>JAOPUA010000147.1:8112150-8124791 GCA_027122455.1 Trisopterus luscus | reverse complement strand
CACACACACACACACACACACACACACACACACACACACACACACACACACACACACACACACACACACAGTTTACTTATGTATATTTAACAGCTATACGCAATGGTGCACCTAAGGGATTACAATGCGCATCATTGCAATTAGCACTATTACACACTTTCTAAGCAGTTTAACGGCTGAAATACAAGTAATAAAACAAAAAAAAATGAATTCCCCGATTTGATACTGTCGATTTTACAGCAAAATCGTCATTATAGTGCAGAGGATAAACGACTACAGTTCATTGACAGAGTTGTGCAATATTTGTTTCAACGTTGCTCTTGGAGACCGTTGACAAGGCGCTTTCTCCTGCTGTCCGCTCTCTCCTTCTCCAACCCCCCCCCCCCACGCACACATGCATACGGCCACACACACACACACACACACACACACACACTAGATAGACATACAGATAGTTCCCTGGGAAACCAGAAGGTGGTCAGGTGCTAAACCTTTGCGGGGCTGCTGCGTTTGGGGTCGTCGACCCGCTGCCATAAAAGCAGCCACCTTCAAACACCGTCACGAAATACTTGTCATTTTTGTCCAGGCGGGATGCTGTCCTGGCAGGCCAGACAGCTGTTCCCTCCTCAGCCTGAACACGCTTCCATGAGTGGACACTCACTGAGCCCCAGCCTTGCTCCCTCTCCCCTCCCTCCGTCCCTCCCTCTCTCTCTCTCTTTCGCTCCCTCTCCCCACCGTCCATCCCTCTCTCTTGTTCGCACCCTATCCCCTATCCCCTCCCTCCCTCCCTCTCTCTCTCGACTCCCTCTACCTCTTCCTGATCTCTTCGTAAATCAAGATCTCTTATTTATCGCGCCATCTATTCATCTGTCACACGTAGTGGGACACAGCCCATGGCGTGTATATTGTTGTTGTTTTAACTACAGATATGCATTAAACATCCCAGACAAAACGACAGAATTAGTGTTTTGTTCTAGCCTTTGGCTTCTTAAATAACAATGCTCAAATGCATTCTAAGGCAGTTGGCACACGGCGAGCGCGGGCGGGCAGATGGCGCTGATAATACGATCCAATCCGCTGGGCCACTAGCATGGGACAATCTGTGGCCCTGTCGCCCGCCAGCAGCGTAGGTGTTCCCAAATATCCTCAGAGGAAATAGCTGGGAAGTGATAAGGGCAATGCTGAGGTCTGATGCCATTTATATACAGAAAGAACTAACCCAAATAATATATATATATATATATATATGTATATATATATTAAACAAACCAATATATAAATAACATTTTATTTGAGTTGTTCTAATGGAAAAAAGGACACTGAGGAGACCACCCAGAACCTAGGAAAAAGACACTTCCCAAGGTCTCGTAAACATCCACAGCAAGCACAGAGGCTTGTCACAGTGATCCAGTGCAGGCCTCCAGTGGGCACCGTCAGTGACTCAGTTTCGCTTTCCCAGAACCCAGAGGGTTGTCTCCCTGAGCTCCTGAGACCTGATGCAGCTGGAGGGATCCCACGGAGGGAGCGGACCGGACGGCCCTTAACGGGAGCGGGGGCGTCGTGAAACCGAGTTTAAGATGGTTTGAAGCACAAGGAGACACACGTGACTCGAGTCTACACAAGAGTGGTTTCTTGTCTAGCTCGGCACGAGAGTGGGACAGGGGAGTGAAGGTGCCATCACTTAACGCGATGAGTTATGGCCCACCCCACCTTGTGCATGCAGTGCAGGTATCTTATGCATTTTGACAGTTACACTAAGTCAAGCACGCGAAAAGCTTTGATCTCGCCTCCTCATCCCCCCCGCCCCTTTTTCCCCATACGCCTACTCTGTTATCTCCTACTGCACGTGAACGTCATGGAGAATGTCGTTCAGTCATAATAAATCATCGCAGGCGGGGATAATGCAAGGCCTTGGAACGGGGAGCTACCAAACCCCTACCATTTACGCACTTTTATTTGAACGTAAAACTGTGGCATTATGATAATAACACAGTGCCAGCCCCCGCTGTGATGAAAGCATCTCTGCAGTGACACCGCGGCAGGGCCAGGGCTGGCCGCACACACATGGGTCTGTTCCTTCACATTCCTGGGCCTCTTTGGGTCCCTGTTGAGGCTGTAGCCCAGCAAGGGACGTCTCCAAGTCAGGGCCGGCCTTCGGCAACACACACACGATGCGGATCGGGGGCGTGGACCAGCACCCAGTCTGGTCCACACGAGGCAACCGGAGGCATTCAGGGTAGGGGGGTAGACACATGACATCTACGGACAGATAATCCGGGGCCTTATCTGCAAAACACGCCAAATCTTGTGGGAACACATCTGCGCACATAGACGGGGAACGAGGTCCGTGAGGGATGTTTGTATAATAATCGACCCCCTCTTCAATGAACGGCGCCCTCATCTCTACTGAAACAAAACGTTTCAAGCACCCTTTCCCGTCTGCGTTTTTTCCGCAGGTCAGACAAAAGGACTGTGTTGGTCTGGTGAATAGTGAAGCAGCAGTCTAAGTGATTTAAAATGACAAGGGAGAAAATCACGGGTTTATGTCCGATTGTCAACATTTGAACCCAATCCGCTAGGAGAAACAGGATGTTCTCTTCTCCATATTGTTCTGTTTCCGCTGTTATCGCAGACTCTGGTCACAGTCACTCCCGGCGAGGCGGGAGTCAGGCCCGATAATATCTAAGCACTATCAAATATTTTCCCTCTCAACTCTGCGGGGGCGGCAAAACAGCCTTTCTTGAGATCCTGCCCCCGCCACTTCATGTCAATCAGAGCCGACTTCTGCCAAGATCACCCCGCCCCCCCCCCCCCCTCCCACCGACTCTGCAGACTCATTATCAGGGGGTTCCTTTTTATTTGATCATTTTGATTAAATCATAAAAAATGGATAGAAGCCATTGATGGCAATCATCTTGCGTTCCTCTTGCGTTCTTTTTTTTTTCTCACTGCGAGAGCCAGGCGGAGGACGGCCACAGCCAGATTTCGCCCAACAGACAATTGAGTCAACGTGACAGACGACATGGCGAGATGCGGCGCTGTGGAAAACAACAGTGGGCCGAGCAGAGTTTCCAGACGGTGTCAATCCCCCGCCTTCCTCCTGTGTGGAAGTGATACAAGCCCAAAGGTCAGAGGGCTGTGTGTGTGTGTGTGCGCGTGTGCGTGTGCGTGCGTGCGTGCGTGCGTGCGTGCGTGCGTGCGTGTGTGTGTGTGAGAGCCGTCCGGCGGCTGCCAGCCTGGGGGAGGTCAGATGGCATGATGCCCGAGCGTGCCATGCCCCATGCAGGACTACTGAGGACCGCTGGCACCCCCACACACGCCCACCCACAGGTGGAGAGGGACACGACTGGACATAATACAGAAAATCTGATGAATGATAACAACCGATTTTCTAAGCAACGAGATGAGAACAGGATGGCTAAATATAGCGTCTATACACCGGTATCAGTTGACTGCGTGGTGCCAAAGTTGTTTGTGTATGTGTCTGTGTGTGCGTTTGTTTGTGTCTAAATGTAGGTGTGGAAGGGAAAGTCAGAAGGACCCTCCACACCCCCCTTAATATTACCATAACCATTGAGAACAAAGCTCTCCATATCAGCCCCCCCCCCCTCCCTCCCTCTGCTGTGTCCTTGGGTGAACTTTCCATCCCGTGGGATCACCAGACATTATTGTAATAACACGGACACAGCTGTAGTTTGTATAATTCTTATTCAAAGACGAGCACGTGTCGCCGTCTTATCGCCTCAGTAGACTTTATAGCTATGTATGCATGGTATCAACAGCAGTTATTTAACGCTTGATACCCCCATTTTGTTTTTCGATCGAGCACGTAGGAAAATCACAAAGATAAGCAGCTTGGCGTTGTGTGGGAGGTGGCTATGGTGATAGAGCAAGCAGTCTCTCTCTGTCTCTCATATCAAGCACCATCTGCTACCCAGACTTCTGTGCAGAGGCGTGAGGTCAGATAGTGGGCAGGAAGTGAGGGGCGATGGTGGGCAGACAGACGGACAGACCGGCCCTGATAATCCACTTGTTTCCGTAGAAGGTGGACACACTCTTCCACAGCCCACCACAAGAGAGATAGATGGAGACAATACGGCGACCACAGAGCTTTTGTGTCGTATGAAATTTGGTTCACACACACACACACACACACACACACACACACATAAAAGGAAGTTGAAAAAATATCGATGCAGGGTCAGACTCAGAACACTACATACCACATCAATCATTTCCAGTGGAGCCACATCAAGTGTCCGAACTTGAATTCTCACAAGAATTTGCCGTAGTTAGATGCAGATTGATGAATCCGGTATACAAACATGATAGGATCAAACGCCAAACATGGGCACAGCAGAGATGGACCACCATGGAGACACCACCGGTGGAAGAGGACGTGGAGGAAGTGTTTTATCTCTGAACAAAAGGCGAGTGAAGGGGCACACTGCAGGACATGACGGGATGGTGAGAGAGGGCTGAGGAGATGACGGAGGATGGATGGACAACAAGAGAAAGGCAAAAGTAACAGAAAGAAGCGTGAGCAGGAGTAGAGGACGGAGGTGGAGGAAGGCAACAGTTGAAAACGGCTGACGGCTGAAAAAAACAAAACAAGAGCAGACAAAGTACAGCTGAGTGGAGACAAGCAGAAACAAACAGAAGAGCTACCACACTGCGCTGATGAGCATTTGGCAAAGGAAAGATGAGAGGAGATAGTGAGAGCCTGAGCTCAGAGGCCTGCTGAACAGGGCTCCGCTAGATGAGGAGCAGCTACGACAAGACCACCAGGAGTGGTTACAATGAATCTTTAAACAGACTAGAATATGTCTCCAGATCAGATGCTGGTGAATCTACGGATGACAAAACATGGGTCAAACCAATAAAAGGCAGGTTTCAAGCAGAGGTAGAAGAAACAAACAATAAAAAAAAATATATAGATTTTATTTGGCGTAGCTACTAGCTAGTTAGTAGACCCTCTAGTCATGCGGCACCTATCACCTGACAGCTAACGTGGTCCAATCAAATGCACGTACACTGACAGGCGGTCAATCAATGACCTTCCGTCTCACACACACATTCTCTGCAAAGGTTAGTGAGTTATATATATCTGACGTACCCCATGGGGCGATTGTATAATGCTCCCTGTTGTTACTTGTCGGCATGCTGTATCTGACATCTGTGTGTCATGCTATAAATCAAGGGAGCACCCTGCAACGGTGGAACCGTACTGCCAAACTTCAGTGAGTTACCATTCTATTTCATCCAATATAGCTATGACATGAGTGATTTCTGACAGAACTGCGAAAGGAAAAGTGAAAAAGAATGGCTGCAGAATATGGAGAAGAGATGAGAGAAGACAGGATGAAAACACATGAGCCGAGACTGATAGCGGGTGAGAAGGCTCATACTGAGAAATATAAAAGGACATTTGTAGATTAGCCAATCGAAAATGTCTGCCAGCAGCACTAACAATATCTAGCAGCTTACAAAGGATCAAAAGTTGGTTTTCCCTTAATAATTAATTAAAAAAGTAGTTACTAGAGAAGTTCCTTAAAAACTCCAACATGGCTGAAAAGCAGCAAAGAAGGTGCTTGAAGAACTGAATGTGTGAAGATTCAAACCTTCACCTAGTATGTAATGAATATGCATTATATGAATCGTTGGTAATATATTTATGGCACACTCACCCAGACAAACACTAGAGCTATAGCAGAGTATGTTGATTTGAAGCATTACAAAATAAAAGTGTATTCTCTGCCTTTTATCTTCGCCAATCGCAAAGCAGATGAACGTGCTATATCTGTCAGAGTTACAGCATTGATTTCTGCCCCTCTGATGGAGAAGTACTTAAACAGACATTAAGGAGGAGTTATAGTCTGGCTAGGTCGTCTTAAATACCTGCTTAGGAGCAGGTTAACTATGAAACCCCTAGTTACACATATCATTACAAGTTCTGGGGTCATATTCATAAAATATCAATGTCAGGTTAAGTTCACCACCTGGTTTGTCCCTGCACTCTATTTAGTTTGCCCCTAAAAGGAAGCTTGCCCTATTTTGCTCATTTCTCTACCCTCAAATTATCTGGCTAGGAAGAGCCTGTTTAAATTTCTACGGGCCATGGAAACAGAGGCGAGGGAAAACCTGGATAGAAGGGAAGCAGGTGTGAGACAGCGGTAGAGTAACTTAGAAATATATGTATTATTTATTTGTTTTTCCTTGATTGCACTAGTCTAAATAGCAGAGGAGGAATGAGAACGGATTGTGACTTGTGCATCCTTACATCCAGGATATGATAAAAAAAAAAAAAAGTGCATGTCCATATCTCAGTTGTTACCTGCTTAACTTTAATGGCCAACATGCATTCACTGTTGGCCAAAGGGGGAAAATAAACCTGGGTTGTTTGATCAAGGCAGCGCAGTCCATAAATCAGGACTTTTGTGGCCTCCCAGTGTTCTTAGCCCCCTGGCATTGAGAGACTGCCCCCTCGCTTTCTAATGCCGCGGTCCCAGGACCCCCAGTGACCTGCAGCCCGGGGCCAACAGCGTGCTTCCACTTTTTTGGTAAATTCAACATAAATCTGGGTGAAGCACATGGAGATTAACTAAATTTTAGGAACTCTCAAACAGAGTAAAGAGTTTAATATATTTGTGATGGGTCTGACTAATTGAAGATTTACTCAATTATAGATAGTAGGGTTCTATTTAAAGTGGCATATGCCTGGAAGAAAGAAGAAAATTATAATGTTCAACACTAGTACAATGCAAACAAATTGTCAGATTCCTATCAGTAGCCTGGGGGTACCATCCTGCAATCCTACCATAATACTGGGGGGACTGTAAACCTTATCTTTTAAACAGCCCCCTGTAAAGCGGAATACTTCCTTTCTGCACGATTGCATGTTGTTAGGAAATACATGTATCCTTGGGGAACAAGGATGGGATAAATCAACGTAGTCAGAGATTCACTATAATTTAGGCAAGCAAACAATTAACTAAACCTGCGTGTATGCTACTTAATGAAAGTAATTTGCTGTGAAAGGAAAAGCTGAACAAACCAAACCCAAATTGGCCACCTCAGGGGCCGTAGCCAATATAAAAAACGATATTATGAACTCAGAGAACCCAATTAAATGATAGAGGCAGGATCATTTAGTGGTGAGGGTGTTTTACTCAAATGCTAAATGTAAATCCCATCATTACGAATCAGATTGCAAAGCATTTCAACACAATCACTTCTGAAAGATCTGATATGGTAGGCTTTGGAATGAACATTAATAAGGTAGAAGGCAATTCGACACCTCCATCTTTATAAAGAACACGATAGCCGCCTTATTAAAATCCACCTAAAATAGCATCACCTGTGTGGTTGCTTACCAAAATTCCTTTGCACGTCTTCTCATATGACAGATGGCAGTGATCTGGTGTAAGGTGAAAAGAGTAGTTGTCCTTCTCGGCTTTCCGACCTCCTCCACTTCCTCCCCCTCTTCTTCTTTCTTCACCTTCCACCAGGGCTTGATGAAGATCGTCCACGTATCGCTGCCTGTCAACGCCCATGTCACTCGCCTCCCTTGTCACTTCGTCCTCGGAAACTGAACACAAAATACAGTTGGTCAGCCTTCAGGGAAAAACATGCTTTCGGCCACAGACTCAAACGTAAACATGCAACTATACAGTAATGTGTGAACACCTTCAAAGACAGTTGGCAACAAAAATGTTGGGATCAAGCAATTCGCTGTTGAACAGCTGCTCCCAAAGGGCCGAAGGTCCCAATTAACTTAAGCTAAACACAGAAACAAAGAAGCCTCTACAGAGGCTCACAAATGACAACTGCTGTGCGAGTGTCCACATATCTGTCAAAGCCAGCATATCTTTGCCTATCATCTGTGCAGATGGAAGGCAAGAGCTGCACCAGTGTGCCCGATTATGCTACAGATGCCTTTACAAGGTCAGCATAGTATCCACTTAAACAGAAACCACTACACATACAATGATAGGTCTTGTACAAGTTGAATCCATCGTGTACACCTGTAAGCTGGATAATAAGTGAAACAGAAAAGAATGAAACAAGGTCAATGTGGTCCCTCTACTAACTAATGAGTCAATAGCTGTGTGCTGAGGTTCAGCCAGGTGGTTGCACAGTAAAGGCCTGCTGACTGTCAGACCTGATGACAGCTCGGTAGAGCCAAAAGTGAATGGTGTTGATCGCGGGCCATGCTGCAATACAACCACAGCCTGTATAAACTGACTTTCTTCATTAGCTTCAATTGGTCTCTAGTTAAATTGAAAGACTCATATCTCAGATTCATATATCACGTGGAATCATGCAATGCATGTTTATGTGTGCTGGGTCTGCAGCTCCCTTACCTTCGCCTATCCAGGCTGCACTGCCGTCGCTGAGAGCCAGAGTAAACCCAGCACCCAGGTCTACAGCCCATTCCGTCCGTAGGAAGTAGGGGGTGTCTGGGTGAGAGGCCACATTGATCTTGAGCACTGTGCCACTCATTGTCTCTCCATGGCCTACAGACCTGCGGAAGAAAATAAACACAAGCCTTCAAGATGGTGGTGGTGTGTGTTATCTATGAGGTCTTCCTCAAACTGCCGATGACCATCAAGATAACATGCTGTTGATGTTGGTCATGATGCGCGATACAATGTGCACGAATTACATTGTAAAAGGGTCTGTAGACTATTGAAGCAAAGCACAGACAATAGGGCATATTAGAAGCCTTACAAGAAATTGATTGTTCTTTCAAATAAATTGGATTTTGATTTTGTTCTTGTTAGTTCCAAAGGAAACTGCAAGAGATGCCCTGAAAATATGTGAATCATTGCCACTCTCTTCCCTACATGCCTAGTGTCTTCTGTAACGGAAGCCCTTTCTGGAAAGAGGGATTTCCCTTTCCTGTTCCTTGTGAGCTTCTCCTGTCAGTCAAGTGAAGCCCTTTGAGTCGTTAGCAGTGTAAAGTCGATACAAATGAGTTTGACTTGACTCAACTCAACGTCTATTAAAGAGTCTGAGATACACAAGGTGCACACCATTTGGGATAAGGTATACATGCAATGTGTTTTTTGTAGAAAAATAATTATAATTCCACTCTCTGAGTCATACCAAGCCCGAAACCACCAGGATTAAATTATGTTTCATCAATTGGTGAGCAAGCCAGGAGGTATTTTTGTTTTACTTAAATGTAATCTATTAAATTTAATTTGTACATGGCTTTATATAGACTTTTGACAATCCACTTTTAATCCTTAGTTTTCAATCAACTTTTTATATCTCTACTTAGTTTACAGTGTCCCCCTTCAGTGTCCACCTCTGGCTGCTGTAACAGCCAAAGAGACAAATCATTCTATATTTTCACACATATCGATAACAATCGCCCTTCTACGCTAGTCCAATGCAGTTAAAAGTTTCAGCAATAACCACCCTATTGCATCATGGCCAGAGGTAGAGAGGGAAGCTGGATAAGGAACAGCTGTTTAGGGGTGTACTGCTCTTAAGCTTGTGCGCTAACATCGCGACCTTCCTCTGCAAAAGTGCGGAGAACCACAATGCGATTTTCCTCCATGAAATCCGATTAACGATTGAACAATCCCTAAGAAAAACAACACGCATGAGGCCGTCTCTTTCGATTCCCGTTCACAAAATGAAGCGAGCGGAACTTTTACTTGATTGCAGATGTCCAGGTTAGAACACGCGATTAGTACACCTCCACGGCCAAGTGAGAGGCGAGGCAGACATCTTCCCCCTGGCTTAACTACAGAGCAGCGTGAGGGGAGACGGAGGGAAAAGGGACAGCTTAATTGGCAGGTGGCCAAAAATGGACATGTCTGAAAACTGTAAATGAGCCCCCTTTCGCCGAGCGTGCCATAACTTATTACGTGGCTCGGAGGTACCTTTATGTACAAAGGCTCTCTTGAGAAAAGGGATGACAGAGCAGATGTCAAAGAGGATTCAAACTGAGGGATGTTGCAGAGGTGAGACAGATAACTGCATGCAGCACACACACACACACGCACACATACATACAGGACCTCCGATTAAAGTTGACCCCTGGTCCTTAAGAAAGCGAGGTAGGTGTGGCCTGAGTGAGGAGTATCAGCAATAGGTTTGTGGGGTCAACTTTAACCCCATAAAAGGGATCCCAGCTACTCATTAGTAACTGTAGCAGCTGCTCTGCAGGGATGATGACCCTAAAGTAATGGCAGAAGTACACGCCAATTAAATAAACAGATCACACTGCGAGGAACGCAGATGGAGCTTTGCTCTCTGCGACGCAGTACCGTTCAATGAACCATTGCAACCACTAGATGCGCTCAGCACAGAGGTCCAGGTGTGCATGATACAAAGGTAAAGACACGCACGTGCACACAAACACGCACACACACACGCACACACACACACACACACACACTGTAGTTAGAGAATACAATTTACTTCCCCCACATAAATGGTTATGTGTTCGGGATTTTTTAGTTATTTCAAACACTAAAGACTGGATTGCTTTTGACATATGAGCAATACATTTGTCAAAAGCAAAACATGTGTTACTTGCCTGTAGGGTCTGTCCATAAGGACCTTTGCTGATCTCTGTACTGACATATTCTGCACACTACCCTAGCTCCAGGAACACGTTAAAGATACTTGCTCACTTTTAATTGTCTTCAATATCCACTAAGGATGAGTAGTAGGTGAAAACCGTTCTGGAAGAATTTGATCAACTTGGCTATTGCGTCAACGTGAGTTGACGCAAACTCAATCTGTGAGTTTAGTGGTTTGTTAACGATACAGACACACTGTGGACCTGTGGAGTAAAGCACTGTCTAACTGTAAATGCATTTCAATCATGATTTGCAGTTTGAAGAACTCCAAAGAACGTTTCAAGAGCATATCAATCAGAAGTAAACCAATAACAACTTGTCATTGCCAAGTGTAATGCTGCTGATCATAGGCTACAATGTGACAAGAAAACCAGAATGGAGCACCATCAAGCATCACCTGATTTTAGCTCAACATCAACATGGCAGTTTATGATAATAAAATCAGTACACAGCAAGAGAAAGACCTCCAAGTGGCAGGGAACAAACTGTTTGCTCTGAAGTCAGCCATGGTTGTCTTCAAATATCAATCCAGAAAATACTTGACTCTTTGATTTAGATCAATATAAATTGATGGATCTTTTAAAAAAAAAAAAGGGTGTAAATATTGTGATTTATAAAAGAGGAATCATTTAGACGTGGTTCAACGTATTTCATGATGGTAAAATAGCATTATATCACTGTACTACTGATGTGTAAAATTGACATCATGACCATTCATAGATCCTTGTGAGAGATTTCCAATACCATCATTGAAAACTGGTTTTGCCATAGCCAATTTATTTTCGGCTAAGCTACGCACAAATACATTAAATGTGTTTTGCATAATACATGTAACCTTGTGTGTTCATTCCACAGAGATAAATGTTAATCAACCAGGCTACAATTATGCATTCTACAACTGTATCTGACATATGCGACCTTTTTTGGTGATGTGCAATATAACCATGTTTAAAATACGACATAGTTTAAATGTGATCAAGATGCTGGTGCCGCCGCATGGTTGCAAGGAAGGAGACATAATTGTGCAGAACTTCCACAATAATTGACCAAAAGCGGACCATAAAAATCTCAGTCAGACGTCTGAGAATAGGGTTATTCTAGCAGGAGCCTTATTTTGGAGGACAAATATCTTCGACACGTAACGTACTGTATCTGGGGGACCATATTTGACTTCAAAATCAAGCCTTTTTAATGTAGAACAAAGCAGCAGAGGGGACAACGTTAGCAGAGCGCCCTCAGCCTCATGGTGATGCCTCCACTGATGCTGCCTTTAACCGGTGGTATAAAGACTAGAAATAAAAACAACGTGATAACAATTAAGCTCACAAGACGATTTGTTGGCTAAGATAGTGTGTGTGTGTCTCAACTGTAAGTAATCATTACTTTAACTTCTTACCCAACAGTACTGTATAGTCTGTGAGAGTCCGGAAGTGGTCACATTTGTATCACGTCGATGTTTAGTTTTCTCAGCCAATAGCAGACCGATACGTCACTTTGCGTGGCTACGTCACTCCACAGAACCGGAAAAGAACGGGAGTGTGATGTGTCTTTGATTGTCAACAAAAATGGTAAGATTATCGCTGCCGTAAAATAAGATTAACTTTAGCTTATTGAATAGTTAGTCGGATGTAAAGACTGCACAGGTGGACATGCGACGTAACGTTGTGGATGGTTACCTTCTTCACCGAACGATAGCCAGAGCTAATGCGTGTAGCTAATCAGAACTGTCAGCGAACGACCAAGTTATGATTGTGTCTTTGTGACTGCTTGTTGAATGTGTAAATATATATAAATTAAGTACCTATAATTAAAATGCATTGTGCGATGGTACTGTATGCAGTTAAATGCGTCATGTATGCTTGTACGCATGCATGAGCACTGCTGCTTATGCATCAGTTTAGACCAGCGAGTTACCGTAGGCTCGTCTGATTGTACCATGCCACGTAGCTGTGTGTGTGTGTGTGTGTAGCTGTGTGTGTGTGTGTGTGTGTGTGTGTGTGTGTGTGTGTGTGTGTGTGTGTGTGTGTGTGTGTGTGTGTG
>JAOPUA010000147.1:8101164-8112050 GCA_027122455.1 Trisopterus luscus | reverse complement strand
GTGTGTGTGTGTGTGTGTGTGTGTGTGTGTGTGTGTGTGTGTGTGTGTGTGTGTGTGTGTGTGTGTGTGTCTCGGGGGAAGGCGTGTGATGAGGCTCGAAGCGTTTTGCTTATAGCAGAGACTTGTTTCATACAGCTCCCCGAAAGTAACCAGTGCATTGTTATTCACATCGTTGAGATCAGTGTCATTTGTGCATGCAGGAGTCATCCTATCCCAATCACTGGCACAATCAAAATGATAAGCACTATTGCCTAATACATTGGGTCCTTTTTGTTTTGCAGTCTGCTATTTTCAACTTCCAGTCGTTGTTAACGGTGATTCTCCTGCTGATATGTACGTGTGCCTACATTAGAGCGATGGCTCCATCACTGTTGGAAAAGCATAAGACTGGGTATGGTTCCACACACTTTGCAATGTTTCAAAGCGCAATTACCAAAATAGCTAACCAAATCTATCATATTTTTTCTATCCAAACTGGCTGGGGTCTATCTGCTTTTAATGATTGATAATAAATAAACCACAAATTAATTGGGGTCCCATAAATGTTTATAGAAATAATAAATCAAAAGCTCTCCTTTTCAAACACTGATTATACAGTGCAATTTGAAATGTTATCAACATGCTTGATGGACTAATTAAATATACAATTTAATTGTTTTGTACAATGGGAAGCTTCTCACATTAGGCAAGAAGACTTTCAGAACGTAGTAAATAACGAGCATGCATAATAACAGCATAAACAAGTTTTCTAAATTATACTGCAACATCTTGGTCCTAAAAAAACACACATTCTACATTACCGTAATAACATAACTATAAATGAACATAAATGAATAGCAAACGTGCCAATTCAACACCAAATAAAGATCTATATTTGTTTATAGTAATGTTGCGTCAAGATCTTTTCATTCATCAACTCTTATCTTTAAAACCAAGGCTGTCGTATCAGTACTATTTATCTCACTCTTCTTTTTTCTCTAGATACTTGATTTAATTTAACTGTCTTTTGTTCTTTATATTTTTCTTACAGGCTTCTAGGTATCTTCTGGAAATGTGCCAGAATAGGTAAGTAATGTTTTGGTTGAGATCAAGTCTTTTCCCAGGGCTGGTGTCTAGAGAATAAGATGCACTGATGGCCCTAAATTTGTGTCCCAAGAGTGATCACTTATGATTGTATTTTGCGGCGTAGATCCAATGCACTTTTGCATTGTCGGGGTTATCCCATTTATTAAAAAATAAAAATAAGACCTATCACTTCAGCCAGCCTGATCTCCAGGCTGAATTGCATCTGGAATTTGGCCAGAACAATATATTTCCACACTAAAATGAGTATACGGCATCTCCAACTGAGTCTTCAGTGCATCTAGAAATGCTTAGAATACATATGGTCCATTGTGTTTGAATCACTGAGACACCAAGTGGAATTTATTTTGAAATTTGTCACTTGAATACTTGGTCAAAGTCAATGTCTTATCTGCATCAGGTGAACGGAAGAGTCCCTGGGTGGCTGCGTTTTGCATCGGCATGGCTTTTAGTATACTCTTCATGCAGTAGCCCAACCACAGAGTGCGATAATGGACTGGATTCATGACAGACAACAACAACATGGACAGAAAAAAACTCCCAGGGTTTTAACTTCAATATCATGACTGGAGAAGGGAGATCCATCCAGACGCCCTCCTCCTTGCCATGGAAAAATAAAACGTGTGCGAGGAGAAGAGCTGTATGAAGAACAAAATGGGGGGGGTCTACATTTCTCCCGGGATTGTGAGGTCTACCTGTGTGTATTCTTATGTGCACAATGTGTATACAGTGTAACAGCTGAAGGGTTGGGGCCAATGTTTCCTCTGTTGTTTCTCTTTAAAAAACGTCCCGATTGGTCGTGCATCCACTGTTATGTTGGGGTACACCTCGTCCAACGCTTTCAAATGTTTGACTTTTCCAAATAGATGGACATTTTTGCTAAAGTTCAATTCTAACGGTATAATTGAGGAAAAGTAAAATGTTAACGACAATGTTGGAGAAAGTTTTTTTTATTTATCTGCATAACATTGCTCGATACTATTATAATCATTATCCAAATGTACCTGGCCCGCAAACAATGTTGCTTTTTAATCAGACAGCGCCATTATTAGGATAAAGTAGAAATATGTTAACAAACTTTGCATAAAATGTGATGCTGGCCAATTGTTGCTTCAAAACCTATAATTTTTTTTTCTTTTTCATTAAGTTTTGCAATATTTATTAAAGAACCTTTTGAAATCCACTCTGACTTTTCTCTCTATACAACCTTTGTACGGGTTTCCTGCTTGGGTCAGAACATTATTAAAGTTGGAGGTGCCAATATTGTATTTCCTCTTCAGCCCTAAAATAATGACAGAGCTGGCTTATTTCTGCCACTGTTCTCTCTACAGACTCAATTGTTTGCTGCAGTTAAACCAATATAAAAGCCTTTAAACAACCAAGTTTAAAACGTAAAAAGTTCAAGAAGTGCAAAACTAATGACTAACTTAATTAACTTACTAACAAACGTTGATAGTCTAATCGATGATGTCTGATCCAACTCCCCACAGCCTCCCACCCCAGCCCTTGTTCTGGGAAAAGCTGCATCCCTCTGTTTGGGCGCATCCGTTTTGGCCTGTACTGGTTCAGATAAAGCATCAAGCAGAGGCTGCCCATAGTAAGGCTGTTCGTATCAGACTGGTGCCACAGGGACTGGAGACACAGAGTAGGAGAACACTCTTAGTCACCGGCTCCTATCGCCCAGAGATGAGATACGGGATGACTAAAAGGATGTGGCACGGCTCCACAAAGCTAATGTCTTTGGGGAGGATGAAAGGCGGAAATGGCAATTTCAGTTCCTATTCAACACTGTTGATAGGAAATCAATGTACGTATAATGCAGTGAGATTGAGCTTTGGATGAACATTGTCTCGCTTCTATGCAGACATGTGAAAAGCTTTATTCAGAGAGCAGTCAGATGCCCAGGGAAAGTGGTCAAACTCTATTATTTCTAATTCAATAGTTTGATTCCACCATTTATCTTCATCCTATTTCAATGTCACTAGCGGTTTCTGAACAAGGGTGTGAGAAGATTATCTGCCAGTGGATTTGGTGCTGAATGCCTAGAGAAACATACACAACGTTCACTTTGTTTTTAAAATGACTTACAGTCTCTAGTGATACATGGGTAATGTATTTCTATTGGCCGGTCAATATTTACACACGTCTGATGCCAAATGACCAAGCACAGAGAGAAATAATGCCTCACTATCCAGTGTGACACTGTTTCTCTTCACACACACGCCCGGGATTCTGCTGCAGTACTGCCAACACAGGGAGGCCAAACAGAATTAAACCACAATGTTCTTCAAGAGTCAATCATGTGGTATACAATTTAGTTTCATATAATATGTAAACAAACAAACAAACACCCAGAAAAACGGTTTAAATATAATTAATTAGAGATTAACAAGAGAACAGTTAGACAAACAGATGGCACAACAGGGTGCATGCAGTGATGTACTTTTACTCTACAGTTATTGGGTAGCATCTTAACACACACTTAAGCAAATTAAACAATATTGCAGACCTATTACTGTTGTTTTAAAGAGACAATGAAGATTATGTTTCAAATTTACAACATAAAATGTGATCTTACAAGCAAGTATGGTAAGCAAGCAGCCTACTTTAACTTGTGTGTGTGTGTGTGTGTGTGTGTGTGTGGGGGGGGGCGGTGGATATTGTATAACCCTCAAAACAGATGCTTGGGTTTAACTGCATCACTTGAGATACAAGTCACGTACCTGTAATTTGTTAAGAAGATCCAGTTTCTTTTTTCTCAGAAGTAGACTAAAAGTTTATTATACCATTTTAGAATCAAGTATGTGTGTACCAATGAAATCAGAATTGATCATTTATGCCGTAGCAAATTAAGACAGTTTTTTCATTGGCCTGGACTGAGCCTGAGTATAAGTGCATTAAACCTTACTGTGCCTGATTGCACAATACTGTGATGCAGCAAACAGTTAAGACATCTCAGACTTCTAGGAAACATTGGGCCTCTGCTTAGAGGTAATGAAATTGATTGTGAAATGCGCTGCGAGCCAACAGTGAATGGCACCTTCAAAGGGAACATGCAGGAGTTGGGGGGGACATCTCAGACTCTGGGAGTTGCTTCTTTTCAATAATGCACAATGTACTGTCATGTTTTCTGGTCAATGACTACCGCATGTGCAATGAATTAAGGTGAGCCAAAATACTTGAGCCTTTACTTATGTTGCGCTTCGGGTATAACCCAGTGCATAAATCTTTTGGAGCAGAGAAAACACAGCTGTCTTGTCCTCTTTTGAACGATGACTTTACTGGGTCTGTAATCTGTAATACAGTCTGGGCTTCAATTGCATCGATTGACAGTCTGACTAAGATGTTTCCATGTCAACTTCATCTTTTGACCATTTATAAAAAGGATCAACAATGTTCCTGTAAACTATTTAGTACTTGGAGATACTTGTTAGTCACTTAGCAGACACATGTTATTAAGGAGTAGGCCGGGGTTAGACATCTCATGCCTACAGGTACAGATCTGCCGTTATTGGGAATTTAACCCAGTTTCTTTCCATAGGGAGTCGAACACCCTATCCTGTGCTAACAAACATTGTGTGCCTCCCAATCTACTTTTTAGAGCCACACAGATTGTGTTGAATATGTACTGTATATGTGAATGTGTTTAAGATGACAATACTACTCTTGTCTCTGAGTAATATTCATCCCTCCCTAATTAGGACATGTGGAAAGAAGGCCAAAGAAAGTTTGACCATGAAGATGTTCACAGGCTTTCAAAATATCCCGATCTACAGGGGGACACCAGAGAGTTAAGGTTGATGGTTGTTTGAGGTTTGAATCAACAGCAAGGCAGACCATAGCCTTTAAAGTCTCAGTGAACCAATAAGCCAATTGTTTACATCCATTACCCAAAAGGGGGGTAATTTAGGGTCAAGTATAGGCTGTGTTTTTTAGCGGTGGATAGTCCACATTGAATATTCATAATGCAACGCATGACGTACCCTGGTCATCTCTTATCTTCTAATTGTAATAATTCCACTGAGGATGCAGTTGCAGCATTTTTGCCTTTGTGTGCTACTCATGAATACTTTATTTTTCAGCAACATAATTTAATTCATTTCAAATCATATTATGTATGTGTCATTGCACCACCAAAGACATTAAGCATTCATTTTTAATAGTCTCAAACAGATATATTATATAACAGATGATAATTTATTTTAATATTCACTTGGGAAATCAACAGGCCTTCCCATCTTCAAAGCCCATGGAGTAAACTCAGATATGTACGGTCAGTTAGGTTGTCATGTGCCGTACTAGCTTCATCCATTCAGTTTAATTTTCCACCAGGAGAGAATGCTCATTTATAATCCTGAAATTGACCAAAATGCAATTGACCAAAGTTTGGATTAAAGTTAAAGATTAAGGTAAAGCTACGAATCAAGTCATGAGGATTGAAGGAACCTTTGCTTCAGCAAAATCATTATGGACGAGCAAATAGAGATTGAATAAATGTCCTTTGGGAGGTTGAGTTGCCACTTAACAGTATTGATTGTAACGATGCGCTGGTTATCTGAGGTGTGTGTGATGGGCAGGTCTGTGAGTCCCCTCTATCACTTCTTCCAGGAAGCCTGGAGAGGGGTTCCACTTAGGCCCCTTGAGATGAAGAACCGGCAGGCAGGGGTCCAACCTCAAGCCCACCAGCAAGATACATCAAGTGGGGTCTTCTTCGTCTTCTTCTCTCTTTCTTCTCCCTATTCACAGCTCTTCTTTGTTGCACTGATTTGCACTGGAAAACCAAAAGCATATGGATATGACAAACATGCAACATGTCATCACTATTGAAAATGGATGCACTCTTTCAAGTCCATTCCCTTCTAATCACAGACAATCAACAAAAACTGAATGAAATGAATGCATAGTACAACTTAAATTACAGCTAAGTTGACATCACTAAAACAATTAATCTGTAGAAAAGATGTAAACGATTGCTTACTTAGCCCAAGGCACATCCATGTCCCCCCAATAAATCACCAGGCATGGCAAATCACCACAGACACCCAGGAACACACAACAGACGTTAAAAGCGAGCAAGTTCACACAAGATCACACCCCTGAAAGTCGAGAAGACAAGAGGAGTTATTCTAAGGCAAATGCCCAGTAGGACTAACCTTCGGCCTTTCAGCCTAGAATGTGCAATGGCATTCTCTGGTGATTTAAGACTGCAGGCAGGTGAACAATAGAAAGGCTGACCAAAATTAGCCAGCACCAGTTTGATACTTTAAATGGGGTCAATAATATGTGAAAATGTAGTGCACACACACACACACACACACACACACACAGCCATTGTGTGTGTCCACATGTTGAAGATGTGATATTTCGTACAAGCTAAGACAGAGGATATCTTTGGAGGAGCAAGATATATTTATTTTGCTTTGTTTGTGGGGTTCATTAATAAGTTATTGTTTGTGTCCTGGCGGGGTATAAGCTTGATTTAGATTGGCTTTTTAAATTTGGAGCGAATAGCTGAGTCAAAAAGAAAACAGACAGAGGCTAACATGTGGCAACAGTTGTTTAAAGATTTGTGTAAGCACTGGCATGCAATATCTGATTCTGAAACTGACCACAATTAAAACCTTATTATTTATGTTTTTTTTCTAGTACGTTGTTGTTGTTGGGATTAAACGTGGGTTATATGCAGGCTTTGCTGAAGCGTTAGATAAACTAAGAGACATGCAGGGAGGGACAACAACCTTGGGGGATGCTTGGCTACACACATGGCTTTTCTCTCATGGTTTAGAAAAACAACTAAAAATCATTGAACCTGAACATAGGGGGCAAAGACAAGTGTGTTTGAGAAACGTTATCTCATCATCATGTTGCAAGGCATAGCATGCTTTCTTAGTTGCCAAATAAATATGGAAGTCATTTCAGCTTTAAAGGACAATGCCGGGTGTGTCACACAATGTCTTAGTGATCCAACCATCATAGCTGTTTCTCCTGGCTTCACTTAATCATCCGTTACAAATATTATTCTGCTAAATCACCTTATTGTACTGATTCCGCCGAAGAGCATTATGAGGGCATCCGTTACTTGTAAACAATAGTAACAAAGCACTTTCGTCTTATGGAATCAACGTGCCTCGAGTTTGTGGTGAAAAATAACTGTGAATCGCCATACAGGTACTTTTACAAAATTTCACAAATACCATAGTGCTATATTGCTACTGTTAACCTTTGAGGCAGGCGCGTTCACACGAAATGCTCTGATTCTGACAAATGACATTGGTTACGGGTGTTTCAGTGAAGCCAGGAAAGACGTCTACGAGGGTGTGATCGACTTGATTAGTATCCTTTAAAGAACAAACATTTGACATTTTCTAAAAGAAGGCATTGTGTGAGTTTGTTACTCCTTGGCGTCCACACCAAAAAGCATCGGTCCAATCGACAGTGAATGCTTCTTGGCTCGGATAAGTCAACTGCAAGAGCCAATGGTGTAACAAAACAACGTCAATGCAAGAGGGGCAAAACAGGCCAGATTCACGCTTTATTGACTCCAGGAATTGGTTCTGTGAAATGAAAATGACTGGAAACCACTCTTTTTTGTTGAGCAATTACAGTCTCCTCTTGCTGTTGGTCTTAGTGAGGGTATCTGTAGAGACATTGTGAAATCCTTGAGCTCATTTTGGTTTAATCACGTCCCCAGAGAACACGTTGCTCAAATCTCCTTTTGACCATAGGTTGGCAATAAATCAAATGTATTGGTAGTAGTAAGTAAATATTAGTAGTAACAAATTAATAAAATTTTGTAATATTTATATGTGATGTAATCTATAACTTAAAATCTCTCTCACATACACATAGCACACACACGCACACACACAAACACAAAAGGTGAGGGTGGCCAAAATTTTGATTTTTGTTACTACTTACGTTACTACTACCACTAGTTAAAATGCATACATTTCAACAAACCAAAGACTTCGCTGCCACACCTCCCACGCTGATCACTTTTCACACAAACAAGTAGGCAGAGAATTGTTGTGCCTGGATTTGTTGGGTGTCAAAGGTCAAATCAATCAAGTGTTGAGCCACACACAGTTGTCTATTTTCCTTGAGCATCAGGTCTAAACATCTAACCACAGTTGGAATCCAAACGCCTTGCTATTACGGTTAGTAACCAATGTCTGTCCACACATGGCCGCACAATGCCAAGGAAATTGGATCGAACTGTGTTTGGTTGCTGGCCATTGCTGAGCCATGGTGAGGTCCACTCACAAATCCCACACCATAAACACTCAACCTGTCACTCATCAGACCTGCATGCACAACGGATTATTCATGTAGTGCACCTGTTACACGTTCTGATTTCATGTAGAACCTTGGCCCTGATTTTAGCTCCAGATTTTATTTTCCCTCATGGATTTTTGCATTTTATTATTTTGTACACTCATTGTAACACTGTTCTTAACTCAACACAAACATTACTAGTTCAGTTAGTCATGGTCAAGATAGCAATTAACATTGTGTTTGACATGAATCTTTTTCAAAAACAAAGAATGTCATACGAAGGCAAAATGGCTCATCTATCAAACAAATTAAATCTTGATGTGTGCAATCAGCTTATCAAAAACACACACACAAACACACACAACAGCTTAGATAGTGACATCTGTTGACCAAGCTGCATTGTGCTTTGCTAAATAAGGGAAATGTTTCTAATTAAAGTGGCAGTGAGTAACGTTCAAATTAGGGAGTTGTCTTAACTTCTATTGGACAAAACACATGGCAATCCAAACATGGACTTTGCATCAAAACATGCATCAGTGCAATGCACTATGTTGTCCAATTTGAACCAATGTCACCTGGCAACATGAAACTTTTCATTCCTTCACATAAAATCTTCCATTAACGAGATAAAGTTAACATTAAAGAAATCAAGAAGTTGTATGATATAAAAGTGTAAAATAAGTTTTTCTGTGACTTTACACATGGCAATGGTTACTTTCAGTTGATCTGCTGGTGTCCCAGCAACATTAACCAAACCCTACCCAGTTGTTTACACCACATGTTGTTATGTTATATTCTTATTAGGCCTCTCCGAGGGCTCATTCATTTCCTTCTGGCACTGGGTGTGACTGGAATGTGATGTGATGACGAGGATGCGGTTCACAATGACCGAGTGATGGAGGAAGGATATCCCCATCCACTGTTTGTTTACAGGCAGCCCCGCTGCTCTTTGGCTTATCGGCCCATACTCGCATCGTGACTACAGCTAGTGTACAACAGCTGCATTCCCCACCCTCTAAGGTCCCCAGATGTGAAGGTTCACACGTTCACCTTTCATGTGATGTCTGCTTTTGATGGAGTCATCATGTCATTTGTGTTTCCAGTGTGTGTGTGTGTGTGTGTGTGTGTGTGTGTGTGTGTGCGCGCACGTGCGCGCGTGTGTGTGCATTTCCACTAGACTGAAACCATTAGACTGCTAATTAAATACTTTGATAGACATAAAGGGAGATCATTTTCACTTTTCAATAAACCAAATTTGAGAGTCAACATAAATTATGAACTAAATGCATGAAGTCTACACTTCTTGGAGGGATTATATATTCCCTGCAATTCGCTGTCACCTCCGCATAACACATACATAATATACACACATAGTCCACTTTACATCATCATGAGTACCTTGTGGAAGTGCTGCTTGACAGTGTGAAATAAACAGGGAAATGTGCAGCTGTATCATTATCTCTCTAAACACCTCACTCTCCTCACTTTAAACTATGCAGTCATTGTGATAACCGGGAAAAAATAATTATTCACAGTTTACAGAGAGTTCGGGAAATGGTTTGTCCTCAAACCGAACACTTTCAAAAAGTTCCTCAACTTCCTCACTTTGAAACGAGTTCCATTTCTTCTTAGTTGTGTGAATGTTTAGGTAAGGAAGGATAGGTCAGTCCATTAAGGTGATTACATTTGGGGCATACAAGGTTTGGCAAACAGGCCCCAACATGTTTAAGGACATGCTTTATTTGGCATTGAAATTTAATGATTTGTCTATTCGTGTCTCTATGTGTCTATAGAAATTTGTGAATGGAAGCCCCAAACATTAAAGTGTGGAATACCTATTTGCTGATTCCAAACTCATAACCGGCGAGTTTTGGATTCACAAAGTATGTTGTCTTTGGGGATAGCCATCTTTGAAGTGTGTGTGCTCTTTCTCCCTTAGTTCAAGCCCATTTGTGCAACAAGTCTTCGGGACAGTAATAGGGGCCATCTGTGGCTATTTCCTCCTCTGACCTAACGTGGGGTAGGTTGTATTAACAGGATGTCATTGATTGACTCCCCCAAGGAGGACCAGGCTGCTGTTTATTTACTTATGTTGACAGTTGGGTCTGGCCCGGCACCCACCACTGAAGCTGGTCATTACGGGCTCCTGTCAGGGAGATGTTGGAAGCTGAAGTTAGGCTGCCCATGGGCTTCGATAAAGATCATTGGAATAATATAAATACTCAATAACAATCGAACAATAATGATAATATGATTGCAGATGAATTTATCATAATTCCAGTACAGTCCTTTTCTATGATAATGTGACACGATTTATGTTGGTTTTGGATGTTCTATGATAGGAGTCCTAAATACTTGTTGAACCTAGGATCTGCAGCCAAGCAAGTATGATTTCATTGCATGGGTGGTTTACAAAAAGAAACAGGGTGTAGCTTTCAAAAGCCATAACAAGGGGATTGCAACGTGGTAGAGCGGGTTGATTTATAAGTGGAAGGTTGCTGGTTCAATCCCTGGCTCCTCCTGGCTGA
>JAOPUA010000147.1:7155303-7167670 GCA_027122455.1 Trisopterus luscus | reverse complement strand
CACACACACACACACACACACACACACACACACACACACACACACACACACACACACTCACACTCACACACACACTCTCACTCTCTCTCTCTCTCTCTCTCTCTCTCTCCCTCCACCAGTTTATGCACAGAGCTGAATGACATACATTAAGGACCGCGACCTCGCCCTTGTTCTATATAATCTCATCTAAATATTGAATTAAAAAAAAAACATATTTAGAAGCAGGCAACAGGGTATTTAGGTAATATAATTTATTTTGCAAGAAGCTGAAGCACACAGCACTTATCTGTATACATACAAAATAAATGTTTAAATCATTTCAACAACGACCTGATGGAATTCAACCAAAATACAAATGCGCAAAATACGAATGCGGAAAGAAAAGTTGGGCACAGACCTACGAACATTACGCTCTACGTTAAAATCTGGACAATGAAAAAGTAACCACTTGATGACAGATAACGCCCAATAAACCAATCCAAACTGTTAAAACACGTAAACCACCGCTGAAATCATACGGTTTAAATTGTACTCGTTTTTTGGTTGGCATTTTCTACAAAACTAAAAATAAGAGAAGAAAATAAACTAATTCTAAAATAAATTATTGAACTATAGAGTAGCCTAAATAGCCTCAATTAGTAATAAAACAATGATCACATATTTACTACAACAACATGCAGTTTTCTTTGGAGAAAGATACACATTAGTATGTTTCTCTATGACCTTGCTCGGTCTCCACAAATTACTTTACGCGCATGATAAAATTATCCAAAGACACAGCAGTTAGGGAATCACCTAAAGGCTGCGTGTGTCGCATAAGATTAAATCTATCGTGCTGGTAGAGCAACATGTGTGCACTGGGACCAATGGAAAGGCGTATCAGTGCATTTCTAAATGCCTGCGGAGAAAGAGACACCCCGGGCTGCAACTCAGCAACTCAGCTGTCAGCGGTCAACTGCTCACTTCCTCCGCGTCTTATGCTGGGATTTAGACTAATATTTAGATAGGGTTGAGTTTTATGCATGCAGTGCGCCACCTTGGTCCCTGCAGTTTCAGTCATGCATCATGAATGTTACAATTATTGTTTTATGATCATTGGATAATGTATGATTTATTATCTGCCAATTGATTCGATCATGTTTTTAGTGCCTAAATGGTGGCACGGGAGGTATACATTGTAAAGGTGTAGACGAGCAATAACAGCAATAACAAAGGTTTTTATGTTTAATGGCATTTAATCTGTGTGTGTGTGTGTGTGTCAATTTATAAAGAAATTAAAAAATAAAATAAAAAAGTTGAAATTGGCCTGCACAAAAAGGCCAAACAAAACCGTTGACTAACCCTAACAGACAGGGTTTTAGGTCCTGAAATCTATGAACATATTGCTGTCTACTCAAATAATGAAGAAACTGTGAGAAAAAAAGACAAATCGATGTCTCTGATAATCACTATCCATAGCATATTGTATAAGCTGTTAACTTTATTTTTCAATTATTGTAATTCAATTATTATTATTTATTTATTGTATATTATTAATGGTCGTTGTTTGTTCGTTTGGAAATATAAATGCATCAATATGAGTATATATAATGCAGAACTGTACATTTTAAGTTTGTAAAGTCATGTCCAAAAAAGTGAGAAACAAGTAGGCCAAGGATAGATCTGTATAATGTACGCTGATAACAGTCTATTTAATATTTTCACTTTTAGGCCTAATCAAGCGGTCAACTGTTCATGTAAACATGTATCATTTACAAGGCCCGTCCGTTCTTTAATAAAAGACTTATTCTGTTTTTAGCACCTGAGTCAATTTTTATAGCCTGCTTTGATCACTCATCTGACACATATCTGATGAGATGACGGGATTCCGTAATTTCCTTCATATTCTACAACGTTGTAAATATAAGAAAAGTCACATTTGCCCCACCGAAAAGTTTAAAATACGAATACCTCAGCTATTTCTTCCCAGGTTGCGTCATATACGACAGGGCCCGACAGGCCCCTCAAAATAGTAGTCTCAATAACTAGACATATAGTCAACATTTATCTAATACAGTCTTTATAAACCTGCTCGCTGCGGTCCTATGGTAAGGGAGTCAAGGCAGCTGACAGTTAAAATATAGCCAAATTATTACATGTTTTCAATCAACAAAAATAAGAACACCTGTAGTTCAGATAGGTCCAGATAGGCCTACTAAAAGGCCTTTTGTAGAGATTGCAATAGCCCACTCCTGACCTGTACAGCGACCTAAAATCAAATAGGAAACACATGCGCTCCTGAAACCCCTCCGCACGTCAGTGGTGGAATAGCGCGCGTAAAAGTGGGGGGGAATTACCGAGAAGAGGCTTCAGCACAACGTGGCCTATATGTTTTAATTGGTGGCAAATGAGATACACGAAATAGAGAGTAATAAACGATCCGTCCGGCATAGCAAATATGAACGAAAACGAATACGAGGTCCTCGTCCGCGTTTCCCTTTTTTTTTATAACGGTCTGAAATGACTTGCTAGTAACGCACGTAAGATATTGGACTGCACCAAACGACCAATTCCCAGGCCTATTCATCTCAAATAAGAGGCAGCCACTGTTGGTTGGAGGAGGAGAGGAGAGGAGGCCTTCCAGCGATGCCATCAGTCTCTTCCCATCCAAATCAACTCCTGTATTTTGTCAGTAGTCACCTGCGTATTTACAAAGGACGCTTCCGCCTCGACAAGGATTGAAAGGCGATCCGGTATCAATCAAACGTCACCTCCATTACAAATAATGGAATAGACGCACATGTTTTGAAATTAAGTAGGTCCTACTATAACGATCCCCCAAGCAGATCACCGCTGTAATAACGTTTAATAGCATCGACGCGCGCAATTAAAGTAGAACATGTGTTATTGATTTGGTCGCGTTTCATTTCACGCCTTGTTAGTTGGGCTTTTTGCTACAATGGTGTGAGTCTGAGTCGTTTTCTCTGTCAGTCTGGCCGAAATCCGAGTCAGAACGTGCTGTATAGTGTACAGTGTAAGTGTATAGTGGGTGTGTTTGTGTAATTCGCCTCCATTAGAAACATCCAAAACAACAGCCAATAGTTAATCATGTAAAGAGCACAGAAGTGTCTGCTGGTAACGAGTTTATCCAACCGGGACGCATGCAGTTGCAATCCCAACGGTGTAAATTAGATTAAATGCTGCTCTATCGCAGTGCCTTCTGCCAAACACAAGGTCCTTTGGAGCTGATTGGTAATTAAACTAACTGTGAAAACCATCGCGATACTTGGGGCGCCAGGGGTCACGGCCCGCGGTGAGGCCACTTAATGTGTTGAAAAATAACACAACCAACATATTTTATGTATAGGCCAACATAGTATAAAATGCAGGTGTATTAGGTAAATATAATACATAAAGCATAAAGTGTCATTTCATTTGTCCTGGCGCCAATTGTGCTCCCGCCATAATATAGCAATAATCGCCATGCTTCTAAGAATAATGAACGACACTGAACATATATATGATATAAAAAGATTAAGGCATAAAGTGGGTGGGGGCTCGGATGGTTGGATCGACGTGGGTGGGACGAATTAAGTAAAAAAAATAACAAGGTGTGAATCAATTATGAAGCGTTACAGTAATATATCATTATAAATTGCAGTATAAATAAAAGACAGTCGAAAGATTTACGAGTAACAGTAGATTGACAGCACTACAGTTCCACAGCAACACTCGTGACGGCGCAGGCTTATTTTGGGTATAGGATCCACCCGAAAAAAACGAAACGGAGAACCAGCAACCCCTTTCGCGTAACTTAAAGTACAGTCAAGTATGAAGCGGACATTGACGTTATTTTTTTTTATTTTTTTCAACTGAGCGGAATTCAAATAGTACAGTGGACATGATTGACAAGGCCATATTCAAATAAAACATCCAGTGCAGAACGTAGACACTCTTTTTCCCCCCCTGAGTGGTGCCTGGGAGGCGTGGAGCTCTCCCTCCTGACCTTCTCTCAGCGGTAGCGCTTCTCCTCCGGGCGCACCAGAGCACCGACATGACATCACCCGCCACCGACCGGGGGAAGAAGGCGAACTCGTAGTGCGGATGAACCATGTTTTGATGACTATAGGCTACAAGACGACGTGTGCTCGGGACGGAACGTATTAATCCGTAAATAAGCGAACTTTTCAAGTTGGACACGTCTTCAGAATAGCCGTTGGGAATACACACTGCTTCGATAACCCAGTAGCTGCCGAGTGGCCGAACTATAACACGATCTACAGTGGCGGAATGTTCAACTCTCTCGGCGCATTCTGGTTTCCATTGTGCATAGCCTTGCCTCGCGTTCTGCGCGCACCGAGCGAGTAGAAGGCGGAGGAGGGACGTGCTTTTCTCGGGGTGCTTTCCTTGCCTATGGACGACAGCGGTCCCCTCTCTCCAAAGGCAAATGCTTTCAGTATCGCCTCTCTGATTTCAGCTGCAGAGCAAGTAGGACTCTCGGCGTTTGACCAACGAGGAACTGGCCTGGACAAGCCAGAGCTGCTCAGCTGCAGTTCCTATAAAATGCACTACAGTACTGTCACCCGGGAAATGGAAGGTACGAGCACGCTCTTCATGATCACCATGCGATATCATTTGTTCGTTTAGTCAACCTTTCTTGATCCTGTTTTTTTATTATCTCAGCGTGTAAAGTAAACCAGCAATAGAACAATACATCAAAAGTATGCTTGTCCGCACAAAAACCCACCAACTAGTCTAACCGCACAGATGCAAGCAGTGACTGAACGCATGAATGAAATTACTTTGAGGAAAAACTTTTGCGGTTCGGCAAAAAAATGCAAACGTGCAAAACCTGAAGATCACAGTCTAAAAGACATCCATCCACGCAGAGCAGACCAAAGAGCCCCATAGAGTCAACTTAATTTGGAGATTAGGAAATACATGAAAGGTGAAGCTATACGAGTAGGGTTTCCACGAGCACCCGTGCGTAATGTTTAAAACACAACATAAAGGCCTTTCCCTTCAGTGAAATGGATATCCGATACTATAGCCTATCCTAACATAAACATCAATACATAGTCCACTCAATACGGAACGCAGCCTGTTTGTTTTTTCATGCAAATCAATGTTTGTTTACCTTGTAAATAGTTTACTCTCCACTGTGCCAGCCATCCCGTCTATTGTTAACAGTGGCGATGGGGGCGATACCCTTATCCTAAAGTAAATGGGTGCCGGAAAGCCCATTAAAAAGGGGCGCACTTCACTGTCACTCAGTCCCGTCCCGTGGCGTGGAAAGCATATAGGCCCTACCTGCAGTTCCTTATCTAAATAGAAATAAGAACCGGTTTTATCGTAAAGGGGAGGCCCTCTGTGGGAGATAAGAGAGAAGGCTGGCTTGTAGTTTACCATATGTGAGAGGCGCAGTGCAGAGGCCGCGCGGAATAACTTGGGAGCGCAACCATCCGAAAATACAATCACGCCGCATACGCTGTGTTTTCCTTTATTTTTAAAATTCTGACAACAGCATTTTGCTCAACGTTTTTTGCCTTCATCGGGATCGGCTGGCAGTTTATGCCTCACCGGATTAATGAACTATCGGGACGGGAAATTTAAACTAGAAATATGTGCTTTGCGCCTTGATCACCTTCTGCTATACACAAACTGTATCCTGCACGGTTCCAAATATTCTATTTTGACCTGTTTGTGTGCTATTCTAACGTCCAACGCATATAGTAAATCCGGGTTTTGGAATGATTTCAGCAATATCCAGTCCGTGGCTGACGCAGCTGTCCCATTTTTGCGATGTTGCAGCCTTCACGACGAGTAGCATAAGCAACCTGAACACGGCGGGGAGCTATCATCTGTCCCCCTCCCCTGGAGACCCGTACAGCCAACATGAATCTCACTTTGAGCCTTGCCCGGCGGCTCAGCACAACTACAACTACCCGGGCTCGAACCCGGGACAGGCGCAACCGAGCGACTCGGGGACATCCAACTGCTCCTCTTCGTCCTCCAACTCTACACCCAACAGCAAGTCCATAGTGAAGAAAAATCCTAAAGTGGCCAACATTAACGTTCAGCTGGAGATGAAAGCTTTGTGGGACGAGTTTAATCAACTTGGGACGGAGATGATAGTTACCAAAGCTGGAAGGTGAGTACATAAAAAATAAAACACACACACACACACACACACACACGTAAACATACACACACACACGTAAACACACACACACACACACACACACACACACACACACACACACACACACACACACACACACACACATGCGCGGTCACTAATTAAACTCAGATAAAGTTCCATGCTAGACATTTAGAATCATTGTTGAATTGTATGTTGAGTCTGATGACAAAAATAACCCGAGGTTACGAGAGATGCAGTTTTTTATATATAAATTGGCGTTAACTAAATCGGATTGAGTCACCACAAGCCACTTTGGGCTTATAGGCGTTGACATGCGCTTCACAAAAAATGCACATTAAATTCCACAATGTGGGACTTTGAAATCAAGGTGTATGAGGGTATTTTATTATATTTGGTTTTGACTATCTGGGATGCATGATTTGTTTCTTAATAAATCGTTTTTTTAAAATACGTGCGGGTCTGCAGACCCACAAGTATTTATAAAAACCTATTCATTAAAAAAATAAATAGTTCCCTAAAAAGATCAAGTTCTCTAATGACTCATGAGTCATTAGGGAACTTGATAATTTTAGGGAACATCGTGGCTATTTAGTCCTGATTACAACCCTAAATTAACTTCTTAGACGTTTATAAATAAAGCAACTTTTATTTTAAATGCTAAAGACTAAATTACTATATGATGAGAAAAATGTACTAATTACTTATTATGATTATTTATTAATATTAATATTGGTATTACTATTTTGGGATTTACGAATGCTAAAAGCCATCCACATATTATAAATTTCGATAGGCCTAGGCTACTGATTAAAACAAATATGTCTAATACCGCGGTATTTAGCATACAAAATTCCAGTATCCAATAGGCCCACCACTAATATTACAAATCCTTCAATTAATGGGAAGTAACAGAAATTTCTGCTTCGTTCTGACAGCGAAGGGGTAGATCTATTTCATCTTCTAGAAAGCTAGAAAAAGCGCAGAGAAGCACTTAAATGCTACTTCAGCTTCACCTATCCACAACTGGCGCTTTGAACGCAACCCGTCGTTAATTGAGCGTTGATTTGAGGCTCCCTTTCCCTGGAGCTCAACTTTCAGTGAAACTTCTCTTACTTTAGGTGAATATATAATCTGCAGTCCTTCACATGTGTATGATTGTGCGCGTTTGTAGACGCGTGTCCGTGATGATGTCGCTAGAAATGCCTGGAAGGGATCAGACGGAAGAGAAAGAATTATAGTGAATGGCCACAGGTTATATAAATGGAGCAGAACGGACAAAAAAAACAACACATCTCTTTGGATATCAACTCCAGCGATGCCCAAAGGCCAACTGTGGCTATCTACTTAGTAGGCTGCTAGGATTGCGTAACGTTACATGGCGCACACAAATCAAGTAGGCCTATACTAGGTCTCGGCCTAATTCTGGTTTTATCAAAACAATAAAATAATATAGGTAATAATAATACATTTTCGAAATATGGACTCAAACATAGGCCTAATACATAAAATGCTGGTAAAATATATTGACACTGCTAACTTTCCATTTGTCTTCCCCCTACAAGGCGAATGTTTCCAACTTTCCAAGTAAAAATATTTGGGATGGATCCCATGGCAGACTACATGCTCCTGATGGACTTTCTACCGGTAGACGACAAGCGATACAGGTACAAATACACAGCCTATATCAGGCCTATAGCCCAACACGATCAAACAGTTGCGTATAATGACCTTGATTTAATTAATTGAATCGGTGAATGCATCTACACATGTTTTGCATGTTCAAACGGGCCAATCCATTCGACTTTTGGTAAGGGTACACGAGGGAAAATAATAATAACAGTATTTCGATGTTGTTCTTTCCTAGGTATGCGTTCCACAGCTCGTCGTGGTTGGTGGCCGGTAAGGCGGACCCCGCCACCCCAGGGAGGGTGCACTACCACCCCGACTCCCCCGCCAAAGGCGCGCAGTGGATGAAGCAAATAGTCTCTTTCGATAAACTTAAACTCACCAACAACCTACTGGATGACAACGGCCATGTGAGTACTGACAACTGGGATTTTATATGGACATTATAATGCTTTATATGAACATTATCAGGAAATGAAATAATTCAAAGGACTGCAGAATGCCTCATGTTTTGAATGAAAATATACAAGTAGTAAGTTCATTGCGACTGGATATTAGTCTTTATATTTTAGATAACCTCACATTCAGAAGTTGAAACCCCCACAAAGGCCCACAGCAAAACAATGGCAGCAAGCCACTGGAAACATTTTACTAGTGGAAAATATATGAGATATATTTAGTCTTCTATTTTCCCTCAAATAAAGAAATATATAAGGATTGAGCCTAAATGGCGATGGACTAAACTGCCAGCCAGCCTCCGTGGACCATGTGAAATGATTATAGGCATAGGCATTTAACTAGAGTTCAAGTGATTTCAACCGTGTGAAATATGGAATCAAATGCATCGTCGTGTCAAATCTCCACGGGAATCAATCTGTGGTGTTATCCTTCAACTCTTTTCCCCCCTGTGAAAAGCTCAGCAAAGAAAATAAGAAGTTGAAATGCGCTGCGTAAAATGCATGCTGTAACATCAATAACCCACTGTAATATTGACATCGGTGGTTTTTCTGTCTTGTTAAAAGATCATCCTGAACTCCATGCATCGATACCAGCCGAGGTTCCACGTCGTCTACGTGGATCCCCGCAAAGACAGTGAGAAATACGCCGAGGAGAACTATAAAACGTTCGTGTTCGAGGAGACGCGGTTCACGGCGGTCACCGCGTACCAGAACCACCGGGTGAGTGGCCGCCAATCGGTCTTCAAATAGGGGACTGTTGGAATGAACTGTGGGCCTTTGGAACCGACGTTTGAACCTGCACACTTTCTATATTATTGGTGGAATATTATTTCAATCCCTGAATGAACGGCTGCATATACAATAATGTATTATAACGTATAGATTAGGCTACTTAAATTATTATGCAATTGGGATTTGACTGAAGATCTACCTAAATCTCAGTAGGCCTATAGGCCTAACTGGATACCATTTCTGCATTCCCGACTGCACTCATGGAATTGGGAATAATCCTAATAAAAGATCCTGATGTTTTTGATGCGTGTTCGAACTAAATAAAATAGGCATATTGTTGGGTCGAAGTAGGCCTTATGGAATATTGATCAGCCTATTCCACCGCTTGGCAGCAGAATCTTATACCAAAAACGACTGATGTCTGCGCACAGCTGTGCACTTGTATTTCTTTGTTTGGCATGTTCATTTTTTTGCAAGCTCCGTATTCTATCTCAAATGACAGATTTAGCTCCGTATTATATCTCGCTAAATCGGTCATTAGATGGTGGACGTTTAGTAGTTGATCTGCCCTGGATACGGAGACACATGTCATGTCACGTGTTTTTAAGTAAAACTGAAGACTATCGCGGAAGAAATACCAACTTTGCAATGGCTTACTGTAAAACAAATCAACAAATCAACAAATAAAAAATAAAGAATATGCCTTTTCTTATTCTAATATTGAAATAATAGATTTAAAAATGAATTGATAACATGTAAGTGCGATTTCATATTGACCATTGCCTAGTGGTAAAGATGCATTAAATGTAACTTTTGGTAGGCCAATGTTATTTGTTTTGCAAAAGGGTTGCATTACAAAAAACAGGGTTTTGATTTGAATAGACCTATATTCAATTTTGTGAATCATAATAAAAAGCAAGGCAACCCATTTTCTACATTTTAATAAAATATATAAACGCCAGAACCAATTAATAACAGCCCTTTATTAATATATCTTTATAAGCACTGTCAACTGCAATCAGCAAATGATTAATGTGTACTCTAAATCAGTTTTAAAAAATATGACTCTATAAACATCACCATTACTCAGCAGAGTCAGCAGTTTGCTATTTTCAAACACCATATGCGTTACTGAAAACGCATTTCTCAAACCAGAGAGGTCAGTGTGAATAATTAATAATCAGGCCAACATTAGCCCACACTCAAATGCTTTGTGCAGGTTTCTAGGTCAAACTTAAGAGTTTTGTAAATGCTGGAGGCCTACGGCAAGAGATCTGACTTTGGCCTTTTCTTCATTCTTGCAGATCACACAGCTGAAGATCGCAAGCAATCCCTTCGCCAAGGGCTTCAGAGACTGTGACCCGGAGGACTGGTGAGCATTCTGAACATCATAATAACAAACTTCAACTTTCAGTCATCACTTTTGCTCAAAAATGTATTTTAAATTATGAGCATCTGAAGAATAAATAACATTGACTCAATCAAAGCAGGGAGTTGCTTTTCTTCTGAAATCAAGGCATGAAAAGCTAATTCAAACCAAAGAAATGTCTGCAATGGAAAAGTTACATACTGCATGTTTAAAATGAATTAAACCGAAAACCTAGTAACTGCCATTGTAAATATATAGATGTGCTGACTTTTGTGACAACGTTTTTGGGTCTCTACAAGTTATAAAAATGTCAGTTAGGAATTGGGAAAATACATAGCATTTGGAATTACAAACAGGGTATTGAACTTGTTTAGCAGTTTAATTGTCATAGAATAATGAGTATTTACTAATTTAGGGCCAGCCATCCCATATTGCATACCTTGCATAAGATGCATGCATCAGCATTGATTTTGTTAATGTTTATTTGAGCCCTTACTGTTCATTATATGAAGAGTGAAACAATATCCTCTCTTTGTGTTCCAGGCCCAGGAATCACAGACCCGGCTCGCTGCCAATAATGAGTGCGTTTGCCAGGACGAGGAACCCAATGTCATCTCCCCCTCAGCAGAACGGCTCAGAGAAAGGTCGGCACACACACACACCGCTTGTTTTCTCTCAAATCCCGGGCTCACACCGCCAGGACCCGAGACACGGCCCCACTCGGTTTTGAGAAAGCTAATATCATTGTTTTAAATGGTGTATTTCAGCACCTCCGTCTCTGTCTCATTGTTTGGGCTGTCAGACCTATTCTAGAGCAGTGTGACATCTACATTCATAAGGCAGGAACGGACAAGCTAAACGTTGAACAAGTCTTCAAACTCCCGTTGCAAACAAAAAGGGGAATGCTGCGTGTCTCTCTGTTGTCTGACTGTGCCTCCGCGGGGGGGGGGGGGCCCGGCCCCCCCGGCCGCCGGCCGGCCCGCGCCCGCCCCCCCCCCCCCCCGGTGGACAGGATAATTAATCAGAAAGAAGAAGACATGCAGAAACAGGGGGAACATGAATTGCTTTGAAGGTTATGATCGCATTTTGGATTCAAGAGGGAAATGGAAGAGTGGGATTATTAGCACGCACGCGACGTGTTCCTGGATGGGAGAGAAAACAAAGTGCGGAGTGGTTTGATTCAGCTTCCGTCCCAATTTAATAATAGTAAAAGCTATGCAAAGGAGTTGCTTTGATTAAGCGAGGATGTCTCTGTGAATAGGACAACAAAGAGAAAATACACAAAGAAATTGCACAATAGTTTTTCATTTAATATTTACCAAAAAAAACGAATTCAGGAAAATATTTCAATAGAATCAAAATAATTTGGCGTTTCACAAACACGACCCTAACCCAGAATCTACCGAGCTTCTTGTTAGTTCCTGGTTTTGGATCCGATTTATTTTTCTTACCAATCAACACTGAAGCGGTTTCCCTAAATGGGGCCTCACTTCTGTTTCAGACGCACAAATCACAACCGCATCGGCAATCCCTGACTAAGTGAATAAAGGAAACGGGTCGGTGAGCGATATGGACATTATGAGAACGCACAGTGACACACAGAGCAAAGACACATGTCCCACGGTATTTACTGTGACAGTGATCAGTGTCTGCGGGGCAATCTCCCATTAAAAGAGTGTATATTCTCTGGCTCACGAGCGACTGTCCTTCATTCATTCTCAGCGCAAACAGACTCTTAATTAATTCCCACTCCTTTCATGGCTCCTCGCTACAGTAGGACTCGCACTGGTCCGTTTTTTTTCCCCCCACTGCTGCACACTTTAGCTCAGAGGTCAAGGGTCAAGGAGAGCCAATTACTGTCCCGCTTTAGCGAATGCGTCGTATGAGCAGGACTCTGCAGATCTGGGTCAGAGAGCAAGGCACAGAGAGTATGGCTCCCCACCCCCGTGCCGCACGGCTGTTTCTATTCTGGTGGCCGGCTTTGTGTTGTTCACCCATCTGCAATGATCTAAAGACACGTGCAATAGGTAGACGGGCGTC
>JAOPUA010000147.1:7004175-7015884 GCA_027122455.1 Trisopterus luscus | reverse complement strand
GGGGGGGGGGGGGCGGGCGCGGGCCCCCCCCGCCCCCCCCGGCCCCCCGGCGGGCGGCCCGGGGGGGGCCGCGCCACCACCTCTGGGTGTCACTCACAAAACAAACACACCACTAAGTCCCCCGGGAGTGGTTGGAGCTTGAGCAGGCCCCCCGAGACAGGACATAGGCCGCCCCCATTCTCCCCGCGACACACCAGCGACAGATGGGGAGGAGGAAGCCCCAGTTTAAGCCCTCTGCAGCGTTCCATAGCTCTCTAATCTCATGAGGGAGGACTGGGTGCCTGATTTTTCAGGCAGGATTCAAACTTGGCTGCGACCCTGCTCTGAAACTTTTTCTCGAGTAATTTTTCACATATGTCGACAATTATATAGCACACACAGACACACACAAAAAAACATTTGCACGGAAGGAATAAAAAAGAAGTATATGCAAAAGGTTACTCGCATGGGCACACACACACACACACACACACACACACACACACACCCACACACACACATACACACACAAACACAAACGTACACACACGCAACATAAGCGTTCATCACTGTTTGCCCAGAAACAGATTGGGAATGAATATGTAGGAACACTCTGCAAAAGGAAAATGTTCCATAAACGTTCCGGCAGGGGATAAATCACTTTTGCATTTTTGGTGTAAAAAAAAACATAAAGTTTAAGAATTCAAGATGGTGGGGGGGGGGGGGGGGGATGAAACAGCAGTGAGAGAAGAAAAAGGGAGAAATAGCAGTGGAAAGAGGAGCAAGACGAGACAAAGCAGTGAGCGAGTTCACTCCGCAGTGGCTGGGAGGAGAACATCGGGACAGGGGGTCAACGCCCGCTGTTTGTTTGAACAGTGGGCGAGGTCTGTCAGCCGAGAGACATGGAGAGAGAGAGAGAGAGAGAGAGAGAGAGAGAGAGAGAGAGAGGGAGGAAAGGGAGGAATTTGTCACTGGGACAGAATATTAGTGGTACTGGGCCTGACGCCCAGGGTCAAGGAGGTGATTAGTTGAAGGGCGGTTGTGATGATGAAATAACTCGTCCATCCCTCCGTCCATCCCTGCATCCCTCCATCCCTCCTTCCCTCCACCCCGCAGCTGCTGGACCCCTTCGGGGAGCGTGTCTCTTTGTGTTGTTGTTGTTTCGACGAAGCGGAGGAGGGAGATCACATCACCAGAAGCTCAGTTCATGGGAGGTCAAGGGGGAGGTCTGGGTGTCAGAAAGAAGAGAGGACATGTGTTCCTCTTCCTGCCAAACTTCTTACTCCCTGCCCCATCCTCCTTCTTCATATCCTCCTCTCGCTCTCTCTCTCTCTCTCTCGCCACTCTCTCTCTCTCTCTCTCCCTCTCTAAGACAGACCTAGCTGTCTGTGCTGGGTATCACATTCCAGAGGAATCTGTAGACAAGTGTTTTGGAGTAGGGAGATAAGGGGGGGGGGGTGTTTGTGTGTGTGTGCATGCGTGCGTGGAAGTGGAAGGAGGGTCGTCAATGCATGCATTTAATAGAGGTATGCTAACAGCCATGTAGCTGGGCATACTTCAGCAGTGCTAACTGAGGCACATGCATGTCCCAGTGGGGGGGCTGAAGGGGGGGGGTGATGGCAGGGAGACATGGAGGCATGGGGTGCTGTCAGAAACAAGGGCGGGAATGTTTTGATTCTTGTAGGCCACACCCACCGAAACCACAACAAGCAAGCCCACAGCCTGAAGCTCATCTATCTTTCCACATGTCATTACAACACAAGCACGCACACGCCGGTGTGTGTGTGCGGGTGCGCGTGTTTGTGTATGCGTTTGCGTGTGTGCTTGTGTGTGTGTGTGTTTGTGTGTGTGTGTGTGTGCGTGTGTGTGTGTGTATGTGTGTGGGTGTGTGTGTGTGCATGTGCGTGTCGCTGATGATTCTTCAAATAACCTTTCAAATCAAAACAACTCTTATCGACTCTTGGTTTAACTTAACCGGCCTCAAATGTTCAGCGCCGAATACAGTCAGTGACTGATGCACCAGACACACCAGACAAGCCGTGTAGCGCCAGAGAGGCCTCTGCTAGACTGCTGACGGCCCAACATCAGCCCCTGCACCGGAGGCGCTGGCTCGCTGGCCGATGCAGAGGGCCGTTCCAACATTCCAGGAGAAAATGATTCCCTCTGTCCTGAGTTCCACAAGTCCTCCCTGAGCCAGGACTAGGCCGCACAGAGCTCCATCACAGTGGGGTTCAGAGACAGGACATGCTTACAAAACATACTGACAGAGAGAGAGAGAGAGAGAGAGAGAGAGAGAGAGTGACAGAGAGAGGGGGGGTAAGAGAGGGGGGGAAAGGGTTTGAGTGAGAGAGAGAGAGCAAGAGAGATAGAGTGGGAGAGAAAGAGTAGGGTTTAAGAGAGAGAGGGAGGAAAAAAGGGATTGAGAGACAGAGAGAGAGAGGGTCTATCTTCTCTCACGCCCCCGTCATCCAAGGACACAGACCCGAATGCAATCAAAAAACGCTGCTCTTTTTGTGCATTTGTTGAGCTTCGCCGTAAACACTCCAACCTAGTAGAGAGAGGTGGGGGGGTGGGGGGGGAGAGGCAGAGGAGGAGAGGGGTCGGGTCACAGTCAACAGACCCTAACATATCTATCAGACCGCCTTGCTGCATTGGCATCTCCTCCTGAAAGAGGTGAATGAGGTGAGAGGGAGATTCCTCTGGATGTGTGTGGGGCCAGGCAGCTAGGCCTCCTAATGTGCGTATGTATGCGTGCTACAGCAAAGAGATATAAAGGGAAAGACTGCGCAAGGGGGAGGGGGAGAAAGAGCGAGTCTCTCCCTTTAGGATCACTTTCAAAGCCGCCAGTGGATCATGAATATTTAAGCCACAGGGCTATCTGAAATCTACTTTCGGTACCCTGCTTTTTTTTTTTATTTAATTTTTTTTCACATGGTAAATTATGAGTAGGATTACATGTCGAACAAGAAAAGCCATAGCGGGCGGATACAAAAATAAACATCTGCTTTGAAGCCGCTGTGCACACACCACGAGAAATGTCTTACTCCCAACAATTAGGACGGATGAATAACATATTACATGTAGAAATATATATATATATATATATATATACATATAAATATATATAAAGCAGGGGATGCTGCATTGCCAGTGATCGAGGTCGAGCGTCGGCGAGCATATATTATGCATGCAGAGCGAAGCGGCGAGGCTGCGCCCAGACAGAGAGGCTGGCAGGCAGGCAGGTCCTGGCTTCATGAAGAAAGGCTTTTTTACACGCTTTGAAAACCCCACTGTCTAATGGAGTCCTCCCTCAGCCCCGCAGTTCCCATAGGTACTCGCTTGGTCTTTGTGTTCTTTTTTTTCTCGTCATCCCCATCTATCTCGATATTTCACCACGACAACGTTTGTACTCGTACTAGGTATCTCTCCCCACCGCCGGAGAATGTTTTATTCAGAGGGGTGGTTTCAGCTCTGCAGGTGGGCTTGAATGTAGGGTGGGGTTGCGGGAAGCGAGGACGGTTAGGGTGGTAAGAGAGAGAGTAGTAGACGGATGGGGTAAGTCGTGGGGGTAGTTGGTGGTGGTGGCCGGCTGGGGTGTTGATGCAGATTTAGGTGGATTATCTCTGCCGCACAAAAGGCTAATTCCCAATCTTCAGGAACGGCCTCACGCTCAAAGGGCTGCGCAGTCGACTGTGGGACAGACATCCCAAAATATATTAGGAAAATGCAGATCGACGTTCTCCTCCTCTCCCCACCGCCCCGTTCCCTCCGTTTGATCCATTTATTGAGCTTCCTTTCAGTTTTTTTTTGTTGTGCTGTGCAACAGGAAATGCTGACTGTTGCGAAAAATCTTAAACGGTCTCAGTCAACAGGATTTCTGGACCCAAATCCCCTGCTTGGCTGCAGGGAAGTGACGACAGCTGATGGACACAGCGGAGTGTCCCATTAGGGGCCAGCGCCTGGTCTTGTGGTTTGGCCGTTATCATCATTATCACCGGCCGGGAGTCTGGGTTAGCCAGGGGAGGACCCTCCGCTCAGGAAGCAGCTCTCTCTCTCTCTCTCTCTCTCTCTCTCTCTCTCTCCTATGCCGCTGACTTCTTCTGAGCCATGAGCAGGGCACTCTGCTTTTAATCTTTATTTATTGGACCCGGACTACAGCAGCCATGTTCTCCGTATGTCAATGTTGTGCAACAGTGATGCTTCTGTGCTTAAAATTGTTCTTAAAATCGACTATACTGAAAGAACCAAGTAGCTAAAGTTGAAGTTGGAAGCACAGGGTGCAACATCAGGAGAAACAGGGGGGGAAATCTTCTTAACGGCATTTCAAGACTCCAGTGCAGCGGGACCCACATCATATTTCCACGGGGCTATGAGAGCATGGAAGATTATGGACCCTGAAGTGGACCGGAGCGTAACCCGAAGCGACAGCGTTTCTCTGGCTGGCGCTGGCGTTTCATCATCGGCAGATTAGCCAGAAGCAGCAAGAGAGAGAGAGAGAGAGAGAGAGAGACAGACAAGAGACAACCAGGCCTTTCTGTTATTCCTTCACCCTCATCAGCCATAGGATGTCAGCCATGTGCCGGCGGGGCCATCTAATTACCCATGATTCTCAAAAGGGATTAGGCCTCCGACTGGGCCGCTCCCAATTCACTATCTCAACGTTTCCCCCCATAACCCAATCCCCGGCGTGATTACTTGGGCGGTGAAGTGGGGGTGAGGTGACCTTTGCTGTTGCGGCGGAGCTGACAGCGGAGGTCACCTTCCTCCAGGCAGCAGTCAGAAGAGCTGAGCGTGTCGCTTTCATCGCAGGGTGCTGCAGGTTCATGCATGGAAACGTAAAAAAAAACCCGTAAAAGAATATGGAAACAAAACCGTTTCGAAGCCATATATAGTGCAGAGATAAATAAATACTCTAGAGTCTATGTATACACCGCAAATTCTAAACGGCTCTTACACTAGGGCATGGCAGCTGGTCAACAAAGGCTGGTCTTGTGACCATTGTGTTAACATTGGGATCCTGTGTGTGTGTGTGTGTGTGTGTGTGTGTGAGTGTGAGTGTGTGTGTGTGTGTGTGTGTGTGTGTGTGTATGAGAGAGTGCAAGTCAAGCTGTAAAGAATTCCGGTTGCAGGAGTGCAGGGACAATAGTGTGTGTACAGTAGGCAAACTGTATGCAGACAGGAAGGAAGCAGGGCTGCTCTCCTGCTTCTGAGACGTCTGCCCGCGGAGGAATGTAGCGTGGCCCCACCCTGCAGGGCTGACATCACACAGGAGCCACAGGCGAGGCTGGTACCCTGCTTCAGCAGACAGTGGGCTCCACGCGCATAAAGACTCGCTGTAGGAGTAATGCATGCCAGTACCGCTGTGAAGCGACTACTCTTTCTGTTAGGGCTGTCCATACTGCCACTGCTACTGCTACTACATCTTACTACATCTTCTTCTTCTTCTACTACTACTGCTACTACTACTACTACTGCTACTGCTACTACTGCTGCTGCTGCTGCTGCGACTATCTCTTAAAAATATGGCAAATTTATAGCGAAGAAGGCCAGATGCAAGGTGTCAAGAACCAGTGATCCACCCTGACTAAACAAATGAATATAAAGAGATAAAGTGGAGCTACTGTGTCTGCATGTGCAAGAGTCGTCAGTACGAAAGCAGGCAAACTGTTTCCCACAGGTCGGTTGACCAGTATAACCTTGGTCCAGCTGGAGAAAATGGAATGTCTGCTGTGGTACGGAGAGAGAGGGAGCCAAGGAGGGACAGGGAGAGACGGAGGGATTGAGGCCCATGGCCTGGCTCACACAGAATGATTGGGGTGTAAGGGAGGGGGTTCTTGTGTCTGGAAGGTCTTAAAATAGATTTTGGGGTGTGTGAGAAAATACTGCAGCCACAAGGACGATGGTGGGGAAATCTGGCCTCCCGATCTCCTATTTTCCTTCCTTGTTCGCTCTCTCTCTCTCTCTCTCTCTCCTTCTGAAAGTACGACTCCTCGCCTCTCTCCCATTCCTCCTCACCTCCTCTTTGCAGCGTAAACTAGATCCCAAAAATAACTCAATATAACCCACTGCAGAAAGCTGTGTACGTTATTTTTAAACACACATGCACGCACGCACACATGAACACATCCATAAGAAGAACAAAAATGTATTCTTACCTAAAGCCAAATAATACTGAATATTGAATATATCATGAGAATACAATATAGAATAACATTTTTGTCTATTTTTGAATATCTTACTATGATAGACATTGAGACCCGGGCTCTCTAGATAGAAGTTCCAAATATAACAGACAAGATAAAGTCCCAAACTTTAATAGCCAGCTCAGAGTGACAAATGCAGTCATAGCGTGGAGAGCCCACCACCTCCCTGGGAACATCACTCCCTGGGTTTCTTATATTAACACTGCAACGCCAGAAACAAAGGACAAATGCAAACCTTCCCCCAAAGCACCCCAGTCAGCTTTTCACAGTTTAGTACAGAGGTTACAAAAGCCCGTCGCAGGCAGCCACCGAGAGGAGGCTGTGTGGAGGCAGCGGGAGGGAGGGAGAGCGAAGGAGGAGATGGAGGTAGGCGAGGGAGGAGGAAGTGGGGGTGGCGTGGAGCAGAGAAACATCCTGTGCTATTGTGGCCCTCGCATTCTCCTCTTTCCTTTTACGCCTGTGAGGGAATGTCATTTACCACACACGCACACAAGTGCGCACACACACGCGAGCGCACACGTACACACACACACACACACACACTCATGCACACAGACATTCACACACACACACACACACACACAAGTTCAAACCCATTAAACTCAATGGCTGGTGTACAAAATGTCCCTATACAGTATTTCACTATCATATTACATACAATACGTGTTTTTTGCTGCATAAACAAAAAGCAATCTGTGGATAATTACACACCACACACACACACACACACACACACACACACACACACGCACACACACACACACACACACACACACAACCTTGAACCCATTAAACTCCTTAGCTGGTGTACAAAATGTCCCTATACAGTACTCCACTACCATATTACATACATTATGAGTTTGATTGCTTTATAAACAAATAGCAATCCATGGATAATTAAATACAGGCAATGGGGATAATTTAACATTTGAAATGTCCTTGCTTTTTCAAAACGGCGACAGTAACAAAGTGATGGACCGGGGCATGTCAGCCAGGGCCACTGGTTTGTGAACACGACATCCAATAGAGCCATGCAGCTACAGTGAGCTGCAAGGTTACCCAAGACTTTCCCTGTTGTTGTTGTTGTTGTTGTTGTTAGCGACTAGCTGTGTTCGAATCAGCTGAACCACATGTGTATTAGGCTGGAATTCGCAGAGCCAAAGTTGGGGTTCAAACAATGTGTGACATAAATAGTTTGTTTATTTCTGACTGTCATACTGCCCGGAATTCCCGCTGAAATGGCCCAAATGTTTTGTAAACAAAATATAACTTCCTTCCCCAGCTGGGCCTCAACCAAACAGCTCAACAAGGAGTCAAACACTGTATTGTTATTTTCAAAACCAAAGACTATTAGCCCATCCCCCCCGAGGAACTAACAAGGCAATATGTCAAAATGATAGCGAAAAAAGTAAACCCATATTCTGCCCAGGAGCAGCGCAGAGAACAAAGAGAAGCCAAGGAGAAGATGCACAATCTGAAGACCTGAGCTCAAATTGAGGAATGTATGAAATGGGAAACGGCCTGTTTTAGATTAGGACTTCAAGATGGAGAGAAAATAACCGTATCATTCCACAGGGAAAAGAGGACTATTTACCCGTCTTCTCTGTAGCTCACCCCCAACGCAACCTCCCCCCTAAAGCATTCAAAGAAAACAAAGCCTGGAAAATATGTCTGCCACAGTCAATAAATACCACAGACAACAACATGCCATGACAAAGATGACAGTGCACAAAATAAATGGTGATTATCCTAACGACGTCCATCTCAGACCATCACACCACCCAAGTGATCCCCGCCACTTCAGTGGTGATTAGCACCCAAACCTCATTAACAATAAACCTGTCACTAACTAACTGTAGTTGAGAAGTCAAAAGCCGCAGAAAACCGCAGAAAAAGTCCCTTCCACACATCAACATGTATTGATGTGCATTGGAACAGTTCCAGTCAAAGTCTGCAGCCCATCACTGGCAGAGGGTCGGAGAAAGGGCTGAGTTACCAAATAAACAAGGCCTATCAATCATCCAGGCGCGAGTCGGACAGCTCTGACTTATCAGGGGCCATTTAGCGAGTGACTTTAAGACCTCTCAACACATGACGCTGCCGAATGGCATCCCCTGCCCTGGTGAGGCTTCACTCTGATGCACACACATACACACACACGCACACACACACACACACACACGCACATGCACACACACACACACACACACACACACAGGTAAGATCCTCAGATCGTCAGTCAAAGGGCACCGCAACAGAACCCCCGCCACCAGCTGCTCTCCACTCTCACGTCCCTCACATGCCGACGGTCGTCCGGACAGATATACGACAATCCGGAACAGAAGTACAACATTCAATGTGTTGGAATTTGTCCAAATATAGCATCTGCCAAGAAAGCAAAGTGCTAACATGCTGCTGGACATCAGAGAACACTTCAGTGGGATTCCAGGCGCCATGTGGTGACGCGGTGCTTGGGATCTCCAATATGGCCGCCCCGGCTTACGGCGTCTTGCTACCTCGGCAAACGGCCTCAGCGAACTCGCTCCGGCAAAGCGGAACGGCAGCTACATAGCCACACCAACACAGCACATCTGCCACTTTGCTTTTTTCGCTGTCTTTGTAATATTCTTTCGAGTTCGCAGTAGTCCGGTCGTGGCTGACGGACGCTGGATTGTGTTGAGGGGAGGAAGGGCTCGGGAGGGATTTCAGGGGGAGCCAGGGGGCTGGGGGAGGTTGTTTTTTTTGTGCAGAATAACTGGTCTGACAGAGTCTGACCGAGAGGAATGAATGGAACTGTTCACAGTTCCGTTTGTATATCTGCCCGGCCTGCCAAAACCACATGAGTCAGTCATCAGACCTATTCAGAGACAACAAAATAGAGCATTCCTGAATCGCCCCGCCGTGAATGAGCGAGACCGATCGCGTATTATGTAGATCGTAACAGCTTTTTGCTTTTTTACTTTTTTTTTCTTGAAAGAGAAAAGCTTGTGCTGACCTCCGCCGGTGGCGGGAAACTTGTAACCTGCGTGGCGCCTAAGCGTCGTCGGAGGAGGAGGAGGAGGATAAGCGCGATGATCTGGCTTTTACTCGCGCTAACCGTAGCAGTCCACAAAAGACGGTGTCTGGCGAAAGTGCCGGGTGAGCCGTTCAAGTGGGGACATTTCTGGAGAAACATTCAAAAGGGAAAACATCCACCCATCTGACAGAGATTAAGGGTTGTACCAGGCTCTGGGAAATTAGTCTGCGTGAGTGTTTTGACTTCATGGCTGTTGTACTGCGCAACACCTGCCAGCGCACCCAGTAAATCAAAACACACAACAGAACGCACACACACACACACACACACACACACACACAGACACACACACACACAGTTAAATTCACACACACACACACACACACACACACACATACACACACGCGCACACACACACCGCGGAAAAGAAACCGAAACTGACGCGAAGGATCAAACCCGCGTTAGAAGCATGTTTGATCTCGTGGGCCTGGAGAGAGAGGCATGAAAGGGATTCCATTCCTTCGTGACATAAAGTCCCCGTGAGTCCCGCCGCCAAATGGCGCCCAGACCGCGGCGCTCTGTTGCATCACCGTCATCATCAGCCAGGCCGCCTTGGATCGTTTCAACCGCAGAACAACGTGATGAGGGAAACAAGCCTCACGGCGGACATGATGGAGTCTCCAGCAGCCCCGTTAATGAGACAGCTCTTCTGGAGAACGAGCGGTACATGAAGGTGACAGTTGGGGAGGGAGAGACTCATGTGTGGCTAATCGCACATCAGTTTGTACAAGCTAGTCAAAAGGCCCTTTTGGGAAAAAGAGACTGTTGGGAATTAGGCAAGATAAAGTAATACTTCAAATCACCCCATTTAGGTAGTCCTGTGGGGTACCACTGTACAGTTGACACAAAGAATTGTGTATTACGAGGCACACGAGACAACAAGGTGGGAACGGTAGACTCTACAAAGCACCGCAGTGCTTCAGCTGTCTCACCTCATGAAACCACGGCACAAGGATGATTTACACACAAAAGGCATCTGCGCAATAGAAGTCTAAATGTGCATTTAAACCGGGCAAACCATATAAACACACACTCACACCGACGCACACACTTACAAACGCACCTGCATTTGCCCATCTGGTGCGACAGGCACCTGGGGAACCCAGCTTTGTAAATCATCCCGTTGTGCTCAGTGATGAGACAGACACTGCATTTTACTGCCGAATGTTTTCCTCCCACACTTCCTCCGCACCTCGGCTACTCCAAAACACATAACAACAGGCAGACGGGGAGTGCGGGGAGCAGCACACAAATCACCCACGGTTCACTCTGAAAACACGTCTCGGGAGGGCCCAGGTGCTGCAATTTGGCCGCGGATCAGCGGTCCCAGGTCTGGGAGCCACTCGAGGGGTTAGGGAGACCTCCGGACGGCCCGGCTCCTCTCTCAAGACACGGGGAGGGGATAGGGGGAGGCGAGACTACACGGTCCAGAGCCAAGGTTAATTAGGTTTGCCAGAGAGTACTGCAGAGAGAGAGAGAGAGAGAGAGAGAGAAAAAAAGAGGGAGAGAGAAAAGAGAGAGAGAGTGAGAGAGAGATAGAAAGAGATAGAGAGAGAGACAGGCAAACAGAAAGACATAGACAGAGGTAGAAAGTGAGAGAGAGACAGAGAGGGAGAAAGAGAGAGAAAGAGAAAGAGAGACAGAGACAGAGAGAGACAGACAAAGAGAGACAGACAAAGTGAGACAGACACAGAGAGACAGAGAGAGAGACACGAAGAGAGACAGACAGAGAGAGACAGAGACAAAGAGAGAGATAGGAAGAGAAAAAGAGAGAGAGAGAGATTGAGAGAGGGAGGAAGACAGAGAGAGACGGAGAGAGAGACAGAGAGATCCTACTTCGCTATGGACTGCAATAGAGTGCAATAGAGTGTAAGCAGCAGGAACTCACAGCTGCTTGCTGGTTGGACAGATACTTGAGTCACAGACATCTTGCCAGTACTGCAGCCTGCAAGCCCCTGATTGTAAAGCCATTGGCCTGTCATTTCAAACAGGAGCTTGTGAGACACCACTCTACTCATCATTGATTTTCATTTTTTTCCACATTGCAACATGGAGGGAGACAAGAAAATCTTGCGCTTGTTGAAGGGGGGAACCCTTGGATGACATTAAGAAGCCAGGCTGTATAAAGAAACCACAATTAAAGACTGGGCCTTCATGAAAGAGAACTAATGATGATGAAATAGACTTTGGTCTTTGGCTCAAAGGCAGTAATAATACATTATTAGACAGATGTGAATAAACAATACAAGCATTGTGGAAACATCAAGACGCTGGGGGATTGGACTTGGAGTTGAACCCCATGGCTATTTGCCTCGGGGCTAAACTGCTGGATACTCCACGGACGCGAACGGGCTGCGATCTGCACGTTTTCCAGGGTCCAGGTCCAGACAAGAGGCCAAATCGGTTTTTCAGAGTCTGTGGACATGTTGCGGTGAACTGTGGAGGAGACAC
>JAOPUA010000147.1:6927324-6951976 GCA_027122455.1 Trisopterus luscus | reverse complement strand
AAGGCAAGGTCCAACCAGAGCACTTCTGATCATTAAATATATAAAGGGGGTGGGGGATGGACGACATATGTTTATTATAGCTGGTCTAGTGGGTTACCTTATGGGAACATAGGGAGAGGGGCAGGCAGTGTGTGTGTGTGTGTGTGTGTGTGGAAACAGGGGAATAAAATCAAACCCAACCATATGTTCCCATACAGCAGGGGTTACCACTGAGGTATTTTCAAAAGTTTTATTTTTTCTTTAAAGTAAGATACACTCCGGGTGATATTTTCTCAACCTGTATGTACTGTTCAACCTGACATTCACAGGTCTACCGTTTACATAATTCTAGCTGCTAATGTCATACTATGCTAACGGCCTCAGATACTAAACCTAGGCCGCAAGTTCCTCGGACAAAGGGTGAATTAGGGACGTAATGTGGGTTTGATTTGCTGCGGGTTGTTCCAGAAAGGTAGTAGTATCATCTACCATCCTCATGGCAAAGAGTTCTTTAGATCTATCCTTGGTCATTTAAGTGTTTTCAAGTGTAGATGTAAAAATTATTCAAGTCATAGCTAGGCTAGATAATAAGCCTAATTCAGTGTTGCATCCTTGACACCTGAGCCTTTACAATTATGAATCCAAAATACTTTTACATATGAGGTGTTAACTGTATTTTATGCCTCAAGCATAATTATTCCCTAGCTAGCTATATGATTGTTTTTTTTGTTTGTGTGGTGTTGCTCTTAGAGTTTGAAAGAAGATGAAAAAAGAAGGATCAAAAACATTGTCAAATGCAGATCCCATCATGTAAACCTGAATAAGTCTGTATTTTGCTCTTTGATCGTTCAAGGAGAATCATTTATTTATTACATGACATATAAAAAAGACTTTGGCGTCTTGTTTGTGTGAAAGCGTGAACCAACAGTCAAACACCTTTCCGCAGAGAAGAGACATTTACATTTAGGGCATTTAACAGACACTTTCATCCAAAGCGACTTACATACACGCATACACACATTCACGGTGAAGTCAACCATGCAAGGCGACAGCCAGAACGTGTGGCACAGTTAAGGTTGCTGTGGGATTGAACTAGCAACCTTCTGGTTACAAGTCAACCCACTCTTCCGCCTAACAGAGACATCCAAAAGAGATTAACTGTGGTACATAATGAGCATTAATTGTGCCATCTAGATCCTCTTTTAGACCACTTTAAGTACAATGAAGCATTTTGTGTTTGCAATTTAGCTAGATTGATCATATTGGTTTCTCTACATTGTGTTATTTATAATATGAGTCTTATCAGTCTCAGGCCTAAAAGTAAGACTAAAGGTACATTATTTATCAATCCCCTTGTTCTTGACTTTCTTAGGTTTACCCAAAATGCCACTCTGATTCAACAAGAAAGTCGGATTTGGGGAAGTGTTAAATTGCAAGACTGTTGGATGATTGAATTTCTGAAAGAACAAGCAGTCTAAAGTGGTCAGCATTCTTCATGCAGAAAATAAGTATGGCGAGGTCAGAACAACAAAATCACTCAATTGCAGAAAAATGGACCCATTGTACACACTGCTGCTGTGTGTTCCCTATGCTTCGTCTCTCTCTCTCTCTCTAGGTCCACCTGGGTAGCTCCAGCTGACATTAATCACGGGATCTGGGCGGTCCTATAACACCAAGTGGAGGAAAGTGCATGGGGTTGATGGCTTCTGTTGACCCAGAGCTGCTGGTTTTCGTCATGTTATATTGTTCAGGGAAGGAGGTCCGGAGTGCGGTTATTGCAGCTTTATCTCTCAGTTCTCGATTTTGGTTTGGTTTTGATAGTTCAAGATATCCACTGACTCCTATGGCCCGTTGCATGGTTGGTTCAGTGTCTCTCTCTCTTATGCTTTGTTTGCCAGATCTTCTGATTTGAGTATGTTATCTTAGCATGAAATTAAATTTTTGTGGCTTCTTTCAATTGTAATCAATGCTAGAATGGTAACAACCAATCGTAAGTGAGCTCTGAAGATTTATGCTATCTTCAAAAGGCAATACTTGTCATAGAAATACATAGCATGAGCAGAAGGCCATTATTGCTGGAGTCCTACCTTCAGAGTTGAGAGTTGAAAGGCAACTTGAGAAAGGCTTATTTATTTTTTCTTTCAGAATAACTCTCTGCAGATTAAGTGTCAGCTATCTTATGAATCTTTTCATATAGCCTATCCTCAAACTAACTTGAAAATGTAAGTCCTAAAATCGGATAATATCTCTAAATATATTCCTATGAATCTTATTAGATGTATACTCAGTGGCGATTTGAGAGTCTGTTGGGGCCCTAGGCAAAAATTCCTAGGGGGCCCCTCCAACCAACGTTCATCAGTATTATGTTATATTAATACTGACCAAAACAGTATAAGGCCAGTGTTCCATCCATGCATAAAGCATTTATTTTGCAAATGCTATTTTACATGCCATGGCTAGTGCAAATGCCATGTACTCACATCAAAAGACATTGAATATTGCACTACACTGAAACAGAGTCAGTGTTCACATTAATTGGATAGAACTATATTAATACAAATGTAGAACAATTAAACTAACCAAAATAGATATGAACATAGTGGTGACATGGTATTAATTATCTCAAATGAATTACAGCCATTGATTACTTGTGAATAGTTTTCTTAGGTGATTAAGCCTGCGTTACAATTCCAGTGCTCATCAAAGCCATTAAAGTTGCAACATATAATATTCTGAACATTAATATAACAGCAAACAAACTACAAATGCTGTTTACTGGCCTTTTCTAAGGCAAATTCTTGCCCTAGCTCAGGGGTGCCCACACTTTTTCTGCCTGCAACTGCTACTTTTAAAATGATCTACCTAGATTAAAAATATACATACAATATTGATTTATATATACTGAGTACATGACTTGCACTGAATGGAGACAACCAGGGCTGCATAGTCCGGAGGGCAGCTGCTGGAAGCTAGTCTCAAGCAGGCTTCCAAATGATCAGTGATGTTGGAACGGTATTTGGACTTACTAATTATCATGTGGGAAAAGGCTGACTCGCATAAATAAGTAGAGCCAAATAATGCAGTCAAGGAGGTAGCACATTTCCTCATGTTTGGACATTTTCTTTTATGAGCAAGTTCCCAAATTGTCCATGAGCCCTGGAGCCCTGGAAGCTCAGCTTGTACTGTCAAAATCTCATCTTCCACTGCAGACATGTTAAGGTGAAACAGTGCTGCCAATTTTTTTTTTTAGCACATAAATGTAGCGAATGGCTCGACTAAAGCAAAGTCTTGAACCGTTTGTCAAAGTCTGGCAGATAATTGTCGTCAAAAAAGTGGTAAATGCCATAGGGATGATACTTTAAAAAAAAAAGTAAGTAAGAGTTTGTTTTTTGTTTTTCTTGGGGGCCCCAAGCAGTTGCCTGCCTTGCCTGTTCACAAGCTGCGTCTCTGTGTATACTTAAATGAAACGGTGTGTAGCCGCCTTTACCCTAACCCAAACTTTAAGTTGTGAAAGACGAATTTTGAAAGGAAGAGGCTTTGACCCAGGAGAAACATCATGCAAAGGCTTTGTAATGAGCTTGTAATCCAGCTATCATAGGGGTGTTATAGCCTCCTAATACACTAATGGGCACAGGGATGGATCCTACCAGAGAGGAACATGCAAAGAGACACTTTTACTCGATTACTTAAGGTACCGTCTCCCCTAATTGAATATGGATTACCCACACAAACTCTCAAACCTAAATGCACACAAAAACTCACACAAACACACAGACACCAACACACAGCGGGCAACAAGCCAAAAAATAGCAGTGCCGAGTTTGCTGGTTGCAACAGATGACATGAAATAATTAGAAAAAACATATATGGTGATTCATTACTGATATTAAAACAGGAGCTTAATATGCTTTGCAAGTGTGAAAAAACCTATTCAAATATTTAAATGGCCCTAATCTGCTGTGTAATCATGCATCACACCACATCCCAATGCTACCCCCTGTTAAAGTATTCACTCCAGAGCCTTGTCTAAAGTGTAAACAGCAGCCCTCCAGCTCCAACTCTGACAGGCTTCCAAGATTTATGGCTGAATACTTTATCACAATGCCAGCGGTTGATTGGAATTTGTATCCGCTCCGCTTGGAGCCCAGGGCCTGAAGGCGGGCCCCACATAACGCACAACACGCCTATCATTTAAAGCTATAAATATTTAACACTGACTCCTGTGGGAAAAAAAGTTAAATAAGCCATTTTGTTTCACTCTTCATATCCTCCTGTCAAATGCAAACCCACGGACGTGCAAGCACATAATCATACAATCGTAAGTTAACACACTTTGAATTCCTCCGCGATAGTGAAAGTGGTTCTGCTGACCTTTGACATCTGTTTAAGCCCCCTGCTGTATATCAGACTCTGGATCTCAGCCAGCGCCACTAAATCCTCAGGCAAAGGCAGAAGCAGTCTGATGGCACATATGGGATCACCATTTAAAGGGACTGGCATTCAAAGTTCTAAGGCGGAGAGACATTTATAACACGGGCCGTTGAAACATAAACGAGAGCTGATCCTCAATGAGCAGAATCCCTGCTGTGCACCAGTGTTGTGCTCAGACAGAGATTATTTGGTATGCCAAAAGGTATTTATAGGATACATGGCTTTAGCTGTCGTTGAATGGAGGAGCTGAACAGGTATCAAATGAGGATCGGAGCCCAGTGAGAAGATGTAAAGAGAGAGAGAAAGAGAAAGAAAAAAAAATGACGGCTCCCCTCCCCCCGAAAAAATTCCCTGGAAATGGAAATCGAGCAGTCATTCAGTCATCGTTGTTTAGCAGTGGAATAACTAACATTGTGTTTGTGGTGGAGGTATCAGGCCCCGAAGGTATTCACAATAGGCGTCCCACTAGCTTGCCCATCATGCGACACAGACACAAATCCAACCACGGGCAGAACCCAAGTTAATATTGTTTTGCTTCAGTGGGCTCACAAACAAATATTGGTCAGGGGTGCAACACTTGTTTGTTTGTGAGACATGGAATAAATATGTTCCAATCACAGTTTTTGTGGTGGTTATTGTTGAAGGCCATGCCAGCTATTTCTTGTCTGATACGGCTCAAGCCGGATGCAGACAGAGAGTGAAGCGAGGAGGAACAGAAGCCGTTGAGGAATCATGAAGGGTCCTCGCTGAATCTCAAAGCCCAGCACACAGCACCGTGACGGACTGATAAAAGAGAGAAATTTCAGCCCCATCCAGAGGTCAGTCAGCTGTCCCAGCCCCAATCTCTGCACAAAGATAAGATGTGGTGGTATATATAATGTTTTCCTGAAGCAACAATTTTGGTTGGATTCACTCGCTTTTTTTGAGAAGATCAAAGCACACATCGATGTTTATTGCAGTCATCGTCCTTCTGCTCTGTGGAGAAAAAAATTATTCTTCGAGTTGTCAAGCTGTCGAACTTGAGCTTGTTGCAGCTTTCGGTCTAAATAATAATAAAATAAATAGCATTACATAAGTGCTACTGGGCAACATAACAGTAGGCCTTGTGACAGTTGTATCAATCGATACAATGGTAGCATACTAACAAGTATCTATACTTGACATTTGTGGCACCCAGTTTGCTTATAAAACTTAACTAGACACTATGTGTATCAGTGTCTGGCTGTGTAGAGCCAAGTTTATGCAGGAAATATATAATATACGGTATACCTTTATGATACCATTATGATTGGTTGTTAAAGAAAAATCGGATTGTAGCTCAAGTGGTGTTTTTCCAGGAAACGCAAATACAAGTTGCCCGTCTGATTGGCTGACGTATTGTGCCAGTGGCTTTTGTTTGACTTGAAATTGTTTGCTTCAAGACATTTGTCAGGTTTCAAAGAAAACAAACCCATCCTGTGTCCCAAGGTGCAGGCTGTAATTCAAAACAGACATATGTTCTCCTATTTGTAAGCAATAACCAAAGCCACACTTTCTCTGTGTTGAAACTTAAAGGTTTAGACTATCTTAATCTCCTGTTCAACTCGCATGAATAAGCAGAAGAGACGCTCAGCATCGACTGCTTAATTCCTTGGCTGATAATAACAACTTATCGGTAGCCACTGAAATGTTATTGAGCTTGTCAGTGTCCATTCATTTATTCTGTCTCATAAATTAAGGAGGATAAGGGGGCGTGTTCTATCCCCTCTCACAGAGTACATGGAGGCAAGCCTGCTTTATACATCAGGTCTCTAAAGCAGAATCTGTACACACCACACGCGCATGTGTGTGCGTGTGTGTGTGTGTGTGTGTGTGTCTCTGTGCATGTTTTTGTGTGTGCGCTTGCAATAAGGCCTCCTGGCTGTTGCCAGGCCCATTAATGGTGGACTTTGGGTGTTAATGTGATATTGTTTGGTTTATTACAGCCCTCTGTGTGCCAGGGAAACAAGTACAGAGAGCTGGCACCACACAATGAAGCAGGCACAACCTCCCCGCTCTCTCTCTCTATATCATCCTGTCTTCCTCTCGCTGTCTTTCCTCTGTAACTCTCTCAATCTCTCGGGCTCTCTCTTCCTCTCTGTTTCCTCTCTGTCATTCTCTCTCTCTTTCACTGCCATTCACTCTCTGTCTCACACCCTCTCTCACTCGGTCATTCTCAGTCATACTCTCCCCCTCTCCGCCGTTCTATCGTATGTTCTCTTTTTTTCTCCCTATCCTGTCACTCATCCTCTTCATCAATCTCGGTCGTCATTTCGCATTCTCTCTTCCCTCCGTCATACTCTGACGGAGTATGACTCCGTCGCCTCTTTCTCGCTCGTCTTCCCATCTCTCTTTTTTTGTCCGTCAATTTTCCACTTCGTCTGTCGCACTCTCTACCTCTCCTTTATATCTGTCTCTCTCTCTCTTTTCTAGATTCCTTTTGTATTATTCTATCCGCCTGTGTACAGGAGACAACAGTACCTAGCGCCCCAGCCTTCCCTTTTTATAAAGCCCGCCTAACTATCGCCATTCATTAACTGTGCTGTGATTCATTAGACACAGTCATTAAAGAAACGTGTAATCAGTGTTTGTCCTGCTGTGACGCCACCCAACCTGCGCTACCGCCGATTTCTGTTGAGGTGTGTTGTCATGCGTCGCAAGGAGAGCAAGGCAAGGAGAGAGAGACACACCAAGAGACAGACAGACAGGGAGAGGACGACAGACAGAGACAGGCAGGGAGAAACACCGACGCAGATAGAGAGAGAGACAGGCAGGGAGAGACAGACACATATAGAGAAAGGCAGGCAGGGAGAAACACAGACGGAGATAGAGAGAGACAGACAGGGAGAGCTAGACACAGATATAGAGAAGGGCAGGTAGCCACAGAGAGAGACAGACACAGACAGAGAGAGAAAGAACAAGGATAGACAGAGGGGGAGGGGGGGCATAGATGCAGAAAGAGACATAGTGATTCCGACAGACCAAGCAAGAGATGCAGAGGTAGGGGGAAAGACAGAAAGAGAGAGAGAGGGAGGAATTTGGCAGAAGAGTGAGAAAGAGTTACTACATACTGTAGCATATAGTTCCATATATAAAATCGTTATTGTCTCTGGCAGATGCCGTACTTAATTATGGACATACCACATCACATCGCTCCATGCATCCCAATGCTTGCGTGCACAATAAAGAGGAGCATGAAAAGAAGAGTCTGGACCGCTTTTTCCTTTTTTAAGACTTGCATCAGCGTCTATCAGATTGGTCAGATAGGAAGATTCGGTTGGGTCCCCAGGTAACCTGCTTTCAAGTCTTTCGTTTTGCACTTCTGCCACTTTGCATCTTCCCACTCTGACTGGCCCCTACGCCTCCTCTCTCTCGCTCTCTCAGCACGGGGAGTAGTTGCGGAGAACACAGCTGCCCTCTATGGGCGTGAAGGGAGAAATCAACCACAGCGGCCGAGCCAGAGTGGCCCTCGCTCTGTTTTCGGGCTGCTGCTGCTGCTGCTGGTTGATCGCTGGAAGCGAGGGAGACGTGCTATTGTTGGATCTCAGGTGTTTAGCGCTAATTAGCCAGCTTATCTTGCTAATGTTGCGAAATCACCTTCATTTTTGTGCACACTAGTCACCACATCGTGGAATACGAGAGTGCAGTCCACCACGATGCATTTCCTTGATGGAATGCAAGGCATGTGTGTGGGGGTGCGGAGGGGGGGGGACAAAGAGAAGGAAAATAATTTGCGTTCACATTTTGAGTTTTTGGAGAATTGACTGAGCTGACCCGCTGCTCACCAAAGCTGCATAGAGCCGGCGGTTCTCCGCACTCCAGGGTTTGTTGGTGCCAAGTTCAATAAGGCTAAGAAAAGAAAGGCAGTGTTTGTCTATTCGTTCTCCTCTCTCTCACCATCCAGGGAAACAAACCATAAACTACAAGGCGGAGACATGCAGGATGTATGAGGTGGGGTGAGTGGGTACCAGCGTTGCGTTCAATTGTGTGGGGCTAATCTAACAATCGAGAGTACACACACACACAGGCATGCACGCACACACACACTCACAGAAAACCCCCAGCCACGCACGCACGCACGCACACACACACACACACACACGCATACACGTACACACACACACACACACACACACACACACACACACACAAACACATACACACACGCACACACACACACAACCACACATACACTATACACACAAGCTAAATATTCCCCCTCTACGCAGCAAACTTCCTTCTCCCCTTGGACTACTGTGTGTCCCTGGGGAGAGCTCTCAGACTCCATGAAGACAAAAATAGACTCCAAAATAATAGAAAGCAATCCAAAATAAAATCCCAGAGTAATATTTTCTTCTTGTGGAGTAATCATATACAAGACGGGAAGTTTTTCCCGCAGCTTGCTGCAGTGCTTTGTCTTTAATAAATCATTTCCTCTCCAGGGCTGTGTTCTAGTGGTGCTACCCACTGCCAGTCACACATTGCAGGGGAGCCCGCTGTGTGCTGTAATCGGACCGGAGAGCCCAGGCACTGTGCGGGGCGCCGGACGCTTGGAGCCTCGATACACACGTTCCCTTGCGAGCAAAACCCTCAATGACCCCAACAGGCCTCAAACTACTGACAGCAGAACCATCGATGCATTACAATGACACCTATGGCTTAGGTATTGGGGGTGCAGGATAGTGTGGTGGCGAGGGTGTTTTGACGCCGAGCAGAAAGGTACTGGACTGGATCCCATATAACAGTGAACAGTGAACAGTGGCTGAATAGGAATAGAATAAGTATGCATTGAACAGTAAGCATACAAATGGAAGCCACTTTGATTGTATCTGGATAAGTAAGTGCTTTGTGCTTTGTCACATTAAACATAGAAAATTTGCATAACCCACTGAGAAGCTGCGAGGTCAAATAAAGTTAGACTTATAAATAATAACGTTTCTTCAAAAGTTTGAAAAAACTGAGTGGAAAGTAGCTGTAGGAACCAGAAACACAGAGTGAGTAGAATGTGGTTGTTTTTTACTGTTTTTAGTGTGGCCGACGGTGCGTTGAGAGGAACAGGAAACAGTCTCAGAAGAACAGGAGTCCAAAAGCAAGGGGATCTTCGCAGGCTAATTGTGATGCAAGACAGCAAGCGGTGAAGAATTCCGTCAGGGGTCGATGCCTTAATAAACAAATCATACGGACGTCTGTCCTCCCAGCCCGACCCATCCACCATCCCTCCCTCCCCCCGAGCCGGCAGCTCAACAGACCGGCCAATGGGAGTGAGGGTGAGAGAGGGTAGGATCTCTACTTCGTGTTACTCAGAGGAGCAATCTGAGTGTAATTCAATGATTTTGTACAAGGTGCGCGCAACATTCACGCTGGTGGTTTTAATATGGCGTCTGTTTAGAAGACGTCTTTATCCGAGCACTGTGTTGGTCAAGGATGCATGTCATGGATGCAAGGATGCATGTCAAAGGAATCAAATGGCTGCGAGGCAAACCACGCCCTAGCCACAACACTATTCTGCAAACGATTCAAGAAAAGATTGAACGCAGTGGTGAAGGAGAGTTGAATAATGCATTGGTTTAACCTGACACCAAAATGTCCAAATGGCAGGTCAGTGAGAGCATTGTGCATTGAATAATGCAAATAGAGAAGAGCAAGAGAGCAAATTTCCCACTAGTTCAGTATACTGGGGGCGTAAATCAACCCTTACAGTTGGGTTAGGTAAGAGACCAAAGTTGTTCTGCAGATTGTTCTGCCGATGCCACATAAATGGATGATCACTCTAGCATGAAGTTAAAGTGCTAGTGCTAGTGCTAGTGCTAGTGTGTGTGTATGTGTGTGTGTGAGTGTGTGTGTGTGTGTGGGTGGGTGGGTGGGTGGGTGTGTGCGTGTGTGCGTGTGTGCGTGTGTGTGTGTGTGTGTGTGTGTATGTGCGTGCATGCATGCATGTGTGTGTGGCATCTGCGTGCGTACAGTGTATCTCCATCTCTCTCTATCGGTCTCTCACACTTTCAGTGAACATTTTACATGCTTTCACAGGGGGTTGCAGCTGTCATGGACAAAGTATTAAAAGCAGCATATTTTGGGGGACATCCTGCTATTGTTATTGTTGGGCCATAACAGCCCAGGGGCCCTACAATACCATTTTGTGTTATACTTATAATTATCCCAAAATCAAAAATGAAAGCATGAGCTACAGCATGTCTCAGATTATGCGTTTTAAAAACACATAGAGCAATGAAACAATTAAACTCTCCCTGAGCAAAGTGATCCTGAGATCATAGAGGGCCATTCATGGAGGGTTCTTCCTACTAAACAAACACGCCTACTGTTACAATCTTCAACTAACAAACCACATGGACGGGAATGCTATGGTTGTGTTTGGGAGTAATGTAAATGAATGAAAAGATAATGGAAAAAAAACAGGCATTGAATTTAGGCCCACATCCAAAGAACCGCCAAGTTGTAGTCCAAATTCAATACTGGTGAGAACGCAGGGGCAAAATAAACAATAGCTACAATATGTGGTTTGGCATAGGAGACCCTGTCATTCCAAAAGCATGCATTTTACCATAAAAAAGGTTTTATTGCATGGTGAAGTTTTGACCTTTAAAAAAAAAGCTGACCTTAGTTATGTCTACTCAAACTAAATAAATATGTCCAAGCCCATGGACATGTTTCACCGACCCCAGCAAAAAAATTAAGAATAATTATCTAACACAAATCTGGAATGCCCAGGCGGCATACTTACCAGAAGGCATGAAAGGTCAGTGCAATTAATTCATAGGATATAGTACATTTGAGACAAGTCAACAAAATATGTGGACTTCCTTGCCCTGCTTTTAGTCACTCACAAATGTATAACAACAAGATGAGATGGATATTAGATAACAAAGAGAAACATTATAAAACACATTAAGTGCTTCCTCTTTCGCTCTGTCTTTTACTTTTTTTATCTTTTGGACATCTTAGTTCAACATTCTCAACCTCCTTTCAACCACAGAGCAGCAGCCAGGAGAAATTTACAAAAGCAATGATGTAGACAAGAAATGCGATCACTATGGAAAGCCTGTTTCATTTCATTCACCTCATGTTTCATGCAGTATTATAGACTGTATACACATTCTATAATGGAAAGCATGTTTCATTTCATTCACCTCATGTTCCATGCAGTGTACTAGACTGTAGTATAGTATATATTATTAGGGATGTACATTAACTTTTTTTTTTAACCGGCACGATAACCAATAACCTTCAGCTCCTAAAGGCCGATACCGATACCAATAACCTAAAACACACACAATAACTTGATGCCCGGGCGTGCAAGGGGCGGGATGACGTTGAATCGAGGTTTGCAAGAGGTGGGATAAGGACGGCCCCTGTCACTCAGGTGTGTTTTGGTCTGACCGCAGACAGCAACGGAGGCAGAAGGAGCAGAACTCGTCGCAATCATCTTAAATGTTGCTGCAGCGTATATTCCGTTGCATCCACAACATCCCCATCGATCGATGAAAGATTGGTGCATGAGTTACAGACAAATAGAAGAAACGACGAAGAAAAAAGGCGTTGCAAACAATTGTGTTATCGGAGAAAGAGAGAATAAGACTAAGAATAAAGTACCCAGCCTGTCAATAATCGTCCGCCACATCATTCCGACCATATTCCGACCCATAAGCAGAGCCACTGCCGGTTAAAGTGAAGGGTGTTACCCCCGAGAGAACATCGAGTCTGGAGGGAACGTCTCCCACTGCCTGGGAGCTGACAGCAGGAAAGATGTAACATCATAAAATCATAAAAATACATTTTCTATATACGCATGCAGTTGTGAACTCATGTATTGTAATCGATTGTATGTTGATTGATTGTATGTTGTGGTATACTTTTAGGGTTACGATAAGACCTATCATAGTGGGAGTGGGGCACCGAAATTATATAGGCTGTTATCGGGGCTATTCTTCATGATATCAGACTTATCGGAATGATGTAATAATTTATGTTATTGACCCGATAATTATTGTGCACCACTATTTATACCATGGTCTGGAGGAGTACTCGATTCTGATTGGCGGCAGGGTGTCCATTAATCCCTGATATATGGACACCACACCTACTAGTAGTTTCAGTCAAATTGTCTGTTCACCGTTCTAAAATAATGCGCTAGCTGGCATATCAGCCTGTCTCTAAAATGAGTAACCATAGTAACCATAGAGCATCTGTTTACAATTTATTGCAACACCGCAACAAACTACCAACATTGAGCGACTTCAACATTTCTTTAAAAATATTTGGAGAATATGAGACACTTCCCCTCTAAACTTCCTGATACTTTGTATCACAAAAGCTATCATCTCACATCCCGTTCGCTGTTTAACTCGCTGCTTAATGCCTTGGCCAGACAGTAACGTTACACACGGCAGATCACTTATTTGTGAAAATCTTGGTATTGATTTGCGGACAATGACATGCCTGGTTAGCTACCTAGTCTTGTTGTTAAACATACTGTCAAATTACGTTTGTCAACCGTACGCCGTGTTGTTGACTTTGAATCTCGCTAGCATAACGTTAGCTCTCTGGCTCATAGCTCAGCGGTCTAGAATATCTCCCGTTGCCAAGTCGTATCTAAGGTCCGTCCTATTTACTGGAGGAGTTTCCGTTGCATAAGAACCTTACGGTAGGGTAGTGATTGTTCCAGGTATTAGTCAAACCATCAGGCGTTACTAGGGGAAACTAAATTATGGCTTGTGAAAAGCTTAATATTTTGACTGTAAAACGCAAGAAAATGTAAATTAATGGTCTTAATTTATTTTCATTGGTGACCATGGTATAAGCGGGATAATGTCCTTCAAGGTGGACTAATGGACCTTGCGGAGGCAAACGTCATCGGACGGTTCTAAGGCCTCTGCGTCATCCATTAATTCCTGATTATGGACACCTCGTCAGGAATTATCCCTTGCATATAAAGTTCATTAAGGAGCAGGTACTACAGTTAGAGCGAAGGCACTGGGGATCTAACCTATTAGAGATCCCACTCGAGCGACTCGATACCGGATTCTGCTGAATAAGCCAGCAGGGAACACTATAAACAATAAAGCTGGTGACTGCTTTCAAGGAACATCAAGTTTCTTAATGTTGATCGTCGCCAGTGAAAAATCGCCACTTGATACCATGTATCAACACATGCTGATGGCATCCTGGTGTTTTGTAAAGAATGCCAATGTAGGATTTTATCTGGATTTCAAGTCAATAGCCGTTTCTGAGTGTGCGTGCAACGTCCAGGGCAGCTCAGGATTTACTCCCTGATAAAACTTTGAGTGCCGAAGGAAGAGACAAAACAAGTCCCTTTATCAGGGAGCAGAGACACAGGTGCAGACCGATCGTTGGGAAGAGGTGTTAATTAAGATGGTCCGCCAACACGCGTCATAAGCCTCGACGTGGCGTGCAAATCACGCCATGTTTATTCACTTCTGATCAATAACAACCATGTGATCACCGTGTGATCCGTTTCAATTTGGGGAACAAAAGCCCAAGAGCCACAGGGTTTGTTTCCTAGCCAAGTCATTTCCACTCTCTGCTGTGTGGCTGGTGGCGTCAGTTGGCTGGGGCCCATGAGCAAATTAGGCTTTAACTATAGGTTGATTACTCAGGACACTGCATGCCATCACAATAGAGGATGCTTAACAGCCCATCTCTTTACACACAGAATTGAAATAGCCATGTTATACATCCCCACTTAAACTGCGTTTCGGTTTGTATGTCACAAATATACGATGAGACGGAGCTGATCAGATACATCAGTAGTGTGGACATGGCCTAAGAGGAGTGCACATATTTTGTTTCCATATATGCATGGGCGAATGAATGCTGAAAGTTAGGATTTGGACATTTGCAGTCCACTAGCAACCAAACCTGACATCCACAGCTCCTTTGGCGCAATGCCCTGTGGAGCAGGAAGGCACCCATCTATCCAGACAGCGAATGTAACAAAATAGCTACAGCAGTAGACATGGCATAAACCAGCGCCAACCCTCTGAGTGAAACCATCTTCCTAAATGGATTTTGTGGCCATGGCAACAATCAGAGAACGAAGGGGTGAGGGAGGGAGGGTAGAAAGAGTAGACAGTGATTACCCTTGTTCTTTGTTGTAACACACCACTGATACAGTATATAGGGGAATTAAATGTTGTTGCTTGTAGCAGGTGCGAGGAGAAGTACTGCTCTCAGTTCAGTTTGATTATAGTATCCAGAGATTTGGAAAGGACTGGGGGGAGGGGAGTTGGTGTGGTCGGAGGAATTACAGATTTATATTTCATAGCCGCTCCCTGCTTTTGGTAAAAAGCCAACATTTGCTGTCATGGCTAGTATTGATTTGTAACCTTTCACTTGAAGATAATAAGCCCTGAGCTACTGTCCCATTGCGCCTAGACAGGAAAAGTTGAAAGAGGAGAAGCAAAGACAAGAGTCCTCTATTTTTTCTAAGAATAGCTAAAATACATGTAAGAGTAAAAACTATGACTTTTTGTTACCATCATTGTCTTGGGTAGGCACTTAGAATCACCCTCTTCCCATTGTCTCATTGAAAAAAAATATTCCAGCCAGGAATAAGGGGCTTTGAGAGTTGCTTTAAGCCCAGGGAGAGCTCATCCATGCGGTATTTCGCAATTTAAAGAGTGCTGCTCACTGTACACTTTCATTAGAACATCTATATGTGCGCTGGTTGTAAAAGCTTCAGCCACACGGGTCTCTTCAGCCATTTAAGCTGTGTGCACACTCCGGTGTGTGTGTTTGATATACACACCAGAAAACCCAGCCACCTGTTCCTTCTTTACAATACCTGATTCAAAGGGGGCGCTGAATGAGACAAGCAGATCACGGCTAAGGGCCCCATATCCTTCCAAAAAAGGAAGTTTGCGTAGGCTGACAAACTGCTGTCGAACACAGGGATTTTGAAAGGGTACAATACAGTCTCTGCTATAGGTGCTGCTCTGTAAACACCAGGGGTTTCCTATCATCTCCATGTTCTTGTAGTCCCTGCTTGAGCGGCCATACAGATGCGAATAATCTTTCACAATCTGAGCAAGTCTGGTTTAAAATGATCTCGAAATGAACAGACAGCGGAAAGCAACAGTCCACATTTTACAGGCGGCAAGTATTTACAGATACCAGCATAATCATACATGTGCGAGCTAACCAATTAGTGGTGTATTGGGGGAAAAGCACGGCTATATCGACTGAGTGCCCTGTGGTTCTTCGCTTTGGTAGCAAACCAGCTATCTTGTCTGAGGACAGACTATTTTCAATTTCGTCTTAATCATATACAACCGGCAACAACTGTTGCCGGTACAAGTCCTAGAAACTGCTAGAGTCTGACCTGAATCTGCTCAGAGAGGCCATCAAGAGTCAGCTATGGGATAGCAGTTGGGTTGTATTTAGGACATATGTTATTTTGCTACCGATGCACTAACTCTAATGGACTGACTGATAAAAATGTACATTAATAAATGAAATGTTTATATATATCATACATATATCATACAATATATTATAATATGCTATATGTAGTAAAATCAAAGTGTACCATGTACTTTCTATGTGTGTGTGTGTGTGTTGGTGTGTGGGGGGGGGGGAACTCTGACTGCTATAATTAGCTTTTTTCACTAAACCGATTAACTCTCAGACAGTGACACACACATACACACACACACACACACACACACACACACACACACACACACACAAGCACACAAACAAAGGCTTGAGAATGTGATCACATGACCGAAACGATAAACGTTGATATTAGATAGTATGTAGTATGTAGTGGGTTTGTGATTTAAAGGGCAATCCTAAATATCAGTCAGTTAAGGGATTTATAATGAGACATTTGTGAATTGAGTTTGAATGTGGTTTACTTCTGTTTACCACATTGATTGAACAGAAGATTAAACATATTCAAAGTAACCTGTATTGTATGAGTAATACAATAAATAATAGGTAAAGAAAGATGCATGGATGGAGCTTAGATGAGCTTCTGAGATTTCTATAGGTTGATCATGTAAGATGTTCAATGGGAGAGGGGACTTGGTCTAACTTGCACATTAACCTAACTTACACACAGAGAGGATTGCTCATATCCCTTGCTCAGCATGGAAATTTGAAACTTCCAAAGGAAGGAAAATCCAATGATGTTCCAATTAGAATTGCATGGTCGCATTTGAAAGTCGCAGATCGAAACTCTGACTTCAGCCACGGAAAAATCCTGTCCCTGCACCACTCCATGAATATCAAATAAAACCTGGTTATGGATTTTCATATATTTTATTAAGATTCAGGAAGCGAGAACTATTACTTATCTTATGACCGCTGCCTATACAGTTCCAGAACACGAGCGCATTTAATGCAATAAATACAAAATGAATCCCTACATAAATCCTGTTTCCATTGACCAAATGTTCATAATGTCAGCCAGCCAGGGCATCCATTTAGAGCACACAGGAGCAGCGGCCGATGGTAGTAGATTAATAGAAGTGGATTCATTCCCTCCTCACATATATTGAAGACAAGGATGGACGTTTGGATGCACATTTTGAATTTATTCCCAAAATTGCTTGCTGAAAATCATGGTTGATTACATTGGGCCAAAGCAAATGCCTTTACTTTGCATTAATGAATCCGATTATTTTTTGAGCATGGTACTTGGGAAGTAATTTCAAGTCATTGCATATGGCTGAAATAGTGGATGTGGTTAAAACTCCTACAAGAAAAAAACAACAACCACATTGTCTTGTTCTCTGCCTGATTATTTTGGAGTAGGTGTCTTTTTCTATGTATTTCACAGTGTGTATGCCCCTAAAATAACATGATGAGGGGTATAAACAAAAATATGTGCAGTAAATTATGAATATCTTAAATTATGTATATTATTAAATGATGGATGAACAGTCTTTGGAACATGTTAGAATGGGACTCGGTGGGGAAAAATAATAGTAGGAACCTTTGAAAAGGGTAGAAATTGAAGAAACACATATTTCATAAGAGATTACTTCATATTTAGTGTTCCTGATATGCTACTGCTACTAAAATTGAAATACAAGTATAAGTCTCCAAAATGGCCGTTCTTTAGGAAGGAATATCTCACCCCCACAAAATTGTACTTCAATAAGTAGTATCTAAAAAGTTATAGCAATAGCACACACAGCACGAAAAAATACCACAGCCAAGAGCAACCAGGGACACAATGGGAACTCGCAATGCAGAAAATTATACAATAAACGGACCGCACCTCATAAATCAAACATTCTCAGCTACAATAAAGGCCTCCTGCTTGTTATTCTTGTCGGTTCCCAGGTGAAAGAACACCACATAATAGTGGGGGGTATTGAATGAATTGTAAACGGACATAATAATAATGATAACAATATCAGAGAGCCATTTCCTCCCTGCATCTTTTCCATCTTTTATAAGAGCACATATAATGTTGTTTAATTAATAAAATCAGTGGAAAACAGCTTAGTAGGCTCTAATAAGAGCTAATGTACTTCTGCTGTCAGGGCATTGGTAAGGCCCGGCCAGGCCAACAGAGAATGTCAGAGAAGCCAATGAGGTCTAAGTACTTAGAGTCATGACACAGAGAAAATAAAGGAATAGAGAAAGTACATCCACGAGGTCAGAGGTTTACCCAAAAAAAATTGGACTTGATGAACCTCTGGAGAATCTGTTGGCGATAACTAACCAACTGAAATGCTGAACCATTTGCATCTTCAAAAACATTTCTCAGTTGATGTTGAGGTTTTTGCAAATGCCACTTAAGGAACATAAAAAAAAGAATCCACCGGAACCAACACTAATTACATCCCCTTGAGGATTTCATTGCTTCAACCCCAATCACTTAATTACTATGTACAGGAATTGGCAAGAGCCATAAAGACATGTCGTTGCAACGCATAATCTTTATGAGGACTTATAAGGACACACGCAACATAGACCGAAGCCCAGTGAAATTAAACTGGACTAGAACATTTCTGTACAATATAGCTTATATTTTAGAAAGAAGTGGATAACACAGTGAATCATTTTCTTTCAGTCCTTGATTTTGAATATGATTTCAAAGAACCTTTGAACAACTATACAATATCTGAGATAAAGCGACATATTACGAAGATAGATTTGGAGGGGTTGGTTCTCTAATTGTATTCTTCAGAGATGAGATCTCAACTGATTAAGCCATGTGTCCTTGGTCTCAAAGTCTGAATTTGTAGTAGCCAATTAAAGTTAAATTGGGTGATTTATCAGGGTCCTTAAAATGGAAGCTGGTTGAGCCACAGCAGATGGCTTTACCGTGTACTCTGAAACATTTCTGGATTATTTTGTTCGTTTTTTCTTTTTTAGGGAAAGGTACTTTTGTAAGGACACATGTCTAACAGTAAAGAGATTACCTTATTGTTATTATTAATATTCTTTCTGCCTTGTGTAGAAGTAGCTGTTACCAAGGTTACCATACTCATATGATGTCAAAGACAAAACTTAATCTAAAAGTAATGCAAAGAGAGACTGGAAACGTCAGTGTGGGTGAGAGAGGTGTTAAAGATCGACCCCACACTGAAGGCTTTGCGACAGCTGAAACAAGCCACCCAATGAAGGCCAGTAAAAGGAGAATTACACTGGCTGTCTTCTGCCATGTTCGACAAGGTCAGGCACGGGACACCCACTTTCTGCAAGTAAACATGGGCTTTATTCCCTCAAGTCCCATCAAAGCCATTCATTATGGAAGTCTAATAGGAGGTGGCAGCCCTGCCTCGGAGGCTGGTCCCTCACACAGCTCATCGCTGGCTGATCACACGGAATATGTACTGTTTGTTCAGGTCCTGCCTTGATATTAAGCTCAAAATCTAGACTGGAGTGGGCCATGTTTCAGGATTTTTAGCCCCCAATTGGTTTGTGTACAGGATACATTTTCTATTCACACATTTTTTATTTAAAAGACAAACTGCTGTCCTGTATGGCACACGTGAAGCTTTTCTGTTCATCATGACATCCTTTGAACCAGTATCTATATTTCCTTGCTAATAATTCAGAAGATCCCTGTAAATTGTTGCGTTACATATTATAGTTCATAATGTCCTGCTCACCATTTCCTTTGAATCTCAGCCCGGATGGAACTGCATCCAAAGGTCATAGGGTGGAGCCATTTGTGCTGTGTATGGTCTGCCCATGCGTAGCCCTTTACCCCTGAATGTATGACATTCACACATCTGGCACCAAAAACGTGGGTGGGCCACTGAGCAGCAGCCTCACAGCTGGCAAAACGGGTTCAATGTCTTGCTCAAGGGCTCATCAGCAGGGATAGACAGGAATGGCTTTCACAGCTGTCAGATACGATGTGGGACTCAACCATGTGGCCTTCTGTGTAGCTCGCTGGGTTCTCCAAAGCCCAGGAAATGGAGCAGCACTGCTGCAAAAAAAGCAGCAGGCACACTGACACGTGAATACTACAGCCTAATATGCCCAGAGTCACAGGCGCCAGAGATTGTTTCATCTGCCTCTAATGAGCCACACTGATATGCAGAACAGTCCCATAGGAACCCCAATGTTGCCCACATGGAATTTGGTGTGTATAGGGTCCACTCAACGACCCGCTGTCATTCCTATAGGTCCAGGGAGGAATTTGGATGTACAGTTGATGAAAGAACACTAGCAGAAGCTAGAGGCATGTGTAGAGTGAGTCCCTGGTGGTGGGTGGGGGTGGTCGAAGATGCTCCTTTAATCTCTCCATAGCTCCCTGTCCTCAGCAGCTGCTTGGGGGGGGGGGTTAAGACACCACGGGCTGAGACCCATAAGAACAGATTAGGATTGATGGGAGGGGCAGAGGAGCAGGGGAGATTGAGAATTTCATCACAAATGGGGAACAAGTCAAAGGCTAGGCTTGGGCTGTGACACTGCCAAGGAGATGTCGATCATTCACACATCATGCTGATATGTGTTTCCCAGGAAGGAGTTAGCACAACATGGCCAATCAGTTGTGTCTATTTTGCAGAGTGCTTGTGCACAGCCGTTTACCTATCAGCAGGGTCTGGTAGATAATGCAATTAGCAAAAATCTTTGTTGGGCTTTCTATGATCTCCAAGAGCTTGCTGTTTAGCATATGTATTCCCCTGTCACAGGCAGCTGGATGTCAAAACACAAATAAGAAAGATTGAAAACAAAGAGAACTTAAACAGTATGCAACTGTTATGCCTCTGCATCTTGTGGTAACCAAGGCAATTTGCAATATAATATACAATCCAAACCACTTTGGTCAAACAGGATGTTGCCAGTTGCTCTTATTAGATTGGTATCAGCACTAACAGAGAGCATCTTGGGCTAACTCAAATCAAGTATAATGACTTGCCTGTTAAAATATAAATAAATTAAAACAAACTAAATAATCAACTTGATTATACACACACTTTGCAACTAATAGGCTACAGTTAAAAACCAGCTACAGCTGGTTTATGGTGTGTTTATTGTGATTTGAAGATCTACTCGCAGACTTACAATGACTGACACATTAAAAGGAATGAACTGGCAGGGACGTCGTAATAGAGTGCAGGGCAACGAAGAAAGCAATCAAACGCCTTGTGAATCAATTTAACTGAACTTGCCCTCTGAAAGAATTGCTGCTATATAGACAAGAGCAAAGTCAAAAATAGAAAGCACTGCTTAAAAGGTCCAAGGCCCAAGTTTGCTATCCATGATGGCAAACTGTCCGTTTTCCTCTTATTCATCCGTCCACACCGGCTAGGTATGTGAGGTAATTGGGGTCGTATCCTTGGTAGTGGAGTTTAATTATTTTCAGAGTTTTCCCTGCATATTAAACAGAACCAGCTGAGGATCATTTGTAGGTGAAAGAGCCATGGGGTGATGTGTGTGTTTGTGGTGGAAATGGAAGTGACCGAGAACCAAGCATATAGCACAGCGTTATTACAATGGAGCTTTGAAATGTGAATGAATGGCCCCAAGGACAGACAAGAGCGTATTTGTATTAAAATCACGATTCATGAGTTTCATTTTTGATCTAGCACTTGGCAAGGTTTTGTAAATGTCATCGTGAGTTTACAAGATTATCCAGTGCTAAGGATGGATAAAAAGGCCAAAATGCAGATAAGACCAAACCCTCATAGTTAGTGTAATTATTTTTTTAAGCACAATATTTAGTATTTACTCCTGTGGGGCATATTGTTACATTTAAAAGAGTCATTAAGTGTTCAGGAATGATGCTGTATGGCCTGTTCTTGGCCTTTCTGGGATACGTGGAGTAAAGCCTCCAGGGATTATGAGTAAGGTGGCATGTCATTCCTTTAATCACAGTATGGAGCCATAGCATGGATCCATAGACGAGACAATCCCCCGAGTGGTTAAGCAGACAGTCGACACTAGAATGCCAATTTGAAAAGACTCAAATAATGATACAATACATTCTCACAAGCAATTGGAATGTCACTGGATGGCCTAGGCTCATTTTCTCCCGATGTATTGGAAGTAACCTAACAATACATTTTGACGTACATTCAAATTGTATTTCAAAACTACACCCTGAAACCTCCAGCTATCTACCTCCTCCATCCCTAAACCAGGACTGGTCATAGTCAAAGAGCTAGGTTCAGAGTATTGCTAAAACAGCAAAGAGTATTTTGTATTCAGTACCAGGCAATTATAATCACAGACAGACATTACTGAGTAGAAGTAACAAAGGATAGGCTACTTGTTTGAAACACCAATCATAAATGGAGAAAAGCAAGCAAATGAGAGAACTGCTGCAGCTTGCAATACATTGTGGATCAATGTATTACTTTAGAAATGTTTACATTGTATTCATTCATCAATATCAACATTGATGCCAGCATCTTGATGTTTATCCAGATAGTACGATACGGCAGTGGCGAGCCTTTCAAACTTGTGAATGTGGCGCATGCCCAGGCATTTTGAAAGATAACTGAATTTGTACGGAAATTCATTTTTATTGTTTTTTTTTTTTACTTAAAAAACATTATTTGTGTTCCCCCTCCAATTATTTTCTTTTATCAAAAGGCAATGAATGCAGTTGTACCGCTAGGTTTCAATGTAAGTCTTCGCTGTACGCTGCCTGGATGCTTTTTAATCACATGACACACCACAACATAACAAGGCCCCCTAGTGACACAGCTTAGCTACACATTTCCTTAGGTACTATTGTTTCATGCTCCACTACCCAACACGCCAACCATCTCCCTAATTAAACATCACATCTATCCAGGTTTGCAGAATGATAAGGATTGGAAAAATCCAATGCATGTGCTGCTACTTGAACAGACACACTGTGATTGAAAAGATTCTAGAGTAGCCTACAACCATTGTTCATTTAAGAGAGGGTTGTTGTCACGGGTTGGCTGAGTATTTGGCATGTTGTTAATTAGCTTGTATTAGTGATTTACCAACATTTGGCAAGGCTGATTGCTAGGCTGTGTTGGTGGGAGGGGGAGGTATCATCAGCGTGCCTTGCGTCAAGAGTCATCGCTGATAGTATACTGATAGTAACCTTTCTAACAAAGGCACTATGTTTGTTGTTTGCATGTATTGCTTTCCATACTGTTTTAAATTCTCAATTTAATTTCAAAGCAGTACAACAACGGGCAGGCATTTCATTTTTACAACTTTACTTTACTTTAACACATCATAGCATCAAGAAATACAGGCTCCTGTGAGTTTATTGCAATAGTGTGTGAGTGAAGGCACTGTGCATTACTTGCAGTGCAGGCATTGATGTGGGAATGCATTTTCCAGATTCAACGGAAACATCATCTCATGAACAGGTCACAGCAGAGGGCTGAGGTTAGGGTCATCTTTCTCAATAATGCCAAGACTGCCAAGACCTCCTCATCTCACCGTTACTGAGTATTTCTCAAAAAGAAGCCTTTCCACCCACACTAGAACCATCCCCAACCACACACACCCACACACACACAAACACAAGGACACACATACAAACATACACGTTACACACATATAACACAGAGATGAAATCCATCCAAAGCTTTTGATGCCAAATGTTGCTTCTTTCAGCTGCTTTCCCCTTCAACTTCCTTCTTCTCATCCTGTGTCCCTCTCTTCCTCCCGCTGTCTGCTTGCTCTCTTCCTTTACTCTCTCTCTCACTCGCTCTCTGACTTCACTTGCTTCATCGCTCCCTCTCTCCCTCCCTCGCTCTCTTAGTTCACGTGCCTCATCCCTCTCTCTCCCTCGCTCTCTTCCTTCACTCTCTCCCTCCCTAACACACTCTCCCGCTCTCTCTCTTACTAGCTCTCTGCTCCCTTGCTCACTCACTCTCCATCCCCAGCTCTCTCTCTCTCTCTCTCTCTCTCTCTCTCTCTCTCTCTCCCTTCCTCTCTGCTCTCTGCGGACCTGCCATAGACGAGGCCTCCTGCTGGGCTTGTGCAGCTGGCTTTCCCCGCCAACTGCAGCCCACACATCCTTCCAGTGCCACCCAGCCCTCCCTCTCACCCACCCTCCCTCTCACCCAGCCCTCCCTCTCACCCACCCTCCCTGCCCGCCCGCCGCCAGCAGGCTCCGCAGCACAATCAAGCGCTTCACATCCAGCAGCTAGTGGGTATGCTCGTCGCCGTGTGTCTTTCTTCTTCTGCTCTTTTGGTGGCTGGATATCATGTTGGCGTACGTACATGCAGGGACACTATTATTATTCACTCTTCCACACACACACACACATCAAGCCACAACACTTGCCGGCACAGTGGTGTTTATTTTAAACCTTTTGACCACCGGCCCTGCAAGGTCTTGGGAGATGTTCTTGTTCTTGTGTTTCTGTTGCAGAAGTAGAGGAACTCACCTCAATTTTCTACAAGTAATAGAAGTAATTGTAGAATCTCAGCAGGTGATGTACTGATATGTCACCTGTACTTGGCATAATCATTAAATGAAGGCAGGAGAAAGGCCTTGCCAAACTTCACCTTATCAGAATTTCATTGTCCAATCAAGCGACTCAAAACATGAATTAACATGGGAACTACATTAGGCAGGACGGAGAATAGTCAAATGTTGGTGGGGTTTGACCTCCATTCCACAGGTTAGGCGTCCTGAACAACATGCCAGCCTGACCACTACTTGCTGTTTAATTATTTATGATATATGATATATATACTAAATATTTAATTGTAAGTGGCATTGGATAAAAGTGTCTGCTTAATGAATACATAGTAAATAGTAGTAAATACC
>JAOPUA010000147.1:6838720-6849251 GCA_027122455.1 Trisopterus luscus | reverse complement strand
CAGGGACTCTGGGACCAGGGACTCAGTCTGGGACCAGGGACTCAGTCTGGGACCAGGGACTCTGGGACCAGGGACTCAGTCTGGGACCAGGGACTCAGTCTGGGACCAGGGACTCTGGGACCAGGGACTCTGGGACCAGGGACTCTGGGACCAGGGACTCTGGGACCAGCTGACTCTGGGACCAGGGATTCTGGGACCAGGGACCTTGGGACCAGCTGACTCTGGGACCAGGGACTCTGGGACCAGGCACTCTGGTACCAGGGACTGTAGGGCCTGGAGCGTGGGCATTGCGGTCGTAAACAGAATGGGCATTTGACATACATTCCAAGGGACTTAACGTAAAGGCTTTCAACCCCGCCCTGAACAGCCTGCGGTCACGTGCAGCCGGTGGACCATGGATGTTCTCCACCAGAGCATTTATAAACCTGCTGAAACATAAGAGGGGTGGGTGGCATGTAGTGGAGTCCGAGCTAAAAAGGGTGTGTGTGCGTGTGCGTGTGTGCGCGCCCGTGTGCGTGTGGCAAAGCAACTATGCAAAAAAAAAAAAGAGAATTGTACTTCATCAATAAGGACTGTGGTTTGGTTTCCATGAGTCCAAACATTTGGAAATGTAATTTAACGCTTTTACTACGCCTTAAAAAAAGATTGTTTTTTTGTAAATATTTAATTATAGCAACAACCAATTTATAGAGACATAAACGGGACATAATAAAATTGATCTAACCGTAATAAATCCTCGATGGCCACTAGGGTGAAACCAGTTCAAAGCTAACCCAGTTACCCTTTAATAGTATCACTGTGAGGGCCTGCTGAGATGCTTGTGGGGCCATGTTCTAAGAGCAGTTCATTACGCTGCAGACCTTGGTGAGGGTAATTGTGATGATAATATTAAGCAGCAGTGTACTAGAGCTGTTTGTGGTGGTAGCATTAGAGTTGGTGGTAGTATTAGAGGTGGTGGTGGTAGTAGTGTTGGGCGTACTGTTGGTGTTAATACTGGTGGAGGTGGACGTGGTGGTGGTAAATGTGGTGGAGGCGTTGGTGTAGAGAAGGGTACTTAAGGTGTAGGTTGGTTAAAGTAGAAGCCATAGATTGAATGTCAAATACACCTTAATTTAAAGTTTGCAAACAGATCATAAAAGCCCCTCAGTCCCCTGTCTCCTATATCCCTCTCCCTTTTCTTTTTTTTGATTGTCTCCCTCTCCACCAATCACGGAACTCCATCTTACTAATTTCTTTACTCTTAAAATATCAGGGTTGTAGACACAATAACAGGCCGATCCAATAGAAGGCCCGGTGGCATCAGAATCTTCCATGGTATCAACATATTACTAAAATGCCACTTTCTAGCCAACATAAATAAACAATCCCAAAATGTCTTCTTACACTAGCACTGTTTGTGATTGTGGTTGTGATTGTGATAATTCAGGACCTAGTGGTGGTGCTGGGTGCGGCTAATGGTGATGCAGCTGGGGGGGGTGATGGTGTTTGTGGTGCAGCAGGCTGTCTGGGCGTGCCCAGCAGAAGGCCCTGTTTAGACCAGAGTGCCCCAGGGCTGAGAGCCATATGCAGGATAAACGCTGATGTCAGTTCAGTTCTAATTCAATAAGAGGCTGTCCGAGGCTGCTCTGTCCCTGCAGCCCTGGCTTTCTACACCATGGCTCACAACAGTGTCTGTGCTACAGAGGGGGGGGGGGGGGCTTCCATTTCATTACTGGACTCTGATGTGATTTCTGGGCAAGATGATGACAGGCCGTTTGCCAGAATGTTCCTGAGTATCTTTATTTAGATAAATGCTTTTAGGGGATCAACGCTTCTAACCAATTTACCCAGAGAATTGCCGAAGAGATTGTTGAAGCAAAAAAAATGAACTTCTCTAACCCTAACCCTACTTCTCAGCCATGCTAATTAATCTACTGGCAAATATTGACCGGTACCTGTCTATATTGGGAGCAAATTGGGAGGAAACTATAAATGCCAGTATATCACTTAATATTTTAAGTGCTATATGCCCTACTTCAACACCAGATAAAAGAAAATAAGCAAGTCAACATTGACACAGATTTTTTTTTCAGTAATGGAAATTTGCATATTAATGATAATGTGCACATTAACTTAATGAATATCTAGTGCTTGGTAATAGCTAATTAGAGAATTGCCTCGATCAAGGTCGTTAGAAGGCTGATTTATTGCATGCCATACATAATAGTCCCTGACTGTGATCTTCTTATGCTCACAATGTTGTCCCTTTATCTTCTTCCATACAGGCCGTCTCATCAGAACCAATTGCATTGTGGGTAAAAATCCCTACGCACCGAAACTGAAATAGAGCGACGCCTCCCCCCCGTAATCCCAGATGAACAGGTGCTTCTATTTAAAGGATCAAATCCCTTACAATCCACTCCCGTTAGCCCAAACCCTCTCTTTCTCTCATCTATCTGCATGACTCTCTCCCGTGCTCACTCAGTCTCTGTCAATCTCTATCGCTCCATCTCCCTCACCCTCTCTCTCTCTCTCTCTCTCTCTTTCTCTCTCCTTCACCCCCACCCCCTCTCTCAGTCTGTCAATCTCTCCCTCAGTCTGTCGCTCTCTCTCTCTCCATCTCCTTATAATAGCATGTGGGACGCTCTTAGCCAGATAGAGAAACAATGGTCTTGGTTTGGAGGATTAGCAGCAGTGGGGAAAACCCTGCGGAGGAAAATCACTCAGGAAACTGCAGCTTTTTTGCCACCCTTCCCCTCCGAGATGAGAGCCAACGTCTTTAAGGCGTAGTGTCACGTCCAAGTACAATACAGTGATTAGACTCGGTACAGGTCTGCGTGAACAAACCTCTTAGAGCCTTTTAGGCAAGCCAGCCGGCCAGACGTGAAATTCCCAAAACACACAGGATGGTTCATTTGAATTCATGCTTCAGAATCAGCACTATTCTCTAAAAGCAAGATGAGACTATTAGCTAACTGAAGAACAAAAACATGTCAAATGAACAGTGCCATGGTTTTATCCTGCAGTAACATCCTCTGTGAAAGAGCATTCAATTTGACAGTTCTCTGCCGTCATTCTACTGACACAAAACATTGTCGGCCGGTGAAGCTTTTACAAGCGGATCGTTTTCCTGCCATTTGTTAGAATTCAATTAAACTAGGGATCATTTTACAACCCGCGACAGTAAAATGTTATTAACTTGTGATTACAAGCAGTCCCTGGGCTCAGCAGGGCATTTTATTAAATTAATTTGTATTTTATTACATACATTTATGACAGATACACAAACATCAACAGGCTGACTAGTCAAAGCTGCCTTTGAGCACCAGATATGACAATCTTCATTTGTTATGAGAAGTATTTCAAAATATGAAATGTCAGTCATAGCAGATTTGTCATCAAGCCATAATTACCCATGTAATGAAATTAGAATTTTCCATTTTCCACACCGCACAACACACAGGAGGAAGTAAAAAATGATTGGGTGAGCCTACTGTATATGCTAATCACCACGGTTACCTAATGAAGAAAAACATACATACATGTTTTTATCAGCTGAATCTGTCAAAAAGGTGACAGTGAATACAGACACGTTTCAATAAGAAGCCAAGAGGCTTCTTGCTTCAGGACGCCTCTGGGGTAACGTGCACGTGTAAGGTGCATCGAACCAAGTACCTTCTGGCACTATCACCACGACTACACTGTCCTACTCCGGGAGGACTGAAAGGCCGCAGCTCTGTTTCCCTACCCCTGAGGGCGATGGAAATGGATGGAGAGCTGTCTGGTTGACACCAGGCAAAAGATGAGTGACAGGACTAAATGGAGTGGGTCCTTTGGGTGCACAGACCTCTTGCAAGCCAGGTTGTCATGGAGAACAGAGGGTGTGGTGGGGGGAGGGAGGGGGCATAACAAGCAAGGGGACTCTAAACAGGTACAACACTGTAAGCCACCGTTCAGTTTACTTTATTTAAAAATTATCTTTGGGCAGCTTCGTGGCTCAACTCACTTGTGTGCTGACCATATAGGCTATGTACTAATAGTGACGCATGTTTGATCCTTTCGCTCTTCCCTCATTCCCTCTCTGCCCTACCACATTTTCCAAAATCTCTTCACCGTCCTGTCCACCAAGGCACAAAGTCCATTAAAATATATTTAAAAAAACCCCACCATGGTCACGGAAGAAAAGATTATGGAGGGGGCGACTGGCCATTTGTGAGGCTATAATGAGTAAGAATAGAGCTGTTATTTGGACCTTACAAAAGGTAAAAAGCACATGCCCTCCTCACTCCTCCTCCTTTTTCAAATACCAGGGAGCTAGACAACATGGATTGTCTGGTAGTGGACTAAATGTGATGTGTTGTTATAAGGTCTAAAAGCTTAAAAGTACCCTCGGGCCGGTCGGGAGAGTGACGGTATTCACAAAAGTAGAATCAAAAGCTCTCCAGATAGGATTTTTTTTGGCAAGTGTACTCTCGTGCTTTTGTTTGGGATACAATGACACAGACATGGGCGGAATCAGCTCAGCACCAAGAGTCATTTCAAAATATTTCCTGAGTTTTCATGAAAAGATGTTGAACCTCTTTGTTTGGCCTGGCATACAAGTAAAGGAACAATACAAATTTGAGGTTGCCGTCTTGGATTTTATGTTTCTTTGTTGAAGCAAAGCCACAAAACAAAATACAGAGCAGCACTCCAATGCAAAAATAAGGTTGCACAAAGCAGCTACAGCTTGGAAACCAGCATGTTCCACCATATACATAAATGATGCTGAGGGTCAACTTTGGTCCAGAATGATGGATTTTAGCCTGCCATTGATAAGTCCCTCTTACAGAGATTATTTTCATACAGTCGGAACGATTTGCTCCAGCACACAGTCCTTTCAAATGTTAAATACATTACATACACATTCTATTCTTTATAGGATATGATACTTTTCATGAACCTGTGTTTAATGTAGACGAAAAAGAAAGCGAGAAGTGGATGGGGAAAAGGGGATAGACGTGCTAGAAAGTTTTGAGATGAATAAGTCATTCAGGACAGAGAAAGACAACAAAAAGAACTGAACCTAGGGCAGAATAAGCTCATCAGCTGTCGATTTCTGATAGAACTGATGAAAATCATTCTTTAGCACCACAGCACATCTGTAGCCCTGCACCGCCAGCAGTGCGTGAAGCAATTTTCAATTTGCCCAGAGTAAAAAATGTGACTGAATTCACCTTGCTCTAGCTGTGACAGACCAGAACCACTGCACCAAATCCTCCATTCCATTAGGGGATTCACAGGCAGGGGATGGTCAAGAGGACTCTTTGTATGTAGCATGAACAGCATGCATGTATTATGTACCCTATGTCATGTGTTTATACGGCATTTAGTATGTCTGTAGCACGTAGCAAGTGGCTACACTATGTAGCAAGCGGCATGCATGTACTATGTACAGTATGTCATTTGTATACAGTATGCATCATGCATCTACAATGTTAAGTATGCAATGTGTTTTTACAGTATGTAGTATACAGAATCAAGATGTGTCAAACCGTGCGACCCTCTTAATTCTGTATACTACTGTCATGCATGCTTTATACTGCACATGCTACATCCTATACATGTGGCATACTGCACATGCTACATGCATGTACAGTATGTAGCATGCACAGTATGTATTATAGCATAGTATGTATTACAGTATAGTATTGTAGGTAGCATGTCTGTAATGTGTGTTACTAGGGGGGAGGGCGTTACAATGGCTGCCTTTGAAGTGAAAGACGAAGGAAAATGTAGATCGGTTTCAGTCACGGTGACCAGACTGTGAATAATGTTCACAGTCAAGAATTACTCACCGACACCCCTGCTCTTAATTAAAACACAATACATTCTGCTGTTTACTATGCCTAGGGCTGTTATGATCAACTGAGAGCGTGATGAGAGTAACTGGAGAGAAAGAGATTGGAGGCTGCAGGGAGACAGAAGAGAAAGACTTAGAGAGAGAGACTAGAGAGAGAGACTAGGGAGAGAGAAAGAGACTAGAGAGAGAGAGACTAGAGAGAGAGAGACTAGAGAGAGGGACTAGAGAGAGAGACTAGAGAGAGAGAGTAAAATACTAAAGAGAGACTAGAGAGAAAGACTAGAGAGAAAAAGACTAGAGAGAGACTAGAGAGAGAGAGAAGAAGACTAGAGAGAGACTAGAGCAAAAAAATACTAGAGAAAGACTAGAGAGAGAAAGACTAGAGAGAGAGAAAGACTATAGAGAGAGAGAGAAAGACTAGAGAGAGACAAACTAGAGGTAGAGAGAAAGAGACTAGAGAGCGAGTATGACTATAGAGAAAGACTAGATAGACAGAAAGAGAGACAAGTGTTATTGAGTGGTTTCTCTGCGTCTTGTGGCCAGCCATGCTTATCGCTAAACCATTAATCACACCATCAGAGATATGTCCGAGAAGCATGTTGAATAACAACAAGAACTCAGGTTTTTGCCTGAGAAATAAGGATTGGGTGACAAGAAAGTACCTTCCCATGCTGTGTGTAAACCAAATGAAAAGTGAGTTGGTGTTATTCAGTTCATCACTCAAGGGTGTTTATAGTAAATATATGCAAGTGAAATGATGACTATATTCAAGAGGCCTTAAGCAGTACTCAGAGAGGCAGTATTAGTCTGAATATGACCAATGAATATGCAAGCTCTTACCCTTGCACAAAGACCCTAGAATCTAGCTCTATATCCTAAGAAAAAGAGAAAGAGTAGGGGAAGGCAAAGAAAAAAAATGAAAAATAGCAAAATAGAGCGAAGAGGAGTGAGAGAGTAAGAGAAGCTGCCCTCACTACAAGTCCTTCAGTCCCCCCTCCTCTCTCTCTCTCTCTCTCTCTCTCTTTCTCACTAGGTACGTAGAATGAATAGATGGTCTATTGAGGCCTGGACTAAGGCATTGCTTCAGCCCCCGGTGGAAAATATAACTAGCATCAGGTAGGAGACAGAGAGGATTCTGGGAGCTCTGTAGTCTGTGGCACAACCAACTGCATTTCTACGGAGTCCTGGCTATGCTTTTGAGACAATTTCTTATAGGAGGTCTTTCCATCAAATTGGCCAAAATGGATCAAAGGAACAAGGTTCACATACGTGGTGACACTGATTTAGGGCTCTATCTCCATTGATGGTTTGATAAAATGCATTTGAATAATGCTATATAGAAAATTATTTAATATTAACATTTGGTTGAGAGATTACTGCGGTTAATCAGATGTGCATTCTAACATCTAATTAGGGAAGACTTGTGGATACAGGGCCTTAGTCCTTAAATAAATGTATATATGTCTATATTATATTACAAGTTTTGTCAAACATGTGTACAACTATGTTGTACAAATCCCCACAGGGATCAAGAACAAGGCCATGTCAATCACAGAGGAAAGAAAGAAATCCAGGAATATATGACCACCATGAATACATGCAGTCAGCTTACTGAGGGAAGACAAATTGATTTGACACCCAGGTTCTTATTATAAAATATGTATCAAATATTGGTTATTCAATTATAACCAAGGGCTGGAGGAGGAGAAGGAGGAGGAGGAGTGAGGATCACGGATCGATGCGGCACGATTCTCAGTGGGTTTTGTTCTTTCTCCATGGTAACATCCATCACGACTTACATCCATGACCCACTGTTCCCTCACTCTGGTCTGCCTTCTCCAGCCCCGCTTCACCCACTTACATGACCTGCCCACCCTCTCTTCTCCACCCTGCCATTCTCCTTTTCAGCATACCCTACTCAAAGAAGAGAAGAGACAAAGATACACTGGAATTGCCCGGAACCACTCAGTGTAATCAGCCGATCTCTCAATAGTTACTGCAAATCAGGACCAAATCTTCTTCAACTGATTATGTATCTGAGGGCATGGGAACACTGCTACCTGTATTGTTATCTTAAGTGATGACTGAGAGGCTATTTCAGATCATGATGTGGCTTCCATTGTGGAGGTCAGAGGAGCACAGCGAGCCAGCAGGGCAAAAGGTGAAGTCTGCATTGCTTGCTAATCTCGACGGCGTCAGCAATCCCTTTCTGGACAGATTAACCTCTAGGCTGGGTTAGGACATTGATTCACCCGGCCCTTTTAGTGACTTCATACCTCTGATCTCCTGCACAGCCCACACATACTATTCATGAGCACAACTAACAACATCAAATGATACATCAACAAAACCGCCATCCCACCACCAAGCTAAAGTGTAAGCAGCATGCCTTGGCATGGGTGGAACCCTGCAGTGTGTTTTGGGATCCATTCGAGATCTTGTTTGTCTTCCCGTCTGTTCACACTCATGAGCTGTCAAGAGACGGGATGAAAAAGGGTCTATGGGGATGGGGCACTTTTGTTGAGATGGCTGTATTTGGAGTGGGGCACACGGAATGGACCAAGGTCACTGGCCTGGGACTGACTCAGCTCTGTGATCGCTTCTCGTAGATCCCCACCCCCCACTGGGGTTGAAAACTGATGAAAACATAATGCACATGAACTGCTGAAGCCCCATCCCTGTTCAAGGCATCTTGGACATGTTGATGAACACACAAAAAGTGTAGGACTCTATTGGCTAGATGGGTTACAGTAATGTCAAAGGGGTGAGCGATCTTCTGGGGCTTGTCCTGGAGTTAGCCATCTTCTGAGGCTAGCAGAGGTGAAGGGATGTTCTCGAAAGTGTTTGATGAGACGGACGGGAATCAGCCTGGATCACATGAGAAGATATTACAACAATATGAAATTGCCGATACGAAATTTGTGCGATTCTGTAAAAGGTACAATTCGTTATGATTTTCTTTTGTGTAGTTAAACCTGTATAATGTTGGGGTTCAAATAATACAGGTCTGTCTGTGTTAGCAGTGTACCTGTATAGTTCCACCAAAATCAGGCGTCATTTATTTCAATCTGTCAAACCCTGCGTGCATGCTTGTGCACTGTGCAAACCCTGCATTAAGTGACTATGTGGGACAAGCTGTGCTTCATGGCAATTCACACAACAAGAAAAATGTGCTTGTATGACCCCTAACCCTTTTTGATGTACTGTGAATGTCAACCTGGTACCACTATCTTCTTCACCTCTGTAATTGTCTGATTTGAGAGCACTTTGAAAGTACGTAGCTGAAAGTACTACCAGCTACGGTGAGACTGCCTCATTTATTTACCTTGATACAATCGTTAAAATAGTTTGCATTGGTCCCAAATGTTTACTGCAAAGAAAGAAACATGGATGCTAAGACCAAGTACAAAAGTACTTAAGTGAGTTGGAGTCAGAGGCTATTCAGGGTCGCTGACTGGTTTGTTCTACCGCTCAAGCTGGGACTGAACGATAGGGGTTTTATTATTCATAAACTGCAATTCAGGGACACAATGTTACCGGGCACTGACTGCTTGTTGACATTAAACTGTTGTCTCCAGTTTCCCCCCGTCTGTCCTTGTTTTTCCCATAGACTGAATGTATACATGAGTGCCACCCGTGCTGAATGTGGGTTTATGTACCGTTTACGACTGCCTACATCTGTGTGGTGGTACAGGTCCACATATATATCCATACAGATAATCTGACACCAATCATCTGAGCCCCTTTAATTCATCGACATTTCTTTCTTGTAATGCTTCTCAACGATGGATACGAGTGCTTTTAAACAATTACATATCAAAAGCCCAATGTAGTTTCACGTGTAGATCATTCAGAATTGTCAAAGTCCAAATAAGCTACCTTTGTTACTTATTTTGGTCATTGACGATTAGTAACAAAGATAAGTCCAAATACATGGTATAGGACAGTAAACATAATATCTGGAATTATTGGAATGATCTAATAAAATGTGGCATTGTACCAATACACAAAATATATTTCTGCACTGGAGGGCATCTGTTATTCCTCTCCCCCTGAACTGTAGTGCGCCATCGTATGAACAACAGTAGTACCCTGGAGTCTTCATTACATCCTAGCTTAATTAGCTCATCACACAGAGCACCAGCTAGCTAGCGGCTAGTGTAACACACCATCTCTCCTCCACAGCCTGTGCGAATGGTACATGTACAAAGCTAATGAAGAACCGTGTAGCGTGTCTGACTCAAAAGTGGGCCGTTTCCTAGCTTATGTTTGTGCTGGGGCTGCGGAGCTCAGCTTCTCAAAAGAGAGACTGGTGCCAAGATCCCACGCTGCTACCAAGAGGAGGCACAACGTTCAAGAAATGTAATGGACTGGTATTAGAAATCAATGAAAATTCCCAAATAGATATACATTTTTTATACATTTTTAACAAAACACTTAAGAAATAAATTAATTTCAGAAAATACAACTGACCCTTAGTGCAAAATAACTGGCTTTCCAGTGGGAAAACAACAAATAGACTGTAGGCTGGCTCTTGAATGTAAATTTGAAGCCAAAACTTGTAGTCTGAAACTGTCGCATCAATTGATTGTGCCCATCTGTGTACGAATGATCCACCTTAGGCTGCCAAATCACAGGGCTGTGTGTGTGTGTGTGTGTGTGTGTGTGTGTGTGTGTGTGTGTGTGTGTGTGTGTGTGTGTGTGTGTGTG
>JAOPUA010000147.1:6361245-6372985 GCA_027122455.1 Trisopterus luscus | reverse complement strand
TCCTCGTTGGGTAGATTACTGTGTCACCTGTGTTTAGGACTCTTTCTGTTCAACTGTGCTCTTGTTCTTTAACTCCCCTAGTTTATGCCCATGGTGCTGGGTTTGAGTTTTTGTACCTGTATTATTGATTGTTCCTCGCTTTGATACTCAGGTATTCTCCCTGCTGTTGGGTGCACCCTGTGCTTTGACTTGACACCTTGTTTCTACTATTTTACCCATAGTGCACCAACATGCAGCATAGCATCGCGGTTAGGGTGTGTTCGACACTCCAGCCCAAAGCTTGTGGGTTTGATGCATGCCTGCGGCCTAACCTGTAGGCATCCTTGAACCAGACACCCTTAAGGGCTGATTATGTTCCCACGTTCACGCAACGCAAGGGGGTCACGCACCCCTTACGTCCTTGCGGCCCCTCCTTGCATCCACCGCAAGGCTTTGACGGCTCGCGCCTCCCAAAAATTGTATCCTTCCGTCGAGGTCGACGCAGTAGCAAGGGCTGTGGTTGGTCCGCTCACTAAAACCCGACGCAGAACCATTAAGGTTCACGACTACGTTGAAGCGTCTGCGTGGTCATTGTGTGGAACCATAATCAGCCCTTAACCTCCTCACCTGCTTCTTAATGGCCCCTATCTGAATGCCCTGGGACTTGCTCTGAATAAGGAACGTGGAAAGTAAACGACTCGCCTGAATCTGGGTGAGACGGGCAAATGGCATTTTACAGATATCTCGGCATATCCCTTTAACTCAACAAGACAACAAGGGTCCTAGGAACGCGGTCTTAAGTATGCGGTCTTAAGAATGCAGTCTTAAAAATGTGGTCTTAGGACTGCGGTCCTGAAACCGATTCCTCCTCTATCGCAAGAACATATTGACCAATTGACCAATTGACATACAGGTGACCTCTAAAACATAGTGCGCTCACCACAGCGTTGTATATGATGGTTATACATGATGTCGTCTTCACATTCCCTACGGGACCGTCTGCTTAACCACTTAACAGTGGTCCCCACTGCCGTATGTGGAAGGTGCATCACGATGCCAGACCGAATGCAGGCACTGAGCCAGGCATACTGGGCTGAGGCTGGCTAGAGACCGGGTTAATATGGTTAAAGCACTTGGTCCTCAGCTCTGACTGCCGTCCTCAGCACCACCCCCAACCCCCACCCCCCCTCGCAGGGTGCCTGAGCATAGAGCACCGTCACATAACTCTCCCTGAGAACGCTGTGGGGAGGGCGACATGGGCCCTGAAACCTGATTGTTCGCTTATGCGGCAGCGACCTTGTGAATTTATATCAAGCCCCTCTAGCTCCCTCCTCTTCATCCTACCAGCCCCTTCCCCCCCGGCCCCTCTTCATCATTTCCCATCCCTGCCGCTTCATCCTCCCGAGTCTGTCGCTGTTTACGTTAACCAAAAAAGAAAACGCAACCCCGTTGTTTTTCCTGTCGGATGATGTGTTTATTTTGCCGCTGACAACCTTAATGACACACCGGGAAACAAAGGTGACAGCTGTCAAGTCTTTCCCTTTCCCTAAGAGATATGCAATACATCCAGCAAAGTATTCTGAACATCCCAAATCAATAGACGTAGACAGAGAATGTGACTCACAACCGAATCTCCGGATGTGTGTGGATGTATTGATTTCCGAAAGATGTTCTTGGTAACTGCAGAGCATTCGATAGCACTAAGGCGAGAATAACAAGGAGTCCCTTCTGTGTAGCGCAGCAACATAGCGTTGTTCCTGTAATCATCTTGGGTGAAAAAAACAACAACAACAAGAGGCGTACAGCCCCTTGTTAAAAATTGTTTCCAAGAGGATGAAAAACGAGATTCAAGACCAAACCCAACCTGGATGTCAATACGGTAAATAAAACAAACAAATCCAACAAAAACAAAGAAACACGACGGAAATTCTGAGGCCGTTCATCCTCTAATGCCCCGAAGGCTCGGAGAGTGTGACGTCCATAAAGATTTTTATTGTTATAGCCCGCAATACGATTACACTTGCGCGTCAAACTAGCCGGGGATAAATCTGCTCCTGAGCCGGTGGCTGTGTAGTGGAATGAAAGAGCTTGAGGGCTTCAGCACTGGCACCACGTCCAAACTTTTTTGACCTGGCTGGGGGTTCCAGGAGCATCCTCTGGGTTAGAGGCCTACCTTAGCCAGGAGTCATCTGAACGCAGGGCTGAGACACCACCAGCCCATCTGACGAGTGCGGTTGGGTGGGCAGGCGGGGGCTGCAGGTGGAAGGGCTGAATAGAGCCTGCAAAGGAGGTGTCATCAGAGGACAAACAGAGGTGTCACTCTCAAGGCTAATTATGGGTCTGCTGCTTTTCTGCTGGCTGTCCTGGCCCCAGGATGGGGGAATGAGCTCCTGACACCAGGACAGAAGAAGAAAACCTACACATCTTTAATCGCAGACCAACAACTAGTCTGCTTGGACTGCATCTGGGGCAAGAAAGAAAATACTAAGTCCTTGTTTCTAAAATGTAGCCCTTGAAGCGGCTTGCCTATTTAATGTTATGTATTTGCATGATTCTGAAAATGTCTGGGTAATATCTTCATTTTTGAATGCACATATTGTAAGTTGCTTTGGATAAAAGTGTCAGCTAAATATATGTAGAAGACTGAACTATTCAATATAAGACACATTGTCTTTGCTTTGACACACATAAATGAAACACCTGCCTACCAAATGTTAAGGTTGCAACATTTACATGCTACAACATTGTTTGCCCTGTTATGAAAACTCTGAGGAATAGGTCCACGGTCAATGTGTATTATCTTCACTAGTTAAGCCTACTACCCGTGCCCCGGTACGTACACAAACGGAGCAGACCCATAATTAGCCTTATAAGCAACCCCTCTGTTTGTCCTATGATGACCCTGTGAAAACGGTCTATTCCTAGCCTATTCCTCAGTAATGGAATAGGTCATTTATTTGGGTATAAATATGGGTACACTATCACGAAAGCGTGGGGTATAGTCCTGGCATGCAGTATCTTCATCCAGCATGTTTCCCAAGGCGAGCCATGAGATGGTTCCTGCTGAGTGTACACCTATTGATCCACATCAGGAATAGACTCGGGCCACTGTATTTGCCTATGCTGCGGTGCGTGTGTCCGCAGGGAGGAGGTGGCCTGAAAGGCACAAATTGCTCGACTGAGGGGATTCCATGCCTTTAACCTTAACATCGCAAGCAGGACCAAAAAAAAAAAGGCGTGAAAACAAGGTTTGAAAATTGACAATCTAGATTTGTACGCCTATAGGGACTAGGCCTACCTCGTTTGGACAGATGTCATGTGATCAATGGCCGAGTCTAATGTTTTCACCTAAAGAGCACTTCAGTTATGGGGTCAAAATGTGGTCAAGCATGTGGATCACATATGATGGGCGCTGAGTTAGTAGTTGTATTTGCATGTTATGCTAATATTCAACCTACTTTGTAAAATTTTAGTAATTGTGGATTGCTGATTGTACATCTGCACATTGTTTATTAGTGTGTTGGCTACACGAGCAGACGCGTTGCAAAGGAAATTCTGTGAGTAGACATATCTTTTTCTCAAGTGCTTTGATTTTTACCGAAATAACACGTAATTCAAATATGAGAATCGGGCTTCTTAACGTCATAAAGCAGTAACGATTTCTCCTCTCGCTCTCGGAGAGAAAGAGAGAGGGAGAGAGAGGGAGAGGGAGAGGGAGGGAGAGAGAGGGAGAGAGGTGGGAGGAGGGATGCAAGACGGCGTGCCGGAGAGCTGGCTACAGACATCGGTTGGCTTGCTCTCTCTCGATGCAGAGAGCGGATGGAGCATCGGAATCGCTTTGAGAGCATCCGTGGGCTAAACGCGTCCAGCACGTAAACTTCTGTCCATAAACAGGCAGACGGCGGACGGCGACAGACCCGCAGCTGTCGAAGAGAGCGAGAAAGAGAGAGGTGGAGGGGGAGAAAATACAATAACACGCCTTTTTGGTGATGCACGTATCATTGGAGTGTGCTCGCCCGGTCTGTTTGAGGGGAAAGGACGAATCGTGTTGACCACTACACGCCTTTGAGAGCAGGGAGATGTCACCGCGAAGCAGATGATGGGGTGCACGCAACGACCAGTCCGCCGTACTGGTTTGTAAAGGATGGACGGGAACGCTCGGATTTGACGACTGTATATTTGGACGAAGAGCTGGCGTTGAGCACATCCACAATCTATGGTTTCTGGTGTGGGACTCACGGCGCTGTGGTCCAGGGGGCAGCCTTGCAGCCTTGCCCAGTACCACCACCACCACCACCACCACCAGAAGCCTTGAACTTGCATCCCGGCTTGGTGGGATGTGACGCCGAGAGTGAATGGTGCGCCACCTCTGAGCCGCTGAGCTGTCCGTGGTCCTGAAAGAAGCTGCTCGGCACACACACACGCACACATCTCATAAGTGGACTCAAGACCCTCGTCCAGATGGACACTGATTTGGCCTGACTGCGCCTCAGCACCAGCCCCCGTCCTTACTCTCTTCCATGGCTGTGGCACGCAAAATCAAAACTTTGCTGACCGTGAACATTTTGGTTTTTGTCGGCATCATTTTGTTCTCGGTCTACTGCAGAATACAAGACCGCTCCGAGGAGCTCATCCAGATCGGTCGGATCTCGGACCAGAGACTGCGAGCTAGAAATGGCAAAGTTACAAACTTGGTGGACAGGCAGTCCATTCTGCAAAGGCTGGAGCGCCTTGAAGATGTAGTCTACAATCAGTTGAACGGTAAGGATGCTGGACTAAATGCTGTGTGCTTTTCAATGTAACTTCCAGGGGGGTTATTTGCAATGATCCTGTGCATTAAGTACAACTTTTTTATCTGTCTGTTCCTATATAATAGCCTAAGCAATACTGAAAAGTAGTTTTCTGTTTCAGGAGAGAACAGAAAAAGGCAATACAGCAGACTTACAGTAAGTCTGTTGTATCTCTTACCAATACAAACAGTAAATCACTTATTGCTTTCGGGCTCGAGGGTTTTTTGTGTGATTATTATGGACATATTTTCAAATTCACACTAACTTAAGGTAAAATCGTAACTTATCTCCTGGGGAAAAATGTGTCTTATAAAAACTGTAATGTGGCAGTTCTTTCTTAGTTCCAAATCTCTTGGGATGAATTGCATTTCACAAAAGGCAAATACAACTGTACTGTGTCGCCTACCATCCAAAACAAACCTTTCAGAGAGTTTCAGACTTTCACCCAAGCACACAGTATAATATCTTACACTGAAAAGTAATCCAATATAAGAACAGGAACACCTTTTTGCAATTCAATTCAAACAGAAACAGAGTCACACAAACACTGATTTTGCCCTCCCTTGCAACAGTGTCCAATTCCATATCAAGACATTAAATCATTGGATGAAAAATGATAGAAACAGAGCATTTAATATATTTTCCTTTCCAAATCCTGAGCAGGGTTGAAAGGTCTGTATGGGTATGAATGAATGTGTGCCATATCATGAATGGAGACTTCTCTCAGCTGGAAGGATACTATCTCGCCAACACATTACCAACAAGTTAGCTCGTTAATCTTTTGATTGGCTGTCATTACCTGCCATATGTCTTTAATATGTTTTCACGGGAGGGGGGGGGGGAGCCTCCGGTGGGGAGAGGCATGTGACTACTATTAAGGAGGGATGTTTAACGGACCGTGTGGTATTCACTAAGAGGGAGTTGAGGCTCAGTGAGGATACAAGCTTGTAAACGGCCCTGGGAGCGGTGTGATATGTGGACGGGCATAACTAACGCAGAGGCAATGTGGAAGAAATGTAGCAGAAGAACTGATTTGAAGTTCAACACATGGCTTAGTATTATTCATAGTATTTGTATTGTTGTCATTGTGAGTAGTTGTACTCATAGTCATGTTTGTATTAGTGGTGACGGTTATGATGGTCATGGTGGGGTTATTGTGTCTTAGTATTACTGGCATTGTTAACAGATGCTTTTTGTAAATTTGTAAGGGGTCTCATCAAAGGTGTTTTTTTTTATCTCTGAACCGCTCCTAAAAAGCCTCTTCTCGGTCTGCTCCAAATTCGAGTCCCTTTGTGAGTGTTGTTTTCACAGTGTTACATCTGCCGGAGTTCTGTTATCCCTTTGTACACAAAAGAGGGTCACTGTCGCTCTCTGAGTTATGCTGTACATCCAGAGCGTCTCGCCGAGACACTGCTCCAGAAAGAAGGAGAACTCCTTCTCCCGCTCAGAGAACGTGTTATACATTCTTTAGTACCTGAACCCACATGCAGAGGAGCCCCTGCCTCTCAGAGAGGAGCAGTAGTGGTAGTGGTGGTTATTCCTTTCTTTTATCTTTCCTTCCATCTGTCTATTTATTCTTGGTCATGGTTGCTATAACATTTGTCAATCTGCATAATGAATACGGAACTATAAAAATAGGTGCATGTTCACACACACACACACACACAAACACAAACACACACACACACATACACACACACACACACACACACACACACACACACACACACATACAGATATATGTAGTCACACTTCATTGTCCAATTAGCCTTGCCTGCGTGTCTTCATAGGTTGCAGGAAATCAAAGCCTTTGGAGTGAGCCCACGCATACAGAGCCCAAAAACAATTACAGCACGGCAGCACTACCAACTGTGTTACTATGCCCCGACCAACACTGTGGTATTCAATATATTGTTGCTTGCTTCAAGGCACATTAAACAAACAAACTTTTGCCAGATGACTAAGGAAGTAGCACATATACCTTTAATTAAAATTGTTTGTTTTTTTCGTCAAATAAAGTGGGCTAGTATTTACCCTTGAGACCATAAAGTGTGGAAACATTCACTTTTATAATCCCTAGCCTTAGTGCTTTACTTTAATATTGAACGTGTATCTCTATCCCTTGTCACAGCACTTTTACTAAAGCAACCGCAAATTGCATTTGGTGGCCATTGGAAATTAATCTAGCAGTTGGGGGGAGGATCCAGCATGCCAATAACTATTAACATGACCTGCAGCGCAGTGAAATAATTGGCTGTGCCCCCGTGTTGTCGCCCACCAATGACAATCGAGGGAATTTACAGCAAAGCCTCATGGGATGGAGAGAGACCTCAAAATGGCTTACCTTGTTGCTCTGATGGACATTCATCTGGTGTTTTGATAAAGGGAACAACTTGGACGACACGTTCCCAGAAAGCCTACCTATGGAGGATGACCCACACTCGTGGTTATCTGCGGCAGCTATCATTCTGCCGTGGGTCCTACCATCTCTTCCTCAGGGGTGAGTGGGTGGAGGGGGTTGTTAAGCTCGTTGTTAACACGCTTGTAAAGCAGAGCTTTGGCTTTAAACCTCACAGTCCACACAGTTCTTCCCTTACTGCTATTGCCTGTACATTCTCCACCTCAGCGGTGAGGATAATTGAAGGCTTCAGCACAATGACAAACAGCGATAAACACGGTGCACGCTAGATGACGGAAGACGGTAGACCATTTATTTTTAAAGTATAGGCCGGTGGAGAATTGGATTCAAAACTTCTTTGGGCTTTTTGCTCCATTGATTTGTGCGATTATAAGTGGTTTGTATGGTTGCTACTACCCACTTACATGCAATGGGTTGCGCTGTGCAGCACAAGGAAAAGCCTCACATTCAGATTAGAAAGCAAGGCGCAGCTCACATTCTTTTGCAAAGTGAGAACATACAGATTGCACTATTTGCCTAGTCATTTTAGGAGATGCCTGACATTCTCGAAGGTGCTATGCCGACTGCTGTTAACACAAAATGCACAATGGTGAATAAGGAATCAAACAACAATGTTGTGAAGGACAAAGTGCTGAACAACACAGACAACAGCGTTGGCCTTTTCTGTAATTGATAGCAGACGTCTAACTCAATTGAGATGGACGGCGACTCCTCTTCACCTCAAGCCCAGATGGAAGCATACCTGAAATCAAGGCTAGAAAGAAATGCAATTTATTTGAGATAGTCATCTAGAGACAGTTCTGCGGCAAATAGTGCAGAGGTTCATAATGGCACGGACCAAACTTGCACCCTTCTCTCAGAACCATCACCACATGTCTTAAAACTACTCGCGGGGAAGGCAGGAGAAGAGACAATAACAGCCGTCTTTCTCAGTCACAGTTAACGGCTTGTGCCCGAGCATTTGTCCTTGTTTGATTCTGCCCACCGTGGTAGAGCATGCGGTCAGGGGGAGCCACTTGTCATGCAGCCATGCCTGTGACTGGTAGCCTGACCGTGGCCAGGGCCTGATGGGACACCTGCCCCTGACACATGGATCCTGCAACATCCTGCAACCCACCATATCCTCTCATCTGGGAATTCAATAACAAAAAAGTGGGCAATAACAAAAAAGTGGACAAAAAAGTAATTTTTACTGAAGCCGCAGGGATACAAGTTGTAATGAGAGATAAGACACCTCACATACTTCTACTGCTGTGTCTCTCTTTCAAGCACACCTGCATGAGGACTTGCTGCTTACTCTGTTATAAGCATTGTGCATCGCGCATGCATGCTTGATTGTGTGTGTGTGTTGTGTGTATGTGAGTAAAACTATGTGTGCATGTGTGAGTGCATTAGTGGGCTGGCCTGCATATGACTGTGTGTGTGTGTGTGTGTGTGTGTGTGTGTGTGTGTGTGTGTGTGTGTGTGTGTGTTTATTTGTGTGTGTGAGTGTGTGTGTATGCATGTGTGATTATATGAGTCTCTGTTTGTATATGTGTAGTTACGTTTAATAATTACAGACACACTCAGACCATTAGCTAGAGCTCTCGGATGGTGGCTGGTAAAATGAAATATATTTAAATGATGATATGTAGATGAGGGGCCGGGCAACATAATAGTTTTCAGGAATAGATGAAAATCAATTCTGCTCAGGCCGTTAGAATCACAGTAATGTATTCTATGCTCATATTTGCAAAAAAAGCAAAAAGAAATATGCCAATAATGGCAGGGGACTTTTAGAGAGTGTGCTCTAAATATATATTTTAGGCCTAGCAATCATCGCCTATCAGGTCAAGATGATGGGATTCTTCAGTCGTTTTTTCCTGTTTTGATGGTTCAATTCTCTGTGATGTCGCTGTATTGGTGCTAGAAATGCTAACACCATCATTACGATCATATATACATGATATTTGTTTTTGTTGCAATACATCTTGTTTGAATGTGACACGCTGATATTTTTGATTAGCGCTACAACATTGTGAATATATGTTTGTAGAAAAACAAGAAAAAGCAAGCCATCTGGGAATAATTCCATTTGGAAATTGAAGTCATTTGCAAATAATGAGAAGAAGGAGAAAGAATACAAAAAAATGTCCATTCTGTTATTCGGTCTTGGAAATTGTCGACCTTAACGGCCTAGCTATTTGATATTTGTCCCTTCTATAAAAAGTAAAAGAGAAGGACAGGCACGTACACAGCATGTCGCCTACCTGAGAGTACACACGTTTAACACGTTGGCCTTCCTTGTTGTCATTCCAGAACAGCATCACACACTGATTCAAGGGGTAGGTTAAATTGACATGCAAACGTTTTGGGGGCTTAAATCTTGCATAGGAACAAGAATCCATTGTTTAGATATAATCACAGTGTGGAGTGAGACAGGCGTTTAGCAAATCAACCTTGTTATCCTCTCGACACGTGCCGGCACGTTCTCCAGGCCTCACTCCACTCTCCCACCCCTCAATATTTCATGGATTTGTTTTTCAGCCTTCAAAAGCCGAGCTTATCAACCTCCCCGGAACGAGTTGCTCCCCCTTCTTTCTTCTTCGCCTCTTCTTTACTCTGAGAGATCACCAGCCTGCTGCACCACCATTAATATTTAGACCCCCCGTGCATCACTTTGGACAACACATGAAGGCACTCTGGCTCTTAAATCACCGACCCCTTCTAAAACACACGCGTCTCTCGTGTCTAGCTCGCCGAGGCCCGGGTTTCTGAAGGTTGCTCAATCATTCATCATGTTACTGGGTTTAATGTGTCGGGCCATCGAGGGGATGGGTACAAAATGATGTTGAGACGCCACACGAGGTGGGGGGGGGGAAGAGACCGATGGATGTTGGATGATGTTGCCGCACATTTTTTAGGCAGATATTTGACAGATGTTGTTCCTATTTCTAGGCTGTGTATGTTGTGTGAGTTGCACCGGGTACGGGTTATGGGTGTGTTTGCTCCACCTCGGTGGGGAACTTGTGTGTGGGGGGGGCTTGTGTGTTTGCGCTGGAGAGAACAGCTGCTGGGCTGTAATTGCCTCACAGCGGGGCGGAGGATGATGTTGTGCCAATGAGTCTCTCAGGTAGAAGATCTTGAAACTTGATACGTGTTGATACTTGTCGAGACACGAAGCCCCCGGAAGTTACACTGCAAGCTTCGATATTGATCGTCCTTGAAAGCATTTTTATGTGGGACCGCGTCACAAAGAGCATGGCTTTCATTGCCCGTGCCGTTTGTTGAGGACATCTGTCAAATCAAATGAGGTTGTTAGAGTCACAGTTGGTACGTGTGGATGCAACACTTAAACCCACTGTCTGTGTGTGTGTATCTGGTGTTAGTAAACGCTCACACCATCTGATGACATTTCACAGGACAGTAGTAAAAGGTTATGAAAAGAGATGTGGACTCGAATCATTATATCATGGACAGCATCAACTGAAGTCCCTGTTTTGATGACCTGCAACTTGACTAGACAGAATATAAATGACTTGAGACTCGACTTGGACTGGGAAGTTAAAGACTCATGACTTGAATTGACTTCAGGCATGATGACTTATACGGCTTGTCTGTGTTAATTTTATAGTTTAAGTTTCAATGCAACATATCAAATATACAAAGTGTTCAACATTTTCAATGTTGACATTACAGGTGGGTAATGTAATGTAATGACCCTGTCATGATTGGATGACTACCCTGTCAGTTAAGCTCCTTGCTATGGCATTGACATGATTGGTTGACTCACTAATCTACCCAATTACCAGAATCAAATGTTGGCCTTGCAACGTTACGTTTCTGCAAACCATGGACACATTGAAATTCTATCTCTAGATGATGGGAGGGGTTGAAGTGACTCTACTTAATGGGACCAAATGACCTGGGCCTTGCTTGAGATCTCATGTTTTCACCATTACAGCACTGTGAAGGTGTATCTTATCTCTACACAGCATATCCTTTGGCCTTATTGAATCTCCAGATGAGAGGATATGGTGGGGTGCAGAAGCTTCATGTCAGAGGCTGGTGGCCCACCAGACTACCAGCCACGGGCATGGCTGCATGACAAGAAGAGCAGACCTCAGTCTTATTTACATATATTTACCTATATACTGTATGCAGGTTGATTTCCTTCATCATACCTTTTTAAATAATAACAATTACATAAGGAAGATGGTTTCGGGCTGTGAAAATCATTCAACCATGTCCAGGTATAGAGCACACATTCCCACAATATATTTAGCTTGTGATGATTACAAAGTAATTTCTGGCAAGTCGGCTCTCCCACACATAAAGCACAAAAGACAATGTTCTTATTTGTTATTATCATGTTCGTATGCTTTCAGACTTCAAGCTTTCAGGGAAAATCGCATCCAAGACCAGTAATTCCGCTATCAACAAATCAAATGTGTGGTTAAAATAGATTCTCTTTTACTTTTTAGCCACAGCAGCAAAGCAGAAGGACACAAGGAAGTATAATTAAATCCAAATGTTTTTCTAAGCAGTAGTTAGGACATACACAAGGCCTAAT
>JAOPUA010000147.1:6252740-6263041 GCA_027122455.1 Trisopterus luscus | reverse complement strand
GAGAGAGAGAGAGAGAGAGAGAGAGAGAGAGAGAGAGAGAGAGAGAGAGAGAGAGAGAGAGAGAGAGAGAGATGTGCTTGGGTCACCTTCTCATCAAACAGAGAATTTCAACTAACCAACTTTTTTTAAGACATGTAGGATACCACATATTTTCTATATAGAGTATGATTGCTATATATAATCCCAGATGTGTGTGTGTGTGTGTCTGATTTTTTTTCTGACTACCAATGGGGGCAGGGTAGTCCAGGGGGTTCGGCTGTCCGTCTTCCAGCCAAAAGGCACCAGGTCCTATCCCCAATCTCTGCAGGCAACCTGTATGCGTTCTTGGGCCAGCAGCCTAGACATTGATCTGAACTCGTTGTACCTCACGTTGGATAAAGGTGCCTGCTAAATGGCTTAATAGGATTAGCAATTAATGGCACAATTTAACACACTACCTTTTGAACCTGATGGTATTCTGGAGCTGAATGAGCTCGCTGTCGTTGACCTTCATCACATCTCATTCACAGCCTACGTATCTCCTCAGCGAGATCAGCAGGAGAAGCCCTTCAGATGTAATGTTTATAATATGAATGAAGTCAAAGTAAAGAGCGAGGCCATTAGACTTCTGTAGCGTAGCCCTGTCTCTTTTTTTACTATTGAGTGGTACTTATCCACTCTAACGGTTCAGAGGGCTGTTGACTGCTAGCTGACATCACTACACAGGCTCCCATTTATGTATTTAGTTTAATGTTATAGATCTGTATCTCTGTATATCTTATATATATATTTATATATATATATACACACTCACACACATTTTTATCTGAGATGGGAGATTTGCAGCTTATTCAAATCAAAGTGGACAGAGGAAAGCAGCAAAGCAAATCATAGACGGGATAATGATGCGTGATTTAATTAATCAGGCCCACAGCACGACCGGCAGGGGAAGATGATGGGGCTGATGTGCGGGCAGATAAGGGGAAAATTAATTTACATGGATGTCGCTCAGCTTTACTTGCAGCTTACGTTGTGCCCACGCTCTGGCTCAGAATCAAGCGGGAACAAGACTGGTTGACCCTGACCGCCAGGGACCCTCCCGTGAACTCCCGGTGACCTGAGGACGTCAAATGGAGAGGAGAAGACACTTTTATCCGAATAATGACCCTTCAGTGAATACAGATTTCATGTTAGGGGCTGTAAGGCGAGAACTATTGAATTATTGAAACAATACCAAATCTACTGAAACCACCCACCCTTTATGCCGGCTGCTGCGTTCTTACTGGAGAAGAATGTACTTGTGAGTAGGCTACTTTGACAGGCGAGTGCTGGGCTGCAAGTTTCTGAGTGGTGGGTGGGTGGGTGGTATATGTGGCACATTAATCAATGGTGAAAATAAATTCTGATTCAGAGTGCAAACAGAGGAACATTGTTACAGGAGCCAGAAACCTTCTCAAGCCTCTCTAAATGGACTTGACTTGGCATAAAGCAACCAAATCCAAATGATATGCTCATCATTTCATTACTCATTGCTCTTTTTTCTACTGAACTAGCAAGTGTTAATAATGACAAACACGTGCAAAGTATAATTTGCATAGTAACACATCCCAGATATAGTATCACACTCATCCAGTCATTAATTCTGCGTCAATGGTCAGAAACTAATTCCGAACATGGATTAATAAAAAATTTTATCTTATTGAATCTGATAATATTTAAAAAGAAGGTCACAGACAATACTGGCAAGTAAACACATCTCAGATTCAAGGAGAGAATGAGGATTTTGTAATACATAAAATGATTCAAATTTGCAAAAGCTGTGAAACGTTGATGTGGAGGAAAAATCTAAATTTTCTACCAAGATCTCACCAAGATCACTTGGTTCAACGTGTCAGTGCTGTAGGCCTACGTACACCAACTCTGATGATCGAATCAACGGACGATCCAAGTGTTGCGTCTTCCTCTCTCACTCCTTGAGCAATGGGAGCTACTTGTTAGCAGTGTTATACTTCCTTCTGATGAGGCTAACGCATGGAAACATCTCTAGCTCACTGAGTGGCGTGGGGGCTGCGTTCCCTCTGGGAATGTTACTGGTCATGCATATTAAAGCTGCTTCCCAGGGCCTGTCCTCTCGGACATAGAAAGGAACTGACAGATGCGCTCCTTCACCTGTGTTTGCATTAGACGTGTGATTGATGATAATATAAAGAGTTTAAATGGGGAATTGTTGAACGATTTTGAGCGGGTATTTGTTGAGCAATGAATATTCAGAGATATACTTGAAAGGGATCTCCGAGCATGGCCCTGAAATGAAAGCTCCAGTTGTTTATGACATGGGGCTTCGTCGAATAATTATCCCCTGTCATTTGCAAATGTTTGGGATTATGCGATAAATGGAAATTCTGGAAATTTTGTCAGTGTCAAAAGGAGGCTGTGAGGCCTGAAATGGATCCCTGAATACACAAATAAATCTGTTTCATAGGAAGAAGACAAGGTTTATGCTATCTGTGGGTTTAGAATTGTGTTTTGTAATCCACAGTAAGGTTTAAGCAGAGGCTTTTGTCTGGCTAGTGTCACACAGTTCTTGGAACGTTTTCTAGTCTTCTAGAAGATACTAATAGATAAATAAAAGAACATGTTGTTTTGAGTAGTCCCACATAAAATCTGTCTCTATAACCACTGTCCGGAGACAACAGTTTAAAACAAATTAGCTGGCAAATTAAAATAGACTTCAAGCACGGAAAGAACATCCTGTAATGCGTAATTGATATTCCTCAAACCAGTTGGGATTTGATTTGTGAACATAAACCCCGGAGCCATTTATGTGGACGCTAAATTCAATCAGGTCTCTAAATGAACGTGCTAATAAAATGAGGGAGTGGGCCTGTGGTTATCGACAGCACAGGCGAACAACCCCGCTCCACCCTGTCAGGAAGGACTCATATATCCCCTGCACCCCGCTCATATTTTTTGATAACTGCACAGTGTGTGGTCCATTATCCCTGACACAGTTTTTTTGGAACGATGGCTGTAGAACAAAAGAGTGCTGAGTTGCAGGTGAATACACCCCTATTACTGGCATAAGTAATCCGTGTGATGTACGTATTCCTCCCTGTCGAGGTCATGTTTGTAATACACACACTGGCAACAGTATTGTTTTACCTTGTTGTACATCCACACAGTTTTTGTACCATGATTGTAACCATGATTATACAATAAAGTTTGGTCAAAACTACTGGATTCGCATATGTTTGTCTTTGCCCTTGAAATAACAACTCAACAGTTTGAGATGTCTCAGTGAATATTGTGTACCCAGGTATATCATGGGATGTTGATTAAGACATCAGCGAGGCAGCCATTAGGAGGATTTCTTCTTATTATTATTATTATTATACTGTATCACAGGTTACAGAACAAGGAGCTGCTGGTAAGGCTGGATATCTGTGCACAGGTGCGTGCTTAGCCTTGCAAAGGCAAAATTTGCCTTTGAAGTAACTTAATCCTATTGCCCCAAATTTTTCCTTTTCCTCAAGCACTATTTGCATTAAGCGTTGTTGGGCTTAGCTGACATCACACATTGTCAAAAGCGCTGAGTTATGAACACCAAAGCCTGTGCTTGAGGAGTTTGAGGCCAAGGTGCAGAGATTTTTTGTATTTAAACACGGGTGATGAGCAGACGAGAGTCCAGAGAGTTTACAATTACAATTTCCTCTCTGCTTTTCAGCTGTGGTGAAATTATAGAATTCTAACACTCTTCATTCGTGATTTGGTGGATTATCATAGCAAGGCTGCCACGGCATTCAGAGTAGTCAATGAATACTTATGAATGGTCGTGTGCAGCAGGAGAAAACGACCGGTTTCCCTTCCGAATTCATTTCCTGTTATGTTTCCAATTAATCCCTCTCTTGACAAATCTCTGCTTTAGTTTTCTGTCGAACATATGCAATGAGTTTTGATGTCATTGAGTATCTTTGGAACAATATTGCTTGTCTTCAACACTTATTCCAGCGGGCTGAAATCCTTGCTGGCATCGATTATTGTGTTCTTTTCCCTCTCTTTTTGTGTTTGTTCATTGTGTGATGTGTCAACAAAAAGATAACTGAGATATTGTGACCATGTCCCTGTCAGGGTACCACTGGTGATCAGGGACCCTGATCAGAGCATTGATTTAGCCCGAGGGAAAGAATCATCCGCTACTTCAGATCCTGAGAAGGTCAGCGTACTCTTAACACAAAGTAATGCGGAAACCACCGAAAAATGGTTTGACCTTTAATTGATTACATGACATATGCATTTACTTGATTCAAGGTAGGGTAACCAACATTAAGCATGCCATCACCATTTAGAATTCACGTCAAGGGAGAAGGAGGAACATCACCGCTTTTACTCATAGTGCTGAAACTGAAAGCTCAGCGCAAGATGTGCGCTGATGTGATCGGTTGCGGCGGTGCTGAGATCCAACATGTCTGCCCTGATTTCCTGTTCCTGTTGGAGTGTGGGTGGACACCGGGGAGCTCTTTAAAGCTTGACATTATTTCCACCTCTCTGTGTGTGACTCAACTAAGTGTCCTTGAGAGCTTCAGTGCAGCTTGACAGTTCCGCCGTATAACAGATAGCTTCTCTGGTACCCCCTGTCCTCGCTGCCTAGGTCTGTTTGCATCCATCTCTGTCTCTCCCCGCTCTCGCGCTCTCACTGGGGTTTGTTAAGTAGATGTCCTTCACTGCAACTGGTGCTAACAGGACAGAGGCTGCATCATTAGGGCCGCCTGATTATCTATTTATTCTCTCTTCACGCCGAGTCTCTCAGGATGCAGATGTGCTGCAGTGCAGATGAGCGGATGGTTGGATGGACAATGAACAGATGGCTCGTCATCTGTTCATCGCGGTGGCATGGATGGACGACGATAGATACCAGTAGATGGATGGATGGTTGTGTGGATGGATAATCAGGTGGAGGGATGGGATGGATTTGATGGATGGATTGCACCATTGCCGCAAAGAAAACAGTGTCTGGATGTGCATTATTTAATCTATACTGGCATTGCACTGAGTCACTTCAAAAAGGGCAGACAGGGAGCTTTGTGTTCAAGTAAACTAAAGTGATGGTGGCATGTGTCTGTTCTTTGTGTTTAGGGCCGCGCCGAATACATTGTGCATAGCTTTCATATCACAGACCACAGACAGAAAGCAAGACTTGCTTTAAGATTGAATCAGCAATCAGTAGTTAAAAACGTGTTGCCCCCTTTGAAAGCTTAGAGAAAATAACACAGTGAGTCCATGTAGCAGCAGAAATAACAGGCTGTCAGCTTGCCCCTGAGGTTAGAGATGTGATAATGGCTGGCCATTCAAAGAGCAGTTACAATTGAACGGCGACAATGAAGCGACATGTGTCATAACAGGTTGTTGTGTAATTCACGTAATACTCAAGCTGTAGAATTTAGGGGTCAGGCTTGGGTTGGTGCTCAATACATTTCAGTCCGTCATTGTTCTGGAAGTTTGAGGTCTTAGAAATGCATTCAGGCAAGTTTCAGCCCCCTTCACTTCACAGACCATGCCTCACACAATGATCACCATTTGGCTCATGTTTTCTGTGCATTTGTTCTCTTTTTTTTGTGTGCGTGTTTTTTTTGTGTGTGAGTGCATTCTCTTGTCATGGTGTCAGTATATGTATATGTTGTATTTTATTTATAATTGTATGTTTAACTGATCATTATGCATGATATTCTTTGATCGTGTGTTTTCCTTAGTGTATAATGTGTGCATTCACGTAAATATGTGCAAATGCTTGCTTGTTTATACATGAGTGTTTGTGTACATGAGTGTGTGTGGTCGGGGGGGGGTAACGCATATTCTGCATGTGAGTGGGTATGTGTGTGTGCATGTGTGTCTGTTTGTATGTTCTGCATGTGAGTGTGTGACTGCGAGTCAGTTACATTTGCGGTACAAGAATCAGATACGACCCCTTTGGAATACAAGTGTATTCCACATGAGGGTGTCCTGGTAGGGCTCCCAATTATTCTGTCAAGAAGAACAGAGTCAAACTGCAAATCGTCCTCTTTTTTCCCCCGCTACTCTGGGTCTCTAATTGTCTCGCTGGCTTAATGGAGATGGACTGCGTAGGGGTGGTCCTTTGTCTTTCTTTCGGCTTTGATGTTTGCCATTTAAAAGCACTGCCACCGCCTATAAGGGGAATCTGGGGTTAATACTGCCGAGGTTAATAATCACCGGTGAACTACATGTGTCAACCTGTCTCATTTGGGTTGTCAGCATTTGTATATATAATTCTCGCACGCAAAACATACTGATGGTTTTCCATGAGTAACAATCTTTGGGGGTGTTGTGTTGGGGAAATAAATATTAAGTTATGAGCAGCTACATGGAGTAGTCATGGAGATAGGCGTCAGGATAGACAAAGGATCCATGGAGGTATGGATGGCTGGCATGAAGAATCGACTGCTACACTTTTTCAATTATGTCTTGATAATAAATTTATTTTCCATATTTATATTATGTCTGGTATAATATACATAATTATGTCCCCAGGTGGTACCCAACAATTAACATAAACACAAAAAAATAGTCTTAACTTCTACATTTCAACATTGTTATCAGGACATTTTATACACTTATTTTGGAGGAATCTGATTTGCTGTGGTTTTTGAGCAATAAGATTGGCTTTTCTACATTTCTAGCAGAAGTTATTGAATTGATTATTAATCAACAGAATTGTGTATACCTAAGATGTAGGTATAACACGTCCACACAAAGTGGGTGAATGCAGGAATGATTGGGTGAGGTTTTACTTTTTATTTGAAGATTTGTAGCTTATTACGATAAACCCTGTCAGTCTAATCCATATATTTAACAATGTCTTCAAACTATTTTGCGACACAATATATTTTGAAATGATCAAATCCATTTTCTTTGTCAAAAACGATAACAAAAGAAAGCGTTTATATTTTTTTGCTAGAGCCTATATGCAACATTCAACTTCAACAAGAGCTAAAAACAATAACATCCAATAACATAATAACATGAACTCATATCTTCATTGTCATATGAAGGCCTATGACTAGTTACAGCATAGCAATGTGTCTAGCTTAAGTGTAGTGACATAGCTAACTTAGGCGTAGCGATGTGACTATCTTAGACACAGGGACATGGCTATCTTATGCAAAGTCACAGACTCATTGAGTCCTAGCAATATTGGGTGTCTCTCCTACCAATACATTGTCCTTCAGGCATCATTGAAGGACAAATGCAGGTGTCATTCAAAAACTATGGGTCTGGTACTTTTATGTACCAGGGCACGGGTAGTACTAAGTAAGTTAAGATAGCACATTAACCATGGACCATGTGCCCTGTTACAAAAAACCAGCGGACCCATCATTAGTGTTATAAGCAACACCTGCGTTGGTCCTATGATGCCACCAGGGCTGGGCAGTTCTACATCTTATAATATCAAGCCACGCCTCGACACATCTTGACACTTTATTTTATCAAAGCAATATCTTTATCCAATATATAGTCAGGTAGCCTATATTTGATCTATATTTTTGTGTATATTTGGTGTATATTGTGCTGTGCTGTAGTTGCATAGTATTTTCTATTCATACTACAAAATAGAGTTAGTTTACACAGCCATTTCACACCGAGATATATATATATATTAGCACTATTTAAAAATTATGTTTCTGTGCTCCAGAGAGAGTAATCAGCCCCAAAATCGGAAATCCCCCTGATCCCTGCGCTCCACAGCTGAATTATTCTCAAGGGTATTTGCAGACTATTGCAGTGGGCGTGGGTGAGGGACGCAAATCGCAAGCAGCCGTACGCCTCGGGGATGTTTTCTTAGATACTCCACAGGGTGGGAGGACGTCGGTTAAACACGTCTTTTAATCGGCTTCTCCAGCCCGCATGGTATCTCACTTTAGGCGTGCGGTGTCCTAATTTATGTGTGAATGGCATATCTTTATTTATAGGGGGGGTAACTTCTTTGGGTGTGAGGTTCAGCCCTGTTGATTTTATGCGTGTATTTTGTTGTGTGTAGTGTTTGTGATTCTTTCTAGAGGGTTTACTTCTTTGCGTGTGGGGTTTATTATGAACTCGTCAAGGTCTGAGTCCATTTTAAAAGTGTTTTGACACGCTATAATGCACATTCACGCCTCATCTTGGACACTGTAGCTTGGTTTTAATTTAGCACTTCCTCACTTCTAACGAGTGTCGAGCTTGGTCTTAATTGAGCACTTCCCCACTTCTTTCGAGTGAGTGAGTGTGTGTGTGTGTGTGTGTGTGTGTGTGTGTGTGTGTGTGTGTGTGTGTCTGTCTGTGCCTGCCTGCCTGCCTGCTTGCCTCCCTGTGTGTGCGTGTCAGTCGCAAAACATATTGTGATGGATATGCAGTAACAAAAATAGAATACTTCAAATTGATGTAAAATAGAAAAGTCAGGCCTGCAAAGCTAGTTATTCAGGAGGATTTGTTTTAGATTGCCTACGAATAAACGAAATCCCATGGCCAACTTAAGTCTCCCTCACATTCTCCTTCCACGGCCAGCGACTGGAATGCCATCAGGATTGGAATTTGACTTCTTGCGGTGAACAAAGGATCGTATTTTGGGCTCCAATCAATCCCCTTGGCTTGCTCATGCACTTGAGAGCAGGTGGGTTGTTTTCATTTTCAGGAAGCTTGGGGGGAAGATTCATGTGAAACTCACACTCACAGCCCCCCCCCCCCCCAAATGGAATGTGAAATGTCGATCTGGTGAAAGGATTTGCTCTAAATCATATGCTGCAAAGATCTAACCCCTCTCAGAATCATTTGAGGGATATTATGGGCATGCCATCATCAACGGACACTTTGATCCCAATGGATTGTGGAGATGGAAGAGAATGTTTTGAATGTTTTTTGATCTGTTTGATCCATTAGCCCTGCTGGTTGGTTTGGCTTCGAGTTTCCAACTGTGTACTTTAATCAGTGTTTCCTGCAGAGGTCGGGATTGCAGAGGCACTCCTTCTCCAGTGTGTACCGATGGCAAACCAACATCCCTGACTTTGTTGCGCAATGACCTCTATGCAAATGGGTTTCATCACAGTGGAACGTGTTGGCTATTCATCAATGGAATGGAAATAAAGAAGCCTTCGCTATATTTATGCTCAAAAAGTATTTAAAGTTGACATACATATTGATACTTAGAAGACCAGACTACTTGGGAACTCTTGCTCCCTTAGCCACCCTCTCTCTCTCTCTCTCTCTCTCTCTCTCTCTCTCTCTCCCGACCTCTGTCTCCCACCCTCTCTCTCCCACCCCCTCTTTCTCTCTCTCTTTTGCGTTTCACACTGTCTGTCCTTGGCACAAATTACTGTCCATATATGCCCACAGCCTTACAAGCTCGTTCTAATTGGAGAAAATGTCGGTCATTGTTTTTTGCATTCAGCAGACTGCGGTGCTGATGGTTCGTCGTGAACCATAACCCCCTCCCCAGAACACTGACCTTAAGCCACATACACAGGGGAAATAAATAGGTATGGTTACAGTCGATACTTCCTTACTCAGTGAAATGACCAGAAGTATCTACTGTAAGTGGCAGCCATGATGAGAGCTGTTCGGATTCTCTAATTGCTAAGGAAGCGGGCTTCAATGCTTCCTCTCTTATCTCCTTTAGCATAGGGTACAATGAACAATCCTTTCCAAAAGGAAAGGAGATAACGCAAGGTTATACTTTTTGGGAGGCGTACGTCAGGCCCTTGCGTGGACGCAAAGGATGTAATGGGTCTGTAGATCCCCATGTTTGCGTAAATGTGGAACCAAAACTGAGCCTTTAGTCCTTTATGGATTTTCTTAACATCTCTCCTTGACCTCATGACGATTTACATCGAGGTCAAGGAAATACTTTTTTTTTTTTTTTTTACAAACTAGCGTATAGTAAACGGCCTAACTATTCCACGACGCGGACTACTACTGCTGGTCTGGTTCCTTGACCCACAGTCTTTCAAACGTTCCACACAGGCCCGGGGTCTCACACAACAACAGCCACCATTGTGTGTGCGGCCGCACGGCGGGCTGTCCGCGTCACCGGCAGGCCGTGCGAATCTTTGCGGTTACTGTACTTTGAAGGTGTTAAAAGGGAGGGTGTTAAACATATCACTCAGTCAGAGGTGTTGTTTCATTATGTGGCTGTCATCCTTTTAGTGTTCCAGCAACGGTTCTCCAGCTACGAGAGCGCACACCCCGCTCTCAGTCGGGAGATGGGAAAAAAAAAAAACGCATACATACATAGGGGGGGGGGGGGGGGGGGGGGGCGGGGGGGGGGGGGGGGGGGGGGG
>JAOPUA010000147.1:6237304-6252640 GCA_027122455.1 Trisopterus luscus | reverse complement strand
CACCACCACAACACACCACCACAATACACCACAACACTACACCACAATACACCACATTACACCACAACAATACACCACAACAATAAACCACCACATTACACCACCACAATACACCACCACAATACACCACCACATTACACCACCACAATACAACACATTACACATCCACAATACACCACCACAATACACCACCACAGAACACCACAATACACCACCACATTACACCACAATACACCACCACAATACACCACCACACACACACACACCCCTCCATTTAAAAGCCACGACCTTTGCATTGTCGTCCGTCTACGCCGTCTCATTGGCGGCGTAATGGCGGTGAGATTTAATTACCGGGTTGATTCATGAGTTTGATGTTTTATCCGTCTCTCTAGGAAGAAGGTGCTTGTTGAGGGAGGCTCGAGTACGTAGCGTTATAGGGCCAGCCATGGTGCCTTCGAGACGTTGTTTGTTGTTCGGTGGAACAATGACTGCACATATTCTGTTAGAAAATCGATGTTGTACGCACTTAATGTATGTGTTAGCATTGTGTGCCGTCTTATCCTAACTATCTTTGTTGTATGCAGGGAATAGGTTAACCTAAGCGATTCTGAGTGCTTGGCACTCACAATTCATCTTTACCGAACCAACAGCAATATATTGTTGTTTCTCCCTGTTCTGACAATTGTACTAATTGCAAGTCGCTTTCGATACATGCGTCCTGAATGCAAATGTAAATGTAAAGAAGACAAAAATGTGTAAATATTCAAAGTAATTTTCTACAAATGTATTGCAGTGTTGAATTATTTCTGTTTTTCCGGGTATGAAAGGGCTATTAGTTTATTTGAAACAAATATAACCTTAACGACAGCCGGTGTTTCCTTCACCAGTTACATATGTATTTATGTTGCTTTTTTATTTCCTCGATATCACAGCTCCCACATGGTTGCACATCGTGGGTAGTGTTGGAATTTGTTTTTAGCTAGCGAGAGTAAGTTGTCACAATGGCCATTTGGCAGTTAAAAAACCAAAGGCAATGCACAGTTAAAAATAAATACTACTTTAATGCTACTTTTATTTATTTTTTGTGCAATTTATTTTTAGTCTGCTCTAATATGATAGATCTTTGAGCACAGGGATACCATAATTTTTTTAATTGTCGCTTTTTGACAAGTCACAATTTTCTATCTTTATTGTTCATTAAAAAAACATTCCTTCTTTATTCGTGTATCCCCGTGTCTTCAAAACATAATGATCAAATAAAATAGATACTTTTTTTAAACGATACAATATATATTTATATATATTTGTATATATCATATTTGTATTTGATAAGAATACTATATGTCATTAATATTATATTAATATCCACGTTAGTATCCCACCTCTGTGCCCTGACGGCTCCTCTTCATCAGTGTGCCTTGTGGGCTGATACTCCATCAGTACAGGAAATCTCCCTCCCCACCCTCTCCCTTCTCCCTGCTAAGCTAACATGCTTGTAAAAATAGAGCCACTTTAGCCCAGGAATAAATTTGAATTACTTGTCCTCAGAAGACTCCCCTCCCCCCCACCCCATGCTCTGAGAACATCAGGCAGCTCAGTAACCTTGAACAAAAAGCAGAGCGAGACGGCTCCGAGCTTCCCACAGATTGTATCAGCGGTAATGAATGTGGAGCGCCCCCCGTCCTACTCCTCCAGCTCAGGAAACACAGGGAAATGGCTCATCAACGAGGTGTGGGATTGGAAATGGTACCACCACGTGTTGATTGGGAAGGGTGAAGGATTCAGGTGGATTCAAGTGTTGGAGATAAGGTTGCTGAGGATGGTGGTGGTGGAAGACAGAAGGACAACCTCTTTGGTTGTTAGTTTTTTTTTTACTCCACTTTTTTTTTTTATCAGAAGTACGTCAATTGTTTCTGAATTTCCCTCAGGATAAATAAAGTATCTATCTATCTATCTAAATGGGAAATATATCAGCAGCCGATGTATGTCGACGGGCTTGTGCTCTTATAGGCCCCCCTGAGCTGCGGTTCCCCATTTGTTATGTTCCTTTCAGGGCATATGTTGAAGGTTGACAATGACAGAAGTGCATTTGAATGCCGTCAAGCGACATTCGAGGAATAAGTTCAGGATTTTGGTCTGTCGTGTGCGGTAAAGTGTTATTATGCGCGCAAGAGGTTATGGGTGTGTGTCTGCCTACTGATGTGTATTTATGTGTTTGTGTGTGTGTGTGTGTGTGTGTGTGTGTGTTGTTATATGTGTGTGTGTGTGTGTGTGTGTGTGTGTGTGTGTGTGTGTGTGTGTGTGAGTATGGTTGTGTGTCGGGTGTGTTTGACTGTGTAAGTGTGTGTGGTTGTATATGTGTGTGTGTGTGTGTGTGTGTGTGTGTGTGTGTATATGTGTGTGTGTGTGTGGCAATACGTGTGCATGGTTGTGTAGGTGTGTGTGCGTGTGGTTATGTGTGCATGGTAACGTATGTGGGCTTGCAACTGTTATTGATTTTCTATGTGGACCACAGGGCATGTTGCGGGGCAATCTGCCACTCCACGCAGATGCGTTGACACGTTGAATTGCAGAGCCAGTCAAATGCGTCTCAGGAACTTCTTTTCTATCATGGCCCCTGAGTATATATGTATCGTGATTTATTATTATATTTTTTTTATTTCAGCAAACAATTCAAGCCCTCGTTCTTTGTCCCCCAAATGTGTATTTAAGTCTAATCTATTTAGACGCCTTGGGGCGAGAGTGTTCTTTGACGGTGCTCTCAATGGAGATTCCTAATGATTTGTTAAGTGGACATGAATTGGCCCGGAAGGTTCTTTGTGTGTCTCTCTCTCTTGTCTTGTCTCTCTTGTCTCTCTATTATATAGGGAAGTGTTGCGGTCAATCAGAGGCGCCACTATATAAGCCATTTTTTTGTACAGGAGGCAGCGCACTATTACAGGCGAGGAGTCGAGGGAGTACACTGCGTCTTGCTTCAGCAAGCAGGGAAATATCACCAGGACGTAACGGGGGCCATTGCTGGTTGTTGTTTCATCTGTGTGTGTCTGAAGGTCATGTCTCCTGCATGACTGGACTTCAGCCATGGCGAAGACCGCACAAGGCAAAGAAAGGTCAGAGAATCTTAAGTCATTTCCTTTAGACACCAGTGGCACCGGGTGTCATCAAAGTCACTAAGTGCTGCAAAGAACACATGCAGTACAGAGAAAAATCGATGTGTACGAATCAAGGGAACATTTTTTGACAGTTGAGATTCATATTTAATTAATTTGGGGGGAAAGGTCGGTCAATGTGTTTTTTTTTCCTTTTTGCCACATCCATCATATTTATCAAGACTGTAATCTTATCTGTCGAGTATTAAAATAACATACTAAGTGAATTGGAAGTAAATATTATAATGTCATTGGCTGAAATCCAAAACATCTGATTAGATAATGGCAATGTAGATAAAGGCAGAAAAAGGGCATTATTAAATTACACCTCACAGATGTCGGAAATAAACTCATAAGCGCAAATGCGATAAACACATACCCTGTGAGGCTCAATTCTCGAAAAAGCATCCCATAAATCTTTTAGGTCGCTTTCGACCAAAGGGTCCACCTTTTGCGGTGGAAGATTCAGAGGGAGTTTTAGTAGTGGGCAGCCGTGCAAGTCCTTCTCCCCGGCTAATGGACCGGTGGCGATGTGCAGTGACAAGCCGCAGGTTCAAGCTGACTTCCTCTGTAACAGGTTCAGACAGCCCAAGTACACCTGGGTGTACCTCTGGGTCGCCACACTCAGACCTACCAGATCCACGTCTTCACGTCTGATCTGGCGCGTTGTCGGGCAAATCCTCCTAACAACCTGGACGAGACGAGCCATTTGAAGTTCCCCCCCCCTCTGCTTCTGCCGCTTGCGATTTTCCACGGCCTTCACAACTTTTAGCCCTGCAGGCGGGAAAAAGTAGCTGGTGTTCTACACGGCGGCGTGATCAAAGGGCTCACCCTGAACGCGGCCGGCGCATAATGTGCTCTACTTCCTGTAAATGAGCGTGGTAATCCTGCTGGGAATGGCCAGCGTTTTATTAATAGGACAAAGATATATATATATATACGGGAGATAACACGGGCAGGGGGATGAAAGGGTTTTGAAGGTGTGTGGTGTCCGCTCATACGCGTGTGTACACCTGTAAGAAAAATAACATATTAATGCTACCCCCCTACCCCGCCTCCTCCTCCTCCTCCTCCTCATATTTCTCATTTGAAAGTGCAGCCCTTTCTATAGCAGAGCATACAATTCGCACTTTCAGGGTCAGAGGCTAAATTCACCCCGGGCACAACTATGCATAATGTGAGAAGCACTCCCATTATGTGACACACTAGGGATGTAAACGCCCACCCAATGGCATATGTGCATTTTTTTTAACTCTAATATTATTTGAACCCAGACTCTTTGGTGGAATGAATCATACTCTGATCCATATCCATTGAATGCCTGTGAGAATAGGACATTGGAGCAGTGATGAATGCAATGTCTTATTTGGTGTCAGTGACTTGAACAGTGACTCATGCCAGCATTTTATTTAGCTATTTGGCATACAAGTCCATTTTCTCAAATCCATTTAAGTGCTTGGGTCATTGCCTAGATGGATTGTGTGGATGACACACAATGCTGTGAAACTACTTAAAAGATGGTTAAAAGTAGACAGATTAAGTTGAAGCACTTCATGTCCCTTTATTCTAATGGGTTGGAATAGTATTGAATTGAGTATGTCAGGTCAAATTTGTATATTTAAAAATGATATCTACAGTATATGCATGAGTGGCTAAAAGTGGTAAAGTGTAAAAAAGTGTAAAATCAAAGATTTATAGTCATTATTCATGAACGTGTTGTAGCATGAAACATTACAATACAACATAGCATCACATAACTTTTCAATCTACATGTTATTCATGCACTCGAGGAAATAACAGCATTACCCTATCTGAAACCTTCCTTTTCTAAATCATGGTATTTTTAACCACTTGGACCGAGTTTTAACGCAGCACCATTTTAGCATCATTAACTTCTCCCCTCAGAGGTCAAGGTTCACCAGAATGGCTGAAAGGCAGAGAAGCGTGAGGTGACCACACATGCTCATAGTCCTTTTGCGTAGGAGAGCTTTTTTGGCAGTTTGGTATTTTCAATGCATATTTGGCAGCTCACACGTTCAGAAACGAATATGTGTGAAAATACAGCCCAGTGAGTCAACATCTGAAATGTTTTGGAGGCAAACGCAAGATGTTACGGATAAAACCAATACCATCGAGCAGAAAGATATACGGGGCTTTCTTTGAAGTGTATTTGGGTACGGTGGTGTTGAGGGGGGCATCATGTACTTTTCTTCTGATCGCAGTGATTTTTAGCAGCATGCATTTACCTTTCCACAGAAATAGTCTAATTACAGTAAGGTGCCTTCAGGAGAAATTAACTCTTTTTGATGTCCCTTTGACAGTTTAGAGATAACCTCCTCTCCATGTTAACTCGCCCCTGGCCTGCCCCCACAGGAAGTGGCACAGACTAATGGTATGTCATTGGCTAGAAGCTGTCCGGGGGAGGAAGGGCTATTTTTGGTTGTGACACACTAATTGGATTAATTTAAAATTAACATACTTTCTGAGGTATGTATGTATTTAGCTGATCTTTTTTTTGGAAACTAGGAAATGGGGCTCGATTGGTAATGCATTGACTATGTTGACTATATTTGACAATATTTTTTAAAATACATTGGCGCAATAAGAGCTCATGCATGTGACATTATGTTGGCTTCGCTCATTGATGTTTTATGGCAACTTGATTCAAATTGACTGAGAGAAGACAGAGAAAACCAATCGAGAATGAGAAATGTGGACAAAACTTCCACAATTTAAATAACATTTATTTGTCATCATGACAACCCTGAGGCTATACATATATATATTAAAAAAAGGATAATATCGTAATCATTGCACAATCTTTGGTATTGCAGGATAGAGTAAGCACATTACAAATATCAAAATCGAAATACCATTTCTTGTTGTGTCCCATTCATTGCACAATGTCTTCTGTACCTGGGAGAGAGGGGGATCCAGGGGGCACATCACGTCTGATCTGAGTTCATTACCGGGGGCGCTATCGGAAATAATACATAAGCAACATAACCTACCATTTTTCTTCTGCACTATCCCGCGCCTCCAATGATTATTTGACTCCTCTCTGGAGGTTCGCAGCCGCCTCCTGTTGGCCTTCATGTGCCCATAAGCCAGGAGTGTCGCCCGCTGACCCAGCGGCCAGAAGATTGGATCTGCTGGCGGAGATGTTGAAGAGTCTGCCAGCCCGCTGTTTTACATTTCCCAGCCACGACGTCGGCCGCAATTTTTTTTATACCAATTCGGCTCAGTGGAATTTTTGCTTCTGCTTGAAATAAATGTTTTTATTTTTTTTGCCAGCCTAGTTTTTCCGCCGAAGTTAATATAAAATGGGTTATTAAACATTTTTAGATAACCCTTCCATATGCCACTCCAATCGCTGTCGCTTTTTTTCAGTTGCTCTTTCCGTAGATTGCGTGCCTTTTTCTCCCTCAAAGTAAATGTTATTTGTTTTCAATTTTGTTTTGGTAGCCTCAATCAATGTGAAGTGGGTTATGAAACACACTTAGGTAACCTTTTCCTTATGTCACTTCTTAACAGCTAGGGAATCAAATCCCTTCTTTGACATTTCAGATATTCATCTGCTTCTGGTGGCCGCGTGAGAGTCAGGCTCAACAGGGTCTTCTTTCCCGCTGATTCTGCCAAGTCCGTTCCCTTAACTGTGGTTTCCAAATTTGCCTCAAGTGCTGTTGTCCTCGCATTTTATTCTTAATCACAGCCTTGTTTTCTTCATGTTCCTCTCTGTACAGCTCTTTGGTGCCAACCTTGCTTTTTAAATCAATAAGCTTGAAACAGAATGTAAAGTGTTATCCGTAATAATAATAATGATTCATATCAACAACCATAATTGCACAGTACGAGGATTCCTGCAGGGCCATCTCAGTCTGGTTGACATTTAGACAGCTGCCGCTACTTAAGGTTTGAATAAAAGATTTTGCCTTGGAGCAGGCGGGGACTAATACCTATTTTTTGGGTCACCCTGGTGAGGCAAGTTCGTCATTTTTTTTAGCGGTCTCAGCAACTGGTTCACCACAGTTGAACCCCGTCACCAGGACGTTCACCAGTTTCACCAGATGTTAGCTGCAAAATGGAGAACTGGGTGACAGAGGTGACGCAGGTTAAAAACATTTTCCTAGTTCATTAAAAAATGCTTTCTGCTTTTATCAAATCCATTCAGTATGTCTTTTATTAATGTTGACAGCCCTCTCCATTCTCCCCCGTTTCAACAGTATCTTCTGTGATGCACTGTTTATTGTAAGAACGACAGCGCGGAGGGTCATCTAAGGGGCTGCATTTACCAGGACAAGTATACCTATGACAGTCCAACGGTAAATCAACTGAGACTCACTCCAATGAGGGAATTATATCTGAATGAGTAAACCCAGGGGATGAGCTACGAGGCAGATAGGCGGTGACACGAAGGACGGGCACATCTTAACCAAGTGTTGTTTTATTTATGACGTGATCCAGGTTGCTTCTGAAGGCCAGTGACAGATTAGTCATAAAATGCAATCACACATTAGATTAGACCTGCCACAATATAACCAACACAGTATTGCGTGCATGAAAACAACGTTATTTACAGGACATATCTCCAATATAAGCGTCCAAAAATTGAGGTAGAAAAAAAGCACATCTTACTCTTGATATTTACAATTAAGGAGGGCCGATGAAGGTCGCAGGAGGGTTCCGAACGGCGCGGTCATGTGACCGTATCCATTGACCAAACTCTACCGAAGTGACTACCGCTGTTGAGTTGTATGTGTTTCAGTGGTTTCAGCTTTCTTTTGCCATTTTGAGCAAAACGGTCAGTGAACAGCTGGCACCGACACGAAACAAATCGCACAATAGCACAAAAACAAATAAAAAACAAGGTTCTGGGTACAATGTATCTAATATTCCTCCTCATCTGATTCTTACAGTTGTGAATGATTGATGGGCTGAGACACGGAGTGGAGCCCCGACGGTGCAAAACTATGTCAAACTTATTTTCCATATTTCATATCTCATGATTGATGCATACAACAGCATGTTAGAGAAATGTCTTCCACCAAAATCACCAAAAGGCCCTTCTAAACATGACCAATGTTGACATTCTCCAAATGTACAACAAGGACTACGCATGTAATGGAGTACATTGTTGTTGCTCTTGATTGTCCTATGGCCTATGATCTAATTATCAACTGATTGGAGTCAGGTTTTATAAGAGGTGTGTTCAGTAAGACGATCCAATGGATATAATAATTAGAATTTGTTGCTCAAAAATCTCCACCCGGGGTCTCCACCTTCCTTTTTGTGGTTGTTTCCAGTGGAACTACTTACATTTAGTTGAACATGATTTAGATTCATGGACAATTTACAACCTCTCCCTGTTTTGGGATGGATAGTATGCTTGACGACCGATCCCTCAATGATTTCTGAAGGATACCAAGAGCGGAGCTACAGAGGATGCTCTTCTCTCTGCAAAGATGAACTGGTTGTCTCTTCTTTTTGTTAAGGCCATGACCAGAACTGTGGCATATGCAGAAAACCAGTGTCACCTTGAATAGCCCATCAAATACGCTCAGTGGGTCTCCTCCTCCGAAGTAGACTGAGTCATACAGACTGCAATGATCTCACTCTCCTGCCTTTCCGACTCGGAGTGGCCGGAGCTCCGCGGACGGCAACTCCCATTCTGTCACCCTCTGTCCCATTCTGTCACTCTCCGTCTCATCTACAACCAGTGCACGGATCATCCTTAAAGGTCCAATTATAAAAATAAGCACATAGCCGCCATAACCAGTCCCCTCCCCCCTAGCATTGACTTGAAACGTTAGCATCCGGTGCTTAAAACGACAGCGTCCGCGGCTAGGACGACGGCATCCACCGGCCGTGCGCGCGCGCGTACTTACGCGTACCGAGCGCTCCTCAGGCCCTGAGCGCCTCGTGCACCCCCACCGCCGACAGCCTGCGGTTGATGTTGCGGTAGCGACAGCGCAGCAGGTCGCGGTAGGTGGAGCGCAAGTCGCGGTTGAAGAAGGCGTAGATGAAGGGGTTCATCAGGGAGTTGGCGTAGCCCAGCCACAGCAGCGTGCGCTCCAGCCAAATGGGCACGCAGCTGCACTCCACGCCGCAGATGAACGGCCGCGCCGTGGACAGGATGAAGAAGGGTAGCCAGCACACGCCGAACACGCCCACGATCACCCCCAGCGTGGTCGCCGCCTTCTGCTCCCGCTTGAAGATGGAGATGTTGCGGCGCTCGCGGCTCAGCAGGCGGGACAGCGTCACGCACTCCTCGGCCACGCCCTGCGGCTTCAGGCCGTGCATGCGCAGCGCCTCGCTGGCCACCGTCTCCAGGCATTCCCGCCGCGCAAAGTCCGTGAAGCGGTGCTTGGCGCCGCTCTTGCGGGCCGCCTTGAAGATCTTGTAGTACATGACCAGCATGACCAGCATGGGGATGTAGAAGGCCACGGCCGTGGAGTAGATGGTGTAGCCAAAGTCCTGGCTGATGAGGCACACGCCCGCCGTGTGCACGTTCTTGGCCCAGCCGCAGAAGGGCGGCAGGGTGATGGAGGCGGACACCAGCCACACGCCGGCGATCATCTTGGCCGTGAGCTGGCCATTCTGCCGCGCCGGGTAGGTGAGCGGCCGGGTGATGCCCAGGTACCTGTCGGTAGAGAGAGAGAGAGAGGAGAGATAGAGAGAGAGAGAGAGAGAGAGAGAGAGAGAGAGAGAGAGAGAGAGAGAGAGAGAGAGAGAGAGAGAGAGAGAGGATTCAGACTCGTAGAGAGCTGGTGCTTGGGATGCTAGGCATGAGTGGGTCAGCTATCTCTGAACAGCGGAGAAGGGCCTCTACTTCTGACACACTTTTATATCCAGCGGATGTTCGACAGTTTTGGCCTCAGAATCATTTTGAAGTGTTTTTCTTTTTTTGTCAAATGTTTCTGAACACTGCATTGAATTGAACAAGGTAAGGTCACACCGCCCTTCAATCCAAGCACTGTTGCATAAGATGCCTATTCAACTGTTACAAAGGGTTCAGCAGTTAAACAATGTGTTGTTTTAATTTCCAATCCACGACTTGGTTCCTTGTTAGCCTCTGCATATTCACTGTAATGAAAGTAATGACCCCGAAACTCAAGAGCACTGTGAAACGTAAATTGGTTTATCATTAAAGTGCGTTTTATCTTATCTATGCTTGCAACAAGCCACAAAACTCCACAAGCAAGCGGTTTTTAATTGCTTTTTGTAATCCCCCTTAACAGTCAGAGTATGTTAACCCATCAGGCAAATGAACATTGTGTTATTTATGCAATGTCTTTAGGAGCACTAGCTATTTACTGTAAAATATCCTGTTGTTGCTTCTCCTACTTCATTAGTATTACCTTGTGCAAGGCTGTGTGTTGCTCATTCCCCTGTGCTGTCTAAATGTTGACTCTTGTACTATTCTAAAGCTTGTTCTATATAATTGTGCCATGATCAAATTCACCTGTGTTGATATAATTAAATATTTTGGTGTCTGTTTTATGGTGTCTGTTTATATGAAAATCCTATCTTGTTAAAAACATATTTAATTATCCTTCATTGCTTTTTTTATGCATTTAAATAACCAACATTGGCAAACCAGACCATTGACAAGAGAGTGATGTAATATGATAGTGGTTGAATGACCATTGGTGCATTAATGAGATGGTTATGATGCTTTCTGCTTTGAACCAAATAAGGTCAGGATAAATTGTAGGGTAAGGTTTTTAGCAATTCAAAACACCAAGCACTGTGCCTTTTTTTATCCCTCTTTAAGAAACCCATTGGGTAAGCCCTGTTATTTTGCTGTGTTATATAAATTTTTGCATGTGTCCAATCCCCAAATACCTATCCTGTCTAGCTTAAGAATTTAGAAGGGCTCACTAAACATGTAATTTGGCTTCATGGATGGGTGGGTGGGCAGAATGCATCCTGAAAGGTAATGTCAGCTGGAGGCACGTGTGATCCCTGGATGGGTGTGTGGACTGCTGTGGAATGCAACTAAATACATGCATCATAAATACACAGCAATGCAAAACTGTTCCTCAAATGCATTATTCATAAGAAGAGGGGGTGGGTTAGAGAGCGAAAGGTTTGAACGAGATGAGGGGTGCAGCTCTCGCCTGTGACTCATTTTTGGCCTTTTATGAGAGAGTACAAAAGCACTTTTATGCAAAAATCACAAATTTACTTATCTTTGTCTTTGATACTGCTGTCAGGTGACAGAGAGAATATGGGGAACCCTATATCTGCCATTTTTAGGATAAATCATTCTATAAAAAAAGAGAGGGCTATTGATGAGGAAGAAATTATTCTAGACTTCCTTATTATGCCATGATCCCAATGTCCTAATCGTGCAGATAGAAGAGTTACAATGAAAAATGTTAGAATAATGATTCCTCTCATGCTAAGATAGTGCCAGCCCAAAACTGTTCAAATATAAGCAAACCAAAGAAAATAGATAATCCAGGTCAATGGTAGACGGGAGCAAAATGTGAGCAATCCGAACAAGTTCCAAGTATATCCTTATATCCCACAGTTCTATTCTGAAGCAAGGGTTCATACCCCCTCTCGTCTGACCTCCTGAAACCCCAAACTTCACGTTAGTGTCTTTAAGTTCCTGATCACCTGACTTGTTTCACCCAAAACGCTCCCTGTGTCTGATTACCTACTAGAGCAAAAGTCTAAAGGCTTAGTTATGGTTCCACGTCAGGCGAAGCAGCAGCAAGGGCTGTGATTGGTCTGCTAACGTAAACCCGACACAGAACCAAAACAGCCTCTGCGAACTGCGTCGAAGCGTCTGCGTGGTCATTGCGTTGCGTCAAACGTGGAACCATAACGAAGCCTTTAGAAAGAGGCAGAGACAACACACAGAGAGGGAGACACTGACATCCCTCGGTGCTCTCATGGAAGCCGTGGGGGGGGCTGGTCATACATGACGTCCAGATGGTTCCTGGTGGCCCCGAGAAGGATGGCGGCGGCACACGCTCTCCTGCTTATGTGCTTTCCCCCCCACCCCCCCACACACACACACAGACACACACGCCTGCTTAACACATCCCCCCCCGCTCACACATCCCCGCTCACACGTCCCGGCTCACACGCTCAGACGACTCCGAGAGAGAAATCTGTTGTTTACCGCCCAGAGCGGCGGCCCGCCACGGCTCGCCCCAGACGTGTCACTCCTGGCGGCGCGTCCGGCAGGACTGTTGCATGTGACCGCCGAGGGGAAGTGACATCACGCTGCATCCATTTGGAGCACGGCGGTTCGGCACAACTGTTCATAATATTGAAATATTCAGGCACTGGGGGGGGGGGATTTATTTATTTATTTAGTTAGTGTGTGTTCTTCACGTAAGAGACTCTGATTATGAATATTTCACCACATCCCAGGGAGGATGCAAACACAAAGAGCAAATCTATGCCACTTATGGGATGCACGGTTCTGTGTGTGCGATAGAAGCAAAAAACATACAAATTTATAATATTTATGGTAACACTTCAAACAAGTACATAAATTGACCATTTATTAACATTAGCATTAGCATTATTAGCATTAGCTAATCAGTAATAATCATTATTGTATAACATTAACATAGGAGCTATGGTTAATCCTTACCATATTATATAATGTATAAATTAATACCTTAGTTAACATGAACACTGTTACCTTTGTTAAAATTAACACCATTAGTAAGCATGAACACCATTAGTAAATGAGGACCTAACTGTTAATTACGAGGTAGTTAATGCTATTTTAATTTGCCCTTTGTCTGTATCAAACCTTTAAGTAACCTGTTAAGTAGTCAATTCATCTTCCACTAGCATTCAGCCTTTCTGGAGTTGGCAGAATAGTTTTGTAACTCGGTGGTTAAATCACATTTTTTGACAATGGCAGCAGGACCGACGATGACGATTTCACATCTCAGAGTGACTCATCTCATTCAGGAGCACAGTGCTGTTGTTCCCACCTCCAACAAAAACGTCAGCAACACAATACCAACCAAACACACTGAAAGGCCTGCCTGGGAGCCAGGGGGATTCGATTAATATACATGCACTGTGTATGTCTGTGTGGGGTTTTTTGTATGTAAACACATTTTGCTATTTCTATATTCTCTGGAGGATTTTGAAGCGCATCTTCATCTGTACTTGCCCTCAGGGCTGGCAGAGGGAGGGGTGCCCAGCCCTCAGACAAAACATTGTGAGCTAATGGAGTCTAAAGTCTAAAGACTATTACTTCCACCAGGCTACCAGCAAGGGCACGGGAAAGGGAGCTATTTTTGCAAATGCCAAGGCGGCCTGACGCTGGGTTCTTCTCTAGGAACCCCACTCAGATCCTTTTATGTCTCACAGAGAAGATAGTTGGATATACTGTGAAATATTTACCACAATGCCTCTGGGGGAGAGGGTGGGGGGACTGTGGGGGTAGACACACGCACACACACACACACACACACACACACACACACACACACACATACACGGACCCACACACACGCACATGCACACACGCGCACATGCACAAGCACACGCACACACACACACACACACACACACACACACATGCAGGGTGTTCCATGACGCTTCCGAGGTCAAAGGTTAGAGGTTGGCGTTTAAGAAGCCACTTAGCTCTTTAGGGTATTGGTGAGCGGTTTCTGTGACAGGCCGTCAATCATGAAGCGCCCCGAGGTAAAGTCCGCCCTGTGAGTTTGTCTCAGCTCACCCTGAAGAGCCCTGATGAACCGTCAGTTCATCGCTCAGGACCCTCAGCCTGCCGGGGGCCTTGTGGGGAGAGCCGATCACATCTGACGATTGAGACGACGTGCTTGGGCCCCCCGAACCCCCCCGACCCAAAGACCACCCCAGACCCCCGAGACCCCCCGAGGAGACCAGACCGCAGCTACAGACCACACCCCCCCCGCGCGGTATCCGCCAGACTGTCTGCTGATTCTTCCCTTTCACAATCAAGCTTACTCAACGTGTAATAAAAAGACACAGGTCCGCCATGTGCACACACAACGCTGGATTGCTGCCAGAGAAAAGAAAAGAAACGAGCACAGGCGTAGATGGACTGGATGAAGCGAATCTTGGAAGAGCATTATGCATGAAAGTCTCATGTGTTAGATAATGTGTTATGGAGGGTATGGAGTCTAGTGTCTTACATTCAAAGTACAGACGTGTGTGTGTGTGTGTGTGTGTGTGTGTGTGTGTGTGAGTGAATGTGCGACAGGCAGGTACATCACAAGACAGTACGATGGCGTCTATGGCGTTGTGGACGGGACCTAGGGTTAAAGGGTTAGGTGCTAGGTGTAGATAAAGCTGTGGTGGTGGTGGTGGTGGTGGTGGTGGTGGTGGTGGTGGAGGTCGACGCTTGACAGGGGCTTGGGCTGTTAATCGGTTGAGGTTGAAGAGAGCAAAGACAACCCAGTGCATGAGGTGGTGAGTCAGTCAGCCGGGGTCGTATCCTCAAAGGTGTCTCGGCCGGCTCCTCCGGGGAGGTGTGCAGCTCGCCCTGTAACACTCTGATCCCCTGGGACCCTTTGGATCAGACAATTGTCGGCTAAGTAACCTAGTGTGTGTGCGTGCGTGAGGTCAGTTGAGAGATGCGCCCGAGAGGAGCGAATCACACGTGGAGTGGAGCGATGGCAGACTGAAGCGCCAGCAACACGGTGGTCGATGCTCGGGAGTTCATCAGGGGACGACGACGTGATTATATCTCCCACGCTGCTCTTTGCGTCTGCTGATGCAATCTCAGCATTTCTATTGCTGCCTTTCTCTCCGCTCGCCCTCTCTCCTCCTCGCCCCCCCCCCCCCTTTCCTCTCCTCCATGAGATGTGATCCATCATCTCGCTCAACTCAGAAAGCCCACCAGAGAGCCACGCCCTTCATTCATCATCTTCCTTTAAAGTTTTCACAAGGCGGTAGCGCTCCACATCCATTCCCTTTTGATTCTCTTTTCTGCTCAGTTTTTTTCTTCGTCTCCTTCTTCCTATTTTTTTCTTATTCTTCCCGGTAGTGAGAGAAAAGTAAAAAAATAATGCATGTCTTTCACTTTTACAGTTAATTTGCACCGCGGCGCCCGCGCGGGGGGCGGCGCCCGGCGGGCGGGGGGCCGGGGGGCGGCGGGGGGGGGCCGCGCGGCGGGGGGCGCGGGGGGCCCGGCCGCGGGGGCGCGGCCGGCCCGCCG
>JAOPUA010000147.1:6139849-6152565 GCA_027122455.1 Trisopterus luscus | reverse complement strand
TGGGGCTGCTCTAGCTTTGCCTTCTCTGGCTGGCGCTGCTCTGGCTGGGGTGGCTCAGGCTGAGGCTGCTCCAGCTGGGGCAGCTCTGGCCCTGCCAGCTCCGGCTGGGTCAGTTCCGGCTGGGGCAGCTCTGGCCCTGCCAGCTCCGGCTGTGGCTCTTCCGGCTGGGGCAGCTCTGGCCCTGCCAGCTCTGGCTGTGGCTCTTCCGGCTGGGGCAGCTCTGGCCCTGCCAGCTCCGGCTGGGGCTCTTCCGGCTGGGGCTGTTCTGGCAGGGGCAGCTCTGGCCCTGCCAGCTCCGGCTGGGGCTCTTCCGGCTGGGGCTGTTCAGGCAGGGGCAGCTCTAGCGCTACCGGCTCTGGCTGGGGCAACTCTGGCCCTTCAGGTTCTGGCGGGGGCTGCTCTGGCCCTTCAGGTTCTGGTGGGGGCTGCTCTGGCCCTTCAGGTTCTGGTTCCTGAAGCTGGGGCTCGGTCTGCTCCAGAGAGCTCTCTGCCTCCTCGTCGGAGATGGAATCACTAGATTCTGAATCAGACCCTCCTTTCACCTAGGTTTGGAGTGAAAACAATGGTATACAATAATGTACACTAGACATAGCTTTGAATGCTTCATACAATTGAGAGATATATCACATGAAATCTATACTTACTGGCTTGGAAACCGTTACACCAATGATGAAAAAAACACAAAACAAGGTCCTATGAAACGACAACATGGTAGTCTCTTCTGTGTTGGCTGAAAGAATAAAACAGTACATGTTATAAAGCCATCCTGCTTGAAAATATTCTCTATTCAACTTGCTCATCTGGTCTGGTTCCCAATGTGCTGTTCTCCTACTGTTAGTATCACTATATGTTTCATGTTACCTTCAGAAACCATGACACGTGTCCTTTAGTTAACTGTATTAATGAATTACCTGCATAATATAAATCAAACAAACAACTGGTATGGGGAATACAACTAGGGATCCAATGAATTACATATAACATTGCTGATAAGCAGTTTACCAGTAAATGATGCCAATTACCCTTAAAATGATACCAGAGTCAAAAGTTATGTAATTTAACATAAAGTGGAGACAACCAAATTTAAGCACTTCTACATCGAAATGCGTCAAAAGTTGAATAAGCAATTCATAAATTAAAAAGATACCCTGTAAGTTAATATATATGTATTTATAAATCAAAACTTTTCAGCACCAAGTAAAACATGGTTTTCATGACTTGATTATAACGAGCATTGAACTTACCTTTATTGATTTTATCGTCTTATCCTGCTGGCATAAAGGCCCTCTAATAGCCAAAAAAAGACTTAAGCTTAGCTTCCCCAGTTTGCTACGCACGAACAGTCTTGCACTGACAATCTGAATGGCCCCTCTCCTTATATATTGCCATGCTATGTGGTTACAAGAACATATCATTCATTGCTGGCTAATTGCTGTGCAAAAATATTTCCTTTCTAGACCTGCTGCTTCCTTTATTATGATTCACTAAAATAAAAGGCCTGCTCAAATTAGAGGTTGGAGGATAACAAGTATTTTTGGTTGGAGGCAAAATATTTTGTGGTTTGTAAAATCATCTAACTTGATTGCATATCAAGGCTGTCGACCTGTTAGTGAAAGCAAAAAGACTTGACACAGCAAAAACAGACAATTGACTTTGTGAAACCATCTGTAGAGAACAATAAACACAATTAACTACAGTAATTAAGAAAGTGCCGAAGCGTAACTCACACTCCCTCCAGAGGAGCCTGTCAGTGAGGCTGTGTCTCTGAGGAGCTGTGGTAAGGTGGGTGTGTGCAACACTGCAGACACCCCTGAACATCTGATGCTGGAAGTGCATGTGGGACCAACATACCAGTTGGGAACTGCACTTCCCTTTGTCCTGTGCCCCAGCTACTTGTCCCAGGAGATATAAAGATGGGCATGTACCGCAGTCTAGATGTGGAACTCCCAGTTTGATGAGGGGGTGTGGACTGCGCCAGCTGATAGAGGGGCTATTTGGCTCCATTGTTCCCTACACAACGCTATTGCACACTATTTCGAGAATAAGTATAGGGGGAATGTAGACATGTGCTGGAAAGCCATCAGTGTGAAATAAATTTACTTAATTACCCTCATGTAGATATAAATAAATATATATATCTCCATATGTGGGTCTCAAAGTGTTGCCGAGGGGAGGCCGTGGCCTACTGGTTAGGGCTTTGGTCTTGACACCGGAGGGCTGCTGGTGTCAGAACACACACAGTGAACACTATAGATAGAATATAATTTGTTTTTGGATTTTACACAAACCCATAGCACCCCCTTGAGGCAGTCTATTGCCACAATTGCTATAGAGAAAACCATGTGGCATTATAAATTACCTGATGAATGATAACCCCACTTTCTAAAGGGCTTCATTATTTTCAGTTTTTATTTATTATTATCAGTTTAAGTCAATATTTTGTGGTCTAATCATCTTTTGTAAAAAAAAAATCCCCAATTAGGACATTAGGAGCACAATGAAGTTAATTAAAATGTCGTTTATTTCACAGAAACACGCCACATTTTGTCAGCATTGCGTGTGTCAACATTGGTCCACAGGAGAGCGCACTTCCTGCAGAGAAGGAGGGTAATAAGGTCATTCCTACAACCAAACATTTGAAGTAGAGGAGTTACTGAGGGGCAAGGGAAGTCTGCCCACCTCTGCCACAGTGGTGTCCGGTGGTGGGGGTTGAGTCCTCGGGACCCGCCCTGCTTCCTTCTCACAGACAGTCGGACCAGTTTCCTTCATCACATGACTAGTTTGGCTGGGGAGCAAAATAAATGAAAATAAAATCATCAAGGCCCAAGACATCTGTAGCACCGTCTTAGCATGAACTGGTAACCTAGTAGTCGCAAGTATTCCAACATGAACCGGTAGCATTTCATCATGTTACAGCACTGATGTAAATTGCTGAGTTGCACTATTTAAACAAGCAAATTCAGCTAGTCTAGTGTCAAGAATGTCTCTGAGCAAACCTTCTTGCTTTTCTCAATAGAACACAAATGGAGACCTTGCATTGTTGGACCTCCTCCTCCTCTTGATGACGATCCCAAGAACGGCCGTGAGCACCAACAGGCCAACCATGAGACCGGCCACTCCGTAGCCAACGGGGCCCGAGAGGGTCTTCAGGACGTGGTTCTCACAGGCCGGCCCGCTGTAGCCCAGTGCACAAGCACAGCCCATATGGCCACTGAGGTCCACGCAGTCTCCGTTGTCGCTGCACACCGTCTCTCTGCAGGTCTTGGCCTCCAGGTTACTCAGCTGGTCATTGTCCACCGTGTCCAGGGTCGGGGCCTCTGGTCGCAGTACAGGAGGGGAGGACTTGGGAGGCTTGGTGGCAGACGAGGCCTCGTCTCGCCACCCGGCCTTCAGATGGACACCTGAGACGGGAGGTACGGAGCTTGTCAAATCTTGGGTCACTATGCTTCAGGACACCAATCTTAAGCCAAAGGGAACTTTCAGTGGATTCATTACCCTTTTGATTATACAATTCATTAAAGGGATATGCAGCGCTATCTGTAAATTGCCGTTTGCCCGTCATAACCAGATTCGTCATTGTGCCTCTATAGGCATTTTGACTCCATATTGCATTAGCCAATTAAATTGACTTCCAGCAGCCTAGCTCATGTGAGGGGAACACACTATTACTTCCCAAAGATTTCCAACATGTTCTGAATAGTAATTTATTCAAAAAGATTTTTCCAGTATCACCACAACAAGATTGTAGTTCGTAAAAATTTGGCACCATGATTATAAGGCTGCCCCTGGCGGGTATCCCTCCCTGTAGACTATCCAGCCAGAAGCAGCTAACAACACAATTGCTCCAGGGTCACAGGCCGCTTGATAATCACAGGGTCAAATTATCTGCGTGTTTGTAGACAAACCTTGACCGGCGTTGTTCAAAACGAGTGCCTGCTAAAGCTGCTCAAGGATGCCTACAAGATATTAGGGTTCATACCCAGAACCTTCTGGATGGGAGTCTTACACCTTAACTACTACTTAATCAAAGGTATCTCAAACCAAGCCACCCATGAGGCTACATCCCAGTAGGTCTGGCCCACTCACAGTTCTCGTCCGAGTGGTCGGGGCAGTCAGTGTGGCCGTTGCAGAACTTGTCACTGGGCCGGCAGAGCAGCCCGTCCAGACAGAGCTGGCTGCCGGTGGGACAGCCCTGGGCCGGGGCGCAGTGGGTGGTGTTCAGCGCCACGTGGTCGTGGGCACACCTGCACGTCCGGGACCATGGCACTGCCAGGCACAAGTGCTGGCAATTTCCGTTATTCACTGCGCATCGGTTGGTACCTGCCAGAGGAAGCCAACGGTTATATCAAAAACTCAAAGTTTTTGATATTGCGCAATTTGGTGCACGTATGAAGTATCCGGAAACACTACATATGACATGGAAATCCTGTTATCTTTCATAATTTCTGAAGCACGTGTGTGTACGTGCCATCTTTTTCACGTACCAGTCTGGCCTGACTTGCTGTACGCCTTTAAGCCGACCACAGCGGTGCTGACTTCAAACCACATCTGCCTCTCTTGCTGCCCATCTCGGTACCATAGTTTGGTCTTGTCTAGACAAAAAGCAACAACATGTTTTCCAAGCAAACAGTGCCACCATTGGGTTGAATAAATCTCATTAGTGTGAGGTCAAGTTGAGATGTGAGATTTTTTTTACATAACTTGTATCATTAGATTATAGTTCAAGTGTTTGTCATTTGTAGAAATAACTACTTTTTCATTATCTGATGTTAATCAGCAGTGAAGCAAGATTTAAAACAATCCCATTACCATTATTATTAGTCATCCAGATGAGCACGTCATCACTGAACGCGATGGCAGTAAGCCCGCTGTCAACCTTAAACGCTTTGTAGCTGGAACCGTCCACCCTGATGGAGCAGATGGTACTAGAACCTGGAATCCACCACAATTAATAGCAGCTTTACAACATAACAGCTTTACAAACGAGATCGACCATCCATACTTTGTGCCCTTTGTAATAATGGACATTGAAGGCAAAACCAAATCTTACTTGTCTCAGCCCAGAAGATTTCCCCGCCATTGTTGGCGAAGACCAGTGACGTGGGCCGCACACCGTCCTGCCGCAGAGCCCCTCGCTTGCTGCCATCCATGTTGGCACACTCGACCGTGCCCAGGGGCCCGGCGTCACCCTGTCGGACCAGGTTGATGAAGCACACTTTGCCACTGGGCGGATGCACGGCGAGGCTCTCCAGACTGCCGATGGCCTCCTTGATGAGCACTGCGGTGTGGGCGCCGTCAAACGAGGTGACCTGCAGGCGGGGCTGCTTGGTGCTGCTCCAGTACACGTTGAGGGTCAGCCAATCCAGTGCCATGGCGGTGATGGTGCCGCCCAGCAGCTTGAGGAGCTGCCCGCGGGGGATCAGGTTGCCGTCCTGCAGCTTGAAGAGCCCCAGGGAGGTGGTGCCCGTGTCCGTCAGGAACAGCGCTCGTTCCCGCAGGCTGTAGTCCAGCATGGTCGCCTCGTTGACGTTGTACAGGGGTAAGGCCAGGTGTTCGGGCCACTGCTTCAGCTCCACTGCTGCGTGTCGAGCCTGCAGGTAGATCTAACCATACACAACACTTTACTATGATACTCAACATGACCACCAAAAACCTTTTTAGTTGGCAAATCTAAATCGGTTGTTGCTCAGGATGCAGTCCTCCCAACCGTACAGGCATAGACATTTTGATGCAGAAGCAATAAAATAGTTTTTAAACGATTGCTATATTGTCAGCCAAATTATTGATTTTGTTTGCAAGAAGCAGGTTGATGTTCAGCGAGCTAATTTGCAATCAAGACCCCTACGTTTTGCGTCTGGGTCCTGTATCACCCCATCAGGTGTTTTGTTTTGCAATAATGACCAGCTCTGTGTTCATTCTCCCTTAAACCACTCTTGTCAACGTAGGTTGCAAAGTGTTTTTGGACCCAGAACTGCACAAAATACGTTTTATCGTAGGCACATGCATTAAAGGCAATAACTTGGACGTGGTTGAGGGGAATACAGCAAACATTTGACTAACTGGACATGACCATCTAAAGCCAGCAGACAAAAAAAAATAACAATTTCTGATACAAACCTGTGTGACTGTAGAGGGAGACAGCAGCAGCAGGAAGGCAGAGTTCTTCAACTTGGAGCAGGTGGAGCCATCTTCAGCCAACATCAGCCCAGAAGGACACTTGCACACGGCCTTGAAGCCTGGGGCCAGCACACATAGGTGGGAGCAGTGAGACTTTTCACAGGGATTCTCCGCACCCATCTGGAGCAGCGAATGAATGATCTGCAACCCAGTTTCAAAATGGTATTTGGTGATCTTTGTAGATTAATCACAAATGTCAATAAACAAAGAATTTGTAATAATGAGTCACTTAGTGCCAATTTCAGTGTCCTGCTTTCTGGCTTGTTGGAAGCCCATTTAATTAGATTTTGTTGAATAACATAAGATTTGCCTCTAAAATGTATTTTTCCACAACAGAGTGATATCAGAAGGCTGAATTCCCCCATACCTTAACATCAAAAGGTTGTTTGGGTCGCTTAAGGAGAATCTGATAGTTCCTGCCGGTTCCCTTCTGTGCCACCTGCAACACACGCCTCTTTGCGTCGGACCAGTAAAGCAGATCATTGAACACTGCCAGAGAGAAGGGGTTGGTGGTCTCCTTAATCTGTAAAATCTGTGCAGCACAGAGATGCAAACACAAAAGTCCCAGAGCAAACCAGTCAGGGGAGGTTCAATACATGTCGCTTGTTTATGCTTTGTAATCCTGAAACCAAATCGCTTTCCACCTGGATGTCCTCTCCGTCCAGATTGGCTGATCCTATTGCCTTTAGCCGCTCATCTGTCCAATAGACTCTGTTGCACATAGTGTCCACAGCAATGCCCCCAGGCCAGCCCAGACTGGTGTTTACCAGCTCCCTCCGCTCAGAACCATCCATGCCAGCTCGCTCGATCTTGGCTACATTTCCGATCTCGGTCCAGAACATTAGGCTGGGACAGGAAAGAAAACTCAAAATATATGGAGGAGATTCAGGCATTGCATGACTAGCCCAGTCCAGTAATGGGCCCCTTCTTGCACCATCTGCTAAAGTTTAAACAATTCTTAATGTTCTGCAGTAAACACTGTATTTTGGATTACTTTTGAAAGCACTGGAGAGTGCTTTCAAAAGTAGCCCAAGGCAAATTGATTGCCTAAAATAAGAACATATTTTTTAAATATTCTGCATGAAAGATAAGGAGGGATAAAACCCAAACACAACATGGATAAAAACAGTCCATTGTTTGAGTGTCATCACCCATCAAAGAGTTCTGGACTGATTTTTATGTGAAGCAGGTCTGAAGGGATTTACAATCAAACTGGCAGGGAAGACTGCATTTCACACAAGACTGCACAAAACAAACCCCTTTTGTGGCATTAGTGTCAGAGATCGAGGTTGGTCCATGTCTTCATCCAGGATAACGCTGTAGTCTGGTGCCCTGGCAGTCGCAGTGTTCAATCTGACGGCAACAATCTCACTTTTGACTCCATCAATCCAGTACAGGTTCCTCCCAAGCCAGTCCACAGCAACAGAATCTGCACGCACGCCTGTGGATGGGGCAGGACAGGTCAGATGTGACTGTTGCATGCACAGAATTATCCACCGTCAAGAGTAGTTATATTGTAATGGAAATTAAATATGGGTAGATGCAGACTGAATTGGAATCACTAAGCATAATACAGCAACTGTATTGATTAAGGCTAATTGACAGAATTGTTTTAAGTTAGCAGAATGAGTTAAGCATTGTGGCGTTGACACATGGTGTGCTCGCAATGTAAATGTGTTCGTCCTCTAAGCCAGCGGGTTTCTAGTTCAAAATCCTCCAGCTGTGTCGGTGTGTGACCTCTGAGTAGGGTGCCCTTCGTCTTTTGATCCAGTGAGGACCAGCGGATGCTTTCAGAGTCCAGGCTGGCCCAAAACACCTTCTGCTCCCTCCAGTCGTAGTCCAGGGACAGGATGGCCTTCTTTGCCGTGGACGGCAGCACGTCTAGACTACCACTACGCAGGCCAAACAGGATCAGATCCGTTTGGACTGATGACAGCATAAGTGGCTCTCCTGCAGGGGGTGAGGGCAACACAACTTTCTCAGCCATAATTCTGGTTGGTCAATAGCCACCTGTAGTAGCAACCAAAGACTTAAGCCGGTCCTGGTCCGTTAGTGTGGCTAACATAACCCGATGCATGTGCAAGAGTTTTCCTATGACAGTGCTGCATTTCTCACTAAATGTAATCTCTTCCAGTGTTGACCAATTGCAAAATCTAAATTTTCATAGTCATTTAAACAGTTTTACAATTTCACTGGTATGCCCCTGTGCAGCAGTCCTTCCATCACCTGTGATCTTGCAGTGGCGGCCGTCCGCTTGCATGACATAGCCTGGGTGACACTGGCACTGGAAGGAGCCTGGCGTGTTGACGCAGAGGTGACTGCACACGCGTAGGAGACTGTCTGCACACTCGTTCACGGCGGCACACTCGTCAATGTCAACACAGGTGTCTCCGTCCTCAGCAAGCTTGAAACCTGGGGTGCAGTGACATCGCTACACAACAGTGGGAATATTAGTTAAAGCAAAGAACATGTAAACAGATGATTGGTCAGAGTTATGGTTTGAGCATTTCAGAAGTCCTTGCCTCTGATCAGTAATAAGCAAGTAATCAGAGGATCTAAGGACATAATAAATACAATTCTTTATCCTTTGAGTTATTAAGATGCGATATTCCATTTTTTAAATGGAAATAACATGTTAAAAACACTTCCATTACAAGACTGCCCTACGGCCGTGCAGGGCAGAAGTGTCACTCCTTACCGGTCCCTGTGGAGTGCTATGGCACGTGTGTGAACAGCGGGCGAAGTCTTGTTCGGTACACCTGGTCAGACAGGCCCCACCCTCGTCTGAGCCGTCTGCACAGTTGGTCATTTCATTGCACACCTGTTCCAGCGCCAAGCACTCCTGGCTGCCACACTGGAACTGGTTCGGCGGGCAGGAAGCAGCGTCACCTAGGCACAAAGCTACAGTCAGAAGGCCCCAGTTTCATCGGGATCACACAAACTGCAAAAGCGGTCTCATTCAAAATATTTGGGATGAGACTGTATATGTAATATCTAGAGTGTTCTCATAATTCAAGGGAAATGCTTAGAATCCCCCCTGCCATGTGAAGTGTGGCCAAAGGCATCACATTTCACAATTCAAAATCCTGGAGCCATTAAAAAAATAGGCTAGTTGTTTTCATAGAAGAGACTAACAATTCAGGTGCAAAATATGAGGAAATCTCAGGTATGCTGGCCTTGAGCAACTCTCAGCCCAAAGACTTGAACCCACAGCCTACCTGTAAACATCCCATAGCAGGATGCCTATATCCTGCATCTGTCCATTTATGATAATTAAACCTGATAAGTGGCTATGGATGAAAAATAATGTCAACATGTTGCCATCAGCCCATTTTTGTGCAAGTCGTTCCACCCCTCACATGTCATCTCGTCACTGCCATCGTCGCAGTCCTTCCTGCCGTCGCAGTGCCAGGACTTGGGGATACACCTGGTCCTGGAGCTACAGGTCCACTGGAACTCGCCACATTTCAATGGAGCCACAGGACAATCCTAGAAAGACAAGTCCTCACATTACCGACACGACACTTTAGATTCTTTGGATCAGCCAACTGGACTTCTGATCACTTCCGTCTTTCAATTTATACGACTGCGATGAGTAATGATTTTAGAAATTTACATTTCAGTACAACACATTTAAGTACCGCCGATCATTAGCACAGTGCACTTTAGTTTCACTAACCAAACTAAAATTTAAATAATTCCATTCCTGAGCGAGAAATGCAGTAGTGCGTAGGGCACTTGAATGTTATGTAGTAAGAAGTAAATTTTACAACTGGTCCCCGGCACCAGTTTCAGCACTGAACTGAACTGACACATCGTACAGGCCACCCCACCCGTACCTTCTCATCTGTGCCGTCCTTGCAGTCCTTGTCTCCATCGCAGACCCACTCGGGGATGAGGCACTCCTTGCTCAGGGGACAGAAGTGCTTGGTGGCGCAGACAGGCGGCCTGGTGCAGCTCTTCTCGTCCGAGTGGTCCCAGCAGTCAGGGTGTCCGTCGCACCTCATGCTGTCCGCCACACACTGGCCACTGGCGCACTTGAACTCACTGATGCTGCACTCCTGCTTTTCCTCTTGGGGGAGGGGAGATACAAAGCGCTTTTTGAGTTTGTCTGTTTCAAGAGGGCTACACTAGAAGTCTAGATAACTTGTGTGATTGCTGCAAGCAGTTTAAGCAACCAGGAGAATACCCTGCCCTTGCCCGGCCTCCTTTATGCCATGATGCTTTACCACAGTTTGCTTCGTCGCCACCATCCAGGCAGTCGCGTTCGCCGTCACACAGGAAGCTCTTGGGCAGACAGCGGCTCTGGTCGTCACACTGGTGAACACAGCCTTCTGAGCGCTTGGAGCACTCCAGCTCATCTGAGCGGTCCTGGCACTGTGACACACCGTCGCACACCTGCTCCTTCTCAATGCACTTTTTACCATGGGAACACTGGAACTGACCTTGGGTCATGAACACGTGCATGGTTATTAGTCACACTTTGATTACCTTGGGAGAATTACATTGTATTTTGTCATTGATGAGCCATTTTGAAAATAGCAATCGTCACACAGCTTATCCCTTCTCATTATAATCACTTGAGGCAATATATTTCGACTGCTAACTACATTCTCCACCGCTATTAGCTGGTTTCAGTCAATTCAAAGTCACACATTATCTTTACAACATATTTAATAAAAAAAAATTGCCCCCCAGAAAACTGGACTGAAACTATGCAAAACAAGGCTGCTAGATGGCAGTGTCTGGCCAAAATCCACAACAAATTAAAAGGCACTAACTATTTTGGCAAGTAGTAGAACATTCATCCTCGTCTGAACCGTCTTTGCAGTCTCGTTCTCCATCGCAGATGTGGCTGTAGAGGACACAGTCTGTGCCGTCACGGCATGGTTTGGCGCCCAACAAACACTTGATGGCAGCAGGCAGGCCAGAAGTATGTGCCGGGTTTTCAGGGGCTGAAGGCAAGGGGGGTAAGGGGGCTCCGTTTTTCTTCTGTTCCGCTTCCATATCCACTGATGGATGACAAGGGAAGACATGAGAACACACATGCATCAAATAAACTACAACATGACTACCGAAGACAAACATATTGAGGTTAAACACTAAGTACTGGGGCAATTATCACATAAATCAATAGTTTTTGAGTGGACATTTAAGTGCCAGAAAAACGGCACTTTAAAATGCAAACTGCAACTCCTCACCATATGAGACAAAGATTTTGGACTTTGTTATATAAATGGCACAGTGAACGTTTAGTTACCCAAGTCCACAGCGTAACCATAGGTGTGCATAGCGTAATCCTGCTGGGCCTGCCTAGGGATATCTGGTTCAGTGTTGCTTTGAGGAAAACAACATATGTACATTTAGTCAAATGTAGGCCCTACCACAGTTTTCTTCATCACTGCCATCCGCACAGTCCCCTTCTCCATCGCACAAGAAGGTCTTGGGCAGACACCGGCTCCCGTCTTTACACTGGTGGGCACAGTCACTCCCTGCCTTTGAACACTGCCGTTCATCCGATTGGTCCTGACACTGGGGCTCGCCGTCACACACCTGCCCCAGGTCGATGCACTTCTTCCCGTGGGCGCACTGAAACTGGTCTGCTTGAACAGTCAACCGCAATTTATCTAGTTATATTGCAAGTTTGTAGTAGTCATAATGTAGTTGATAAGCTATGGGTGCAGAAATCTGACGTCAAGCGACATTTGCCAAACGAATGACTTTAATACAAGGGTTGTTTTACCAGGCACCAGAATAATCAGAAAGCTAAAGGGACTATTCGATGAAAAAAATATTCTAAACATTTGGTCATAAAAAAAAAAAAAATCCACCTTTTCCGCATCCGACATCACAGTCCTTCTCATCCGAGCTGTCCCCGCAGTCGGCCTCTCCGTCACACACGTGGCTGAAGCGAACACAGTCGGAGCCGTCATCGCACAGTTTCGAGCCCAGGCCGCACTTGAGAGGAGCGCTGCCAGGTGACGCCACTATTGGTCATGTAGAGGGAATAAAAGTAATTTATTACTTATCATTTAACTGGCAATGGGCCCTGCCTCGGTTTCTTAAACAAAGGACTTGTTTTATTTTTATACTGAATAAACAGTTGGCTCACCTCTCAATAGCAAAAACAATTGCCATAGCAGTATACAAAAACGCAGACATACTGCCATGGTCATGAACAGGACCAAACAAAAAAGTACTTGATGCTCTTGATCTTGTTTGTCTTTTTTGACGCGTTTTATAATGATGTCAGGTGATCTCAATAAAAACTAATTGGAAGGGAGGTAACGGGAACGATTGATGGGCGGTTGTAAATGTATCGTAAATTACAGGTAATTGAATTGTATGTAATGCAATTTTTTTTGGCATAAGTGTTGAATGTAACATTATTTTTGATTTAAAACCATAAACGCTTGAAATCCTTTTCCAATACCAAAACAAATCATGTTGTCAAATGAACAATGAAGTTGTCGTGAGCCAATCGGACCAATCTTTTGCACGGCCCCTTGTCACTGTTTCGAAATGTGTCCAATCAGAGT
>JAOPUA010000147.1:6049182-6061820 GCA_027122455.1 Trisopterus luscus | reverse complement strand
ACACACACACACACACACACACACACACACACACACACACACACACACACACACACACACACACACACACACATATGTACAGGTAAATGTGACACTGTCTACAGTGTATGTGTGCACACATTCATTATTGCAAATTTCACACTTGCCATGCCTTGTAGCTTTTTCAGTCACTTTTTGAGTCTTAATCAATGACCAGAAGAACTAGAGAGAATACAAGGTTGGATCACTCTTTTTCCGGGGGTCATTTTCAATTTGAAAGTACCCGTAAAGAGTCGTCCTTGACAAGCCTCCTGCTAGATTCATCAAAATGCACCAATAATAGCAACGAGGCCGTCCCACCTAAAAGCAGCAGACAGCCATAGGCCAAAACCACTGGCACTGAAATATAACCAGCGAGTAAGAGCCCTGTAATGATGTGGGCTTGTTAGTCGAGAAGGACGTTGAGACGCCGGTGATGCGTGCCCGTTGCTGCGCCTCTCAGAGCTCTCCCTGGCGACGAGCTTATGGTTCAGTGGCCATTTGACATGCTATGCTCACAGTCCACAACCACATGCTCATCTAATCAGGCAATCGGCTCTTGTCTGGTGTCCCCATCAGACAACATACAACGATTTGCTCATCGGAAACAACTGTGACCAATTAAATTTTAATTTACACAAAGATATTATATTCAAAAAGAGGAGTAGGACAGATTTAAACGTTCAAGATATATGGAAATGGGATTTGATTGGACATGACTTGATTGAATTGTGCACATGTGACCATACCCAAATAGACAACTGTGTGTTGGCCTTGTGAAGGATTTACCTGAAGGGTACATATAATATATGTTCCATTATTGGTTTAAAGGTTGGATAAGCTGTCATTGTGCTGCTCTGGAGGAAGATACATTGATTCATGTCTTTTCTGGCACAAAGACCTTCCGGGTTGAATAGCTAACAAATGTATGCATTTTCTGGCACATACTTTATAGAATAGTTGACAAATTCTTGTGTTTTCTGGCACCTACCTTGTTGATTAGGGGAACAATTTGTTGGCTGCAAATCAAAAGCTAACAAGTTACATTCTAGCACGTAGTCGTTTCATTTCATGGTGCCTTTTATTGTGCCCGGAATGCACAGACGATTCATGGGATCCAAGCATATGGTGCGATTCCACGGATCATCCAAGTTCCATCCCAGACATCACCCCTGCTGCTCCACAGCTAAATCCCATTTCATCACAAACATAGAGGCTTCTGGTATTTTCCACCTAGGGACCAGAGTAATTCATGGCTGACGGTCAAGGTCTCAGACACCCTGAGCGTGGGAGTCAAACAGTAAGGTCATTCTCTTGGGTTGAAGGTCATTCCCCTAACTTATGCATCATATCTGTCCCACTCCTCCATTGTTCTTTTACTGTTTGACAGTGTTATTATCATCTGTTGATTCATACCCCATGTTTCTTGGGGTGCAAGTTACGGTTCTCATTCGTAAAATTTGTGATAGTATGATATGATATGATATGATAGTACTATGATAGTCTATGAAACCATCAATCATGTGCTAATGTCAATGTTAGTGTATGAAGTGACTTTATTGGCATTATAGCCAAACAATTATTCTGGAGCAATCCTTTAGATTAACATTTTCCTTGCTTTAATGTGTCAGGACATATATGTTGTAGGAAGATGGACAAGTACACCAAGTTTCGGACCACATTCCGTTGGCATTGTTCTTCACAAAAGGGTATTCTCCTACTCTGAGCAGCAAGAAGGAACAAGAAAGAGCCTACAGTAAAGAGACTTGTGGAGAGAGACTCTTTTGATGGGAGCATACTCCATCAGACCCTCCATGTCGAGGGAAAGAAAGAGAGAAGAATGTTCTGATACTGGGTGGGCCTTGAATGAAGAGCTTTGTTTGAGCTGGCAAGTGAAGGACATCATTTGATCTCTCATGAACACTGCCTGCTGCCCCATTCGGCAGCAAATAGCGGATGTTATTCATATGTTTTTCATTTCAATATTTCCCAACAGCCATTCGGAGTTGTGTGGGTGTTGAGTGGGTTTGAAAAATAGAATATGTGACATTTTTACCTCCAGTTTCTGTTGTTTGATGCTGATGCCATTGCTCCATGGCGAACTGACACAACTTTCTCAAAGTAAATGTGTGCATTACTGGTGTTGTCTTTATAGATTAGGAAGGGGGACAGGGAATTGCTGTTTTCTATTGCATTTTTGCTTATGTAGTTATCCCGTGAGAAGTTACTTTGAAGCATACTTTACAGCCATGTCGTAGATAACAGAGCTTGTACATCGCAACGTTGTGGAAGCACGGCAGCATTGGCATGTCAGTAATTGTGTTGGTGGTAATCATTGCTGCCACAACGTTACACATGTGGGACGTCATAAACAATGTTTACAGCAAATTTCTTTAGTCCTCTGAAGTATCGCCAATAAAAAAATCTCATGATGCATTTGGATGTACAAGCCCTATAGAATAGGTTTAGTTCGTTTTTTGTGAGATGTTGTGTGTTTCTTGTGAGATGTTATGATGTAATCATTAAAAACATCTATTTAGGGGTACATTTAAATTGCACACTCAGTAGTCTTGTAAAACATTACACAGCTGACAGTTGATCCATTCATCTTTATTAACTCGATTCCACAGTAGCCTAGTACTAACCGGTCTTCACTTGAGGTTGTTTGAGCAAGATACAATGGGACATTGGCACTTCATTTTTTAAAGTCAAAATAGGTCAACAATACGCAATTGTGAAACAACCTTTGTTGGAGCTGTCACTGCAGTTTTGATTTGATTAGCTTTTATACTTCTGTTCACTTGTTAGAATAACTATGGAATCGCGTTATTTCAAGAATCCTGCACTACACTACACATTTCTTTGAGAGAAGTATGGTCACCAGCTAACTGAATGGCTCATTGAGTATTATGGGGATTACAGTATGTAAATTCCCAGCCACCCTGGTGTTTAATTTGTAAGCTTTACATGATGCGCTCAAAGAAACATCTTCTGAATTGCCTAATCTAAAATGACAGTGCAAACCGCAGGGCTATTTATTACCTCTAGGCATTGGAGTGGAGCCAGTAGGGCAAATCACCCAATCTTTTCATAGCTGAGTTGATAGTGTATTCAAGTCAACGTGGAATTTGAGGCCGAAGATTTCCTCAGTTGATATCCAGCAGCAACAATGGACATTAAAATGAAAAACAATACTCTTCTCTTTCTGCAATAATTTGTATGGTTGACATTTAAAGTGGGAGAAATAGCAATGGTATGTTGCTTAAGGTGACTGGAGCGAACGCATGCATACAGCACATCATGACATTTTAACAATTTACCATTTATAGGATTGCCTCTTCCATTGTAACATTGAGCAAGTGAGGAGCAAATGTTTACACCTTTGTGTGTTATTACCAAATGGTCAAACTATACTAACTAGGAAGGTTAAACTGCGTTTCTTAATTTTATTGGTTATCTGCAAGATATACCCTTGAAAAAAAAACATATTAGTCATGACAACCTTCCAGATTGCCGGTCACTTCTCAGCAGGAGAGGCGCTATGCTTTTTCATGCCATCTTTCCCGGTTTCTCACAAATCTTTCCACTGAAACGCTTCCAAAGTTCTCTAACCGGCCTGCAGTAATTAAGTGTATTGGGCACAGAGCCAGGCTTTGAGGCATACACACACATAGTATCATGCACAGGAGCAATTAAACTGTTTGGCTTGAGGATGACAGGAAAGCAACCGGCTTTGGCACACATGCTGCCACTGCTTTTTGTCAGACACAAAGTAAAAAGATGTGCTCTGGCACTCCATCATCTATTCTTCACTGGTTATGGAAGTGACCAACAGGCACGCGCACTGGGTTTCAAGGGTCATGTAGGGGTGGTCATCTGTATGGAAAAAAATGAGCCACCGTTTTAGCCCGTATAAGAGTCAACACAGTTGTTGTCATTTCTATTGTCTGAGCAGCAATGTTTTACAGTGGTAGACGATTATTGATTAAACCCCCCCTCCACTCGCATGCTTGTGTACTAAAAGGTTAACCCACAGCAGTACTCACATTGGATGTACTAAAGCCTCGTTGAAAGTTATGTTCTCATAAGGTGGATCATACTTGTGCATTATGTAGCTGTTCCGAAGCTGTTCTGTAAGTCGACTAAATCCAAGTCATTTGGTTTTATTTATTTAGTCGTAAATCACAGTTACAGTCTCCCATGGGCTCCCACAGGCCCGCACTACACCCCTTGGTGCCCTTCAACATAATCTCTCTAAAGGGCAAGGAAATACACATATCCACGGGACGATAAGGAATCCAGAAGAGGGGATCTGTCCTTCGAGGCGAGGTAACTGTTCTGTAGCTTCTTCTGTCAGGCTGCCCCCTGCCTTGCACAGCTTTGAGCTGGAGAAAGCGTCCGTGTTGATGTCACTGTAAACACAGCTTGTGTTATCACTGTGAGAGCGACCCTATCTTCAGTGTGATTTGATCAGACATTCCTAATGCAGGAAGGCAGACCCAAACACGGGGGAGAGTGCAATGACAGCCCCGGGGAGGCGGAGGCAAGGTCAGGGTCACTTCACCAGATGCTCTGACTTTAACCCTTCCAGCACCTTGTTCTCTATCAGAATAACCTGTGACAGTGGTTTTAGTGAAGGTTGATGGCTGCTGTGGTCTGCAAATCTCTCATAGATTTGCAGACCGCATAGACAGGAAAACAGGGGGTTGGGGTGGGGGGGGGCACAAGAAGCAGGGTAGGGGAAGAGTTCAGACATAGGATATGGAGGGAAATCGACACAGAGCCGAATCAGACACGTGGCGAGGAGAGAAAGAGGTCAAAATGGCGACAAAAAAAGAAGACAGCAATAGAGTGAAAAAGAAAGGGAGTTGAGACAGGGTGGGGAGAGAGGGAGAAAGTTTTGAGAGCCAGTGAGAGGAATAACACGAGATGGAGAGGGGGGAGGAAGAGGGGGAGAGGGGGGGGAAACAATTTCCCGGTGAGTGCTGGCGCCAGTGAACTGCACCTGATCCCCACGGCTTCTACTCCTGCTGATAACTCCTTCCATATCTCTGCAGTGTGGTGTGTTGTCCGTTCCCCTCGCCCTCCTTCACTTTTAATGAAACCCATAACTCAATGCCAAATGACCTGCTCAGACAATCTCCCCTTTTTAGGGCCTCACACTGCTAATTCAACCCAAATAATTATCTTTTTATTGTTTGTTTATTTTTTATACCATTGTCATGTACCACTGCATTGTGCAAGCAGAGACATGTAAGGGTGTATTAGAACTGAACAGAGAGTAGAATAGAAGATTAGGTGTTGCTACGGCAACTAATGTGAATCAGATGGGCCGGATCGTGCTGGGAGAACACGCTAATGGTTTCAAAACCTTGCCCTGTTTCCTGTCTTCTTTAGGATAATATGGCCTCCTTTTGGCCAAAGATTAAGCAACAGACATTCGATTCATGTGTTGATCAAAGCCAAGCTACGTATTTGATTCTGCCAGCCAGTGGGAGATTATCAAACTGCCACCAATGCTGTCAGCATTCATAAAAAGTGAATGTTTACAAGAGAAGAGAATTGGAGAAAAAGGTTACCAGGTCCCAGTTGAACTTTTTTTTTCTTTTTTGGGCATTTAGCAGATGCTTTTATCCAAACTGACTTACAACCATTCAGGTGCCAGTTTTACATCACGGCCACATTCCCAGAAGAAAAGTTCACCTGTGAAGCACACAAGTGAACTGCCATAGTCTCCTATTTGTTAACCATGGCTCCCATGAGAATTATAAACAGTTGGAGTGTCTCTGGCCTATGACCAGCATCTTTGCCACAATGCACAAGCCACAACTCCCCTGATTAAGTATTTGCAGGGTTGTCCGGTTGTCAGGGTTGCCATATTCTTAAAATATGGCAAGGCGAGGTTAGGTGTCTCAGTCAAGGATGCTTGGTTGGTAGGCTTGGAGTTGCGAGGCCAATCCAATAGAATCTTGGCTGGGAGTCAAACAGCTTACACAGTAGACTCCCTGCACACGTAATCTCCCTCTATTTGAATGCACAGCTTCTTTCTCACCATAAATAAGTTCATAGTGGCTTCAATGAGTATGAGTTAGCAGATCGAACAAACAGTTCCGCCACGGGAATAGCAGTCACTGTGACATTCTGTTTACACATTCCCCACAATGGAAGTCATAGCTATAATTACATTATAACACTTAACATAAGCCCACATAACAGTCTTAAGAGTGCACTTTCATTAAGGTAATTGGCAATAGAAATTAATTATTTACAATGATAATTTGCCTCTTCTCGTTGAGGTTTGTGTGTATGCGTGGAAGTCTTTTTCTCTGCATGTGTATGTGTGTGTGTGTGTGTATGTGTGTGTGTGTGTGCGTCAGGCTTCGGTTGTTTAATCATGTTTGTGTTCCTGTGTGCGCCCCATGTATAATTGATCCATGTTACTCAGGTCCTTAGGATGTCTGTTTTGGTTCAGTGGATATTTCATGGGTGCTAGTACTCCAGTCTAGGGACTGAAACCACGTTTATGAGTGACCGTCGTTACATGCTGGAGCATAATCGTGTCATGAACATATCGAATAAAGATTGGATTCATGTAAACAGGTTTATTCAATCTGCTTCGCCAAAAGGATTGTCTCAGGACCGGATTAGCGTAATTGATACGATAGCTGGGCTTGAGCCGTAGTCGGCTATCTATCTGCATGTGTACTCGATCGTATCGTATTGCCGGGAGTTTGCGTTCTGCGCATGCTCGAGAATCGGAATCGACGGAAGTAGAAGGAGACAACCTAATAAATACTAGTGTTGTTGCCGGAAAGATCAAACTATATATATATATTTTTTAAGATCAAACTATACCATGGCTTCGACGAAATCAGCAATGCACTTCTGGACAGACGAGGAGACCCAGTTCATGAATTCAAGAATTTCATATTTTAAAGTTTATGCTACTGTTGCCTCGTCAAACTCCTCGTACGCCATCTTTGTTTGTATGCCGCCAGATAGTTTGTTGTTGCTTTTAAGATAAGTCGATCTGGTCCGACCATGTAACTGCAGTGAGTCAATATCTCAGCTTTTCAGGACAGATGGAGGTCTCCCATAGTAGAAGTTGTCTAGAATGTTTGTCAATAACTGTGGTTTCTTTATTTCTACGGTTAAGTAGAGCTTGAACAGACTTCATTTTTCTAACTATTGTGTGTTGCATTGTTTCACGGCTGCCTTTTCAACTACGTGGACATTCCCCTCATTCTCCCTGAAATGATTACCTTGATTTTGATCAAAATGTTGGTATGTTGGCGCATGGGTGGAGTATTTAGTCGCAGTTCAGCTGCTGTTATGAGTGGACACTTTCCATTCATAACAGTTTATTCAGCTGTGGAGGAATGGATGGGGTATTTTATGCAGCGCTGAAATCAATCTTGTGGAAGGGAAGCAGTTGGATGGGGGTTATATAAAATTCAACATTATACTCCCGACGACAACATAAACCACACGTTCAAAATAGCCTTGACTGATCCGTTTTCTGCATTACATTGTGGGTTGCGAATCAGTTATTACTGAAGTCTTTCGTTATGCAAACACAGGGGTTCGGATTCACCCGATCCCTCGAGAGGTGATATGAATCTGTAAAAAAGGGTGAAGCCATTGCAAGAGCGTGGCGATGTAAGAAGTGAAATAGACAAAGAAAGAGTGTGGAGGTGTGGGTGGTTGAGCTCAGACAGGAGCTCCCAGCTCCTGATTAGAAGACAGGGGAGTGAGCAGTGAGCAGGTGTTGTCAAACTACACCTGTCGTCTCCTCAAAACACGGCAAAGAGAAAGACTTTTCTTTTTTTTTTTTCTTTTATGCACTTCTGTTCTCCGCACCATAAGATCTGCACGTCGTGCCGTCTGGAACCCTGTGTCTGTTGCCGCCCTTTTAGATGCAGGTCTTTTCCTGGTCGTCCCCGCGCTTTGGTTACAAGGTCAGCCAAGATGGAAAAGTATTATGAGCCGGGAATACCTGCGCCGCAAAGGAAGTGGACGAGTGAATGTGATCTGTTTCCCCTTGGGTTCCACCGATGGCCTCCTGAGGTAGACCCAGACCGGCTGGCAGCTCACAGGGGGCTGTGTGTGTTTGTGTGTGTGTGTGTGTGTGTGTGTGTGTGTGTCTGTGTGTGTAGGGGGGGGGGGGGTTCAGGTGACATGTTTTGACTTGTCCTTGGGCGAACAGAGAGTGGGGCGAGCGCGCTGGAAATTTCCGTGACCCCCCACGGAGAGGGTAATATTACGCCTTTCCCCCGATCTGGCCCTCTCAGGGCGATCCTGCAGAACAGAGGCTCCTTTGACACACGTCCCCCCCCCAAGTGAAGAGTTTGTACTATAATTGTGTGTCACTAGCAAATAATAATTCAGTGATAATCCATAAGGTGTTTGCTCATTGTGGATTCCTCGAACGTGCAAACGATGCCTTTTCATTTAGAACTCATCCCGCAGTCATCGAAGATGTTAATGATGATATTATCTCCTTGGTTATATCCCTCTCTTGTTTGCTTGTGAGGAACATCCGTGACGACGCCCCCCCCAGGCTACTCGCTCGTCTTTAATTGCTTCTTTCCCTCACATGTAGCCGGTTTCACCCAATTTACCGATGATAATGACGCCGTGAAGATCTGCTTGTGTGGTGGTGCAGACCTAGTGCCTATTGTAGCCCTTAGGTTTAACCACATTGACTCATCAGATTAAGTTATTGTTGGTTCCTTTGTTTTGCCGTGGAGATGTTATCTTAACTAGTATACTGTGCACTACCACTCATTTACAATAGAAACCTCTGCTGATTCCTATAGCTACTCTGCAGTTTTTTCACTGCTCACTTTTTCAAGTTAGTAAGTTTCCCTGGATATAAGTGTATGATGACCGACCGTATGTTCATCGACTTCCAGCCTTCTATTTTCCAACCTCCATCCGATAATACTTTAAACATGCACAGTATATTGTTGTTTCCCTGCATGGGTGCTACCCTCCTCTTGCTGTATTGTTTTCCTTTTATTTTGACAAGCAACAAAGAGCCCACACAATTGCTGCATTATCCCTGTCTTGTCTCTCTTGCAGATTGCCGACTTCCTTGAGACCCCCTGGCTGTGTGACCGCTCCCACAATGGCGATTAGATCTGAGCTCTGACAGTGAAAACAATCCACCTGCAGCGCCCAAGATAGCCCCTCGGGCCCGCCCCCTTGCCCCTTTGGTTGGGGCCCTCCCCAAGAACAAGACCCTCATTGGGGGAGAGTCGGTTCACGGGGGCCCCAGATTGCTGCCCGGCTGATCGTGAGACATGAGAACACACCGATTGTGTTTCTTGTTGTACTTTTTTAATAATTGCTCATTTGTGTGTGAGGGGCAGAAGAGAGGCCGGTCGTCCCAGCGTCGGTCTGCTTTATGAGTTGTCATCGCCGGGCGTGGGCGAGCGAGAGGCAGTGGAAGCCAGCATGGCCAGACCTCTGCTGAAGATCCAGCGGTACTTCCGTCGGAAACCCGTGCGCTTCTTCTCCCTCATCCTCCTCTACCTGACCGCCGGCAGCCTGGTCTTCCTGCACTCGGGCTTCGTCGGCGGGCACTTCTCCGGGAGCGGCGGCGGCGCTGGTGGCCGGGGCCGAGACCCCCTTGTCGCCGCGGAGATGGGCGCCGGCAAGGCGGCGTCCACCGCCAGGCAGGAAGTGGCCGGTGCCATGAGCCGGGTCTTCCGGGAACCCCGCCGCCAAGGCCGGCGCTACGGCCCGGCGTGGATGAAGAGGGCGCGGCAGGATGGGCAGAAGGTGGGGGGGCGGGGGGGGGACGCCGGCTGGAACCGCGCTCTCAAAGGACGCAACGGGAAGGACACAGACGATGGACGAGGTGGGTCCCTAAGGAGTCTCCCCAGTCCAAACCACAAACTGGCTTTTAATCATACTTCATTGTACATTTACATTGAGGGCATTAAGCAGACGCTTTCACCCAAAGCCACCTGCAATAGGTACATTTGTCAGAAGAAAGAGAAAAACACTATTTTGCTTCCATCACAGTAAAGATATTCATAGAAACAAGTGCCAAGCACTTACAGTTGCTAGGTCAACCCATTCCCTAACAAAGATAGCTAGGATAAGACGCTACACAATGCTAAGTACTATTTTGAAGTGCCAGGACGTACAACATACAAACATACTTGTATCTTTATATACGGAGAGAGATTTGTCTCATAATTATTGATACTAACAAGAGTATGTGTGTGCATGTGTGAATGTGCAATGCTGTGTACACAGGCATACATATTTATGAATCACACTTTTACATTTTCACACATGCCTGTTTTCACATGAGCTGTTAAATGTTTTGTCCATATGTGTTAGTAGTCATTAGCAGTGAGTTGAGTTGTTCCAATCCACCACCAAAGATCAGACCTCAGTAGACAAACGTGACGTCTATCGGTTGTTATGAGTGAATATCACGACCGAAAACCCCAATAAATCTGTTCGACAAGAGAAAAAGGGTTTGTCTCAATTTTAGAGTTGAGTCTTGTGCGTGTATACATCGATTTTTTTTCATTTATTACTTATTGAATATTTAATATTTATTTGATAAAGTTATGTATTATTAATTACTTTATCTGGATATTACAATGTTCTCCTTCACCTTGTCATCTGAGAGGAGTGGAGAGCCCCAGCTGGGTCTTGGCAGTTGCAGCGTTGGAGATGGGGTCACTGTGATAGCGCTCTGATAACTCTTCCTCCCAGCACCGCAGTGCTGAGACGCTGCTATTGATTCCCTCTTGGCCGTCAACCAGAGTTACTATCCTATGACAGAGGCTGCTTCGCATCCCGTGGTTCAAACACAAAATGTCCAGAATACTAGACGGAGGTGATAAATAACCTCATCTCTTTTTGGCATTTGAGAAGGGCAGAGATTTTATTTTATATACAGAGAACAGATGTTGAAACTTGACTTGTCTGCCCCACAGATACACACACATGCTTCACCTAGGGATCTCTTTGGATCCACTGGGAAGTACAGTTATATCCTACCACTCAGAAATAATTGACCACATGTGCCAAAAAAAAGGGCAGCATCAACACATCAAAATTTCATTATGTCACACTTTTTTGTAATCTTGTGATAAAACTCGCCCATCTGAAAAAGTCACAGGAAATAGTCTGTGGGGATAAGCCAATTTTCTTTTTGTTTTCATTGAGCCAGAGTGATAGCTTAGTACATCTGCTTAATAAGTGATTGAGAAATCTATTCTCATGCTCGAATGGCTGCAAGAAACACAAAACGGCTGTTGCCATTGCTGGGTAATGTTTTATGGCTTGTGAACATGCTCTCATTCTCATACTGATGAATTCACAGTTGTTGGCCTTTTGGAAGCAGCGAGAGCACACTGGCACGAGTCTGTAGCGACAGATTCCCTCGCCGTGGACCCCACAGGGGTCCTGCACCTCATGCTAATAGTGATAACATTTAACATGTTTCCATATTGTCCAGCTCCAGCACCTTATCCCATGCTGATTCCTTGCAAACCTTGTGAGGCTACCTTGTTTTTTGAGCTGCCCAAAAAATTGCCAAACAGCCACAACAGAAAAAAAGGATTATGGTAATTCAGTCCTGTGTATTAGTTTAGTTTATCTTTTAAAGGAGAAAGCCTCTTCAAACATTAATATACAGTGCTGGAGTAGATGCTTTACCCAATGGGATGCAGCACATTGTTTTCTTTGCTGTTGTTGGATTAAGCGTATAGCTCTTCACACGGGGGAACTGGAAAACGTGCATAGCTTGAAATGTATATTGAGATATATGATCCAGACACACGGAGGAGGTCCCCGCTCCGTTTGAGGCCCTCAGTCTGCTCTTCCTCCCTCCTTCCTTGAATCCTTTCCTACGACTCGATGTGTCTGTTGAGACAGTTGAGTTGCAGCTCCGGACGCCTACCTGTATATAGTCACTGTTCACCGTGAACCTAAGTTACATCGTTGCTCATCGGCCGGTCCCTCGGGACGTGACGATGACCCGGTGTGTTCCATGACCCAGACGAGAACACACACAAAAAAAAAAAAATACGCCTGTTTAGCTCAGTAACCCACCCTCTGCCATCTCCACCATCCTCCCCCCCATCCTCCCCTCCCCCTTCTGTTGCCATAAAGCAGCTTAGCGATCCTGCAACAATGGCTGGAAAGATTAGCGACGAGCGATGGAAGTCGTGCGTCCTCGACCCCTGGGGCTTTTTATTCGCTCCACAATTACAATAATGCAGCGGCTCAGGTTCTGTGGGGGATTTATCCATTTAGCTGTTAGCCCCCAGGTTCAAAGGCCCCGGTGTGGAAGAGCACAGATGGCTAGCTTTGTACAGAGAGCCGAGGCATCAGGGGAACTTTTTTAATGACAATGAGGGACGCAGATCGGCTGGTCTGCTGGTCGGCTGGTCGTTGAACTGCTAGAGAGATCTATTAGGCAGACGTTGTTTGCGCTGGTAAGCTCCTAATACACACATGGCCCGAAAAAGGCTCAGGGGGGGGGGGGGGGGGGGGGGGGTGTACCTGGAGCTGCCTGGACCCCGTCTGGCTCTGGAGGGGGGAGGTCTGGTAGTGGCTGGGCGGGGCGTAGGGCAGGCCCCTCTGGA
>JAOPUA010000147.1:6028526-6040616 GCA_027122455.1 Trisopterus luscus | reverse complement strand
CGGTCAAAATAGCTGCCCGACCCCATGGCCAATATGGCTGCCGAGTGAAGTGACTTGCCTTAAAAGGACTTTGGTAACGCACAGTAGGAGAAAAAAAAACCAAAAACACAGTAACGCTAACTATGCAGCGTGTCATTTGTCGAATATGTGTTCATTCACGTTCATTCCCTGTTGTCATGGTAATGAACTCTTTCATCAATGGCTACTAAGGTTGACAAAAGTCACATTTTGTGTAAGACAGGCTTACTTCTCCATTTTACTAAACTGAAATTAATGAAACTACATAGCACACCCAAAACAACTCAAATCCTATATTAAGCCAGCCAGCTTGAAGGGCCTGAGTGGAGACAGGCCTATTCTTTCTATTTGTGAAAAGGCGCTTTTCTCAAAAGGTTTGGTAATGCCAGGTGTGACTGGGTGTCCCAACTATTTCAAAGACTCAAAGTTTGTAAGTGTCTAACTGTGCACATACGTTGTGGCATTACATTGTTCCCATAGGATTTAAGGGGGAGAGAGATCACTGGCGGAGTGGCAGGACCATCTGCATCAAGACCCATGAGAGCGGCAAGAAAGAGATCGAAGCCTTTGACTCCGGGATTCTCATGATCAGGAATCCCTACAAGGCCCTCATGGCGGAGTTCAACCGCAAATACGGCGGCCATATTGGGTTTGCATCCCAGGCCCACTGGAAGGGAAAGGGTGAGTAGGCTGACAGATTGTGTCACTTCCTCTTCCCAATATTCAATTCCCCTGGTTATTGGTAAGAGGAAGTGAAACTTATTTGTGACGCGTACTGTTTACGTGGTAAGAATGTCTCATCTTTAAACTCCAGCATTGGTTCCGTGGGATTGAGCCCGTGAACCTGTTTCTTATTTGTTGAAATTGTGTTTATGTTTTTGCCAAAAAACTTGGCAGTTGGCTCCATTGGACCAGAAGAAAACGATTTACAGAGAGAAATTCCCTGGATGGATTGAGTCATGGATGGGCATGTTTTATTCTGCAGAAATATTTTGGCTCACATCTTTTCTAATGAAGTAGATAGCTGCAGCAGACAAGTTACATAGTGCTGGTTTAACTCTTATTGCAGTAAAATGAATCACCCCACCCACACTTAACCTCCACGACTGCATTCAGAATTCACAAATATCAGACCACCTATAAGGCTGAGTTTCATTTACCTCCGAAGTTGGAGCTGGGAATGATGTCATACCTGAGTTGACCTCATTCCAGTACAAGTCGGAAATCGTTGATGCTATTTATTATTGTCAGCAATACCAGTTGATAATGCATTACGCAGAGCCTAATATGTTTTTGCATACAAACACTGTAACATGTCCACAGATATAAGTTGGACAGTTATGCGTGTATGTCAGATTTAATGAGGCATGAATAATTGCTAATAAACTGTATTTAACCAAAGCTTTCACTACTGTGGATGGCCGATTTGGCTCAACATAAAATATCAACAAAGGCAATGTAAAGTGATTAACCTGAGGTCATAACAAACCAGCCAAATCCTTTAAGAAAACAATAACTAAAACCTGTTAACAGAAGCACCTTATTTGTTATGTAACAACTGTTATTCAATAGAAACCCCCTCATTTCTCAAATTTGCTCCTTTCCCTTTCTATCTTAGCAGGAAGTAAATAATAGATAGCCTCACTTTTTTTTTTGGAAGCTGAAAGAATTACATTGGTTCACTAAAATCTCAATAAGTAGTATCTCATTGTACGCACTATTTCATACGCACACATTCAAACTAAATAAATAAGAAACGATGAAAAAATGAATCCAAAAATGAATCCAAAAACGACAAGCGATACAATATCTCATACAGCTAGCTTGTAAAAGTAAATCCGTAAATCCAGGAAAACATCAAGGCTCTTAACCTTTGTGGTGACAGCCAGGTATGGTGACTTGTGCAATGTGGAGGGAACAACTATTTGTTTTTGAGTGTGATGATTTAGAGACAATGAGGCGTAGCTCGGTTTTACTACTGTTGAATTTTAGGCAGTTGTTTGTCACCTGTGCATCATGGAGACAGGCAGTCAGGGTACTGGAAGGGAGAGAAGAAGTGGTCTTAGTGGACACATAAAGCTGTGTGTTATCAGCATAACCGTGAAACTGAATAGCATAGGAGGATGTCGCTATGAGGAAGGCAGTAAATAATAAACAGTAGCCTCAACACTGAACCCTGTACAACAATTGATATTTGGACAGGTAATTCTGAATTTGCTCATAATGGGCCCTGTCTTCAAGGTAGGAGTTAAAACACTGCTACAGCCCCAATGTGAGGCAGACGATCGTGAGGAGCTGGGATACATTGTCAAAGCGTCACCATTATTGTGGCTCATCAACGCTTGCCAATTTAGTCACATCAGAGAAATCGCAGTTTGGTCTTTTTTTTGCTATATATCTTGTACGGTAGATGAAAGATGAGTATTTGGAAGAACTATCTTTCTGTTTCTGCACTAGAATGTATTTGACACCAGCTACATCTCAGCTGCAGTGATTGGTTGAACCAGAGTTAGTAGCAAAGCAGTGTCTTTGGCGAGACTGACATTGGACCGGACCAATATTTGCGGGTTTGGCTGCAGCTTTTTTTTCCCAGTTAGGTCTGGTGGTTCTGCTCACTCTGGCACAAATGGTTTTCCTTGTTAGTTTCTGAAATGCTGGATCAGCAGGCCCCTTACTTTGATTAATGATTAATAAATTATACACTCTCCTAATTAGTTTGTGCACTTGCTACTAGAGTTATGTCTGCTTAGGCTGGCATAACTCTAGAAGCAATTATTAAATTAGTGTGCTTCTTGACATGAGAGAAGAAATGGCATGAGAGGAAAATCGAGCTTATCAATATGTCACTTCCACATTTGTGTTCTTCCCCCTTGGGCTGCAGAGGGGGATGCCGAAGTTACTTCTCAAAAAAGTGCTAGCTTTCCGGAGATGTTTTCATCTGCTTCGATTTAAGCAATTGGGGTTTTGTTAGCACTCTAACGCCATCTATTAAGTTCTTGTCATTCTGGCTCGCTGGTGATTGTATAAATGTTAGCATTCTGGTGATATAAAGGGTGAGAGAGTTGTTTGCATTCACCTTGTGTTATCCCTGTATTTTGCATATTATACTTTTAACGTATTACTTTTGAATGGAATCAATAAATAATAATAATAATTGTAATAATTTATTGTATTTAAGGGCAACTCAAGGTCACCTTAAGGCTTACATCATATAAGATCAGTAATCAAACATACAATAGACAACAAAGCACCAGAATTAGAATAAAAAAGAATTAAGCAATCCACAGTCAACCGTGTGTTATCCCTGTAATGTCTTTAACTGCTGATTTCCCTCGTCTCTCCCTCGGTATCTCCAGAGTGGCCAGAGTTTGTGAAGAACTATGCTCCTTGGTGGGCGTCCCACACCCTTGACTGGCTGCGCTACGGCAGGCACGTCCACGTGGTTCACTTCGAGGACCTGAAACGGGACCTCTTCTCCCAGCTCAAGGCCATGGTGCTGTTCCTGGGTCCCGTGGTGTCCGAGGACCGCCTGCTCTGCGTGGAGGGCCAGAAGGACGGTAACTTCAAGCGCTCGGGCCTGCGGAAGCTGGAGTACGACCCCTACACGCCGGAGATGTGTGCAGACATCAACAAACTGATCCGAACGGTGGACATGGCGCTGAGGGCAAAGAACATGTCAGGCGTGCCCACGGAGTACATGCCGAGATGATAAACAAGATGGCTCCCCCCTTTTCGCTGTCGTTGTTGGACTTTGATTTAGATTTTTGTTTGTTGTTTAACATTTTATTTAATTTGTTCTGTTATATTTCTGTTCTGTCGTTTGCCCCTTAGTTCAAACTTTCATTTGTGATGTTTGCTGTTGAAAATATATAGCAGCAGTTCAATGTTTATTTATTATTTGGGTTTTTGGAAATGCATACTTGTTGAATGAGATCGACGAGGAGTATTTGTTGCAACGATGCCTTAGTAAGAAGGCAGATTTGCCCTCATGGTATGGAGGCAAATTGCTGTTTTACCACAGAATCATAATCAGAGTGGAAAGGAAAAATGCAATACAAAAGGTTTGTTGAAACACTGTATGGAATATAATATGGACTTTATTTTTGTGAAAAAAAGAATTGAAAAGATGTCTGCTGCTACCACAGCTATGAACAATGCTATTTTATACACCACAGATCTATCCTGTATTTAAAGGAAGCCCAATGCTGGTTGGAAAAAACACTTGCATCTTACCCGTGATGATGGTTGTATTTGTACTCTTTTCTTCAAAACTCTTGCCTCTCCATAACTCTATATTCACAAGGATAGTGATACCCGAAGCAGTAAAATCAGGGGAACTTAATAACTGATGATAATACGGCAATTTTGTTTTCGGATTTGCAGATGTTGCGCGGCTGTTATGTTTTCTACACTGAACTATCCCCAACAGCAATTACTGTGCATGACCACGTCCCATGAAACCACTGAGGAATTTGGCATTATGTTTTACGATATGTTATTATTATTATTATTATTATTATTATTATGATTTGATGTATATCTCAGAACTCCTATAGATTTAAGAACACTTCTGGTAGTACCCCCAAGTTAATCGTATCACATAAGGTAAAAAAAATAAGTTGAAAAAAATGAAAACATCCAATTTGTTGATTACAATTTTTTTAAAGGAAGGTTTCTTTTCTTCTCGACTGCTATTAGCTTAAGCAAATCCAAACTACTCCAAAAGCATAATGCATTCCGTTAAGGGTTTTTAAAATGGCACTTTTAACACTAACCTGTAACCTGCTACTATGTATGCTTCAATAAAAACACAAGCTTCTAAAGGACTTCCATATACTGTATACTATACATGTATATATTTTTAAACATTTAAAAGAAAAGGATGACAGCAGAACCTTTGTAAGGCAAGATATTGTTTTCTATTTTTACACCTGCATTAAGCTTTAGTCAAACTTGCTTTCATGGAAGGACTGGCAGTCTGTATAAGGGTGTCACATGAGAATGTATTTTCTATATGGGATGAATGTAATGTGTTAAAGGCCCAATAAATACTCTAATTAGGTAAATTCATCCGTGTTCTGTGATGTGAGGTCATTAAATTGTTATGTGTAGGAAAGACGATAAATAACTACAATTCATTTATTTAAAAAATATATATATTAATAATAGGCCTACCATTTATAAGGAGGAACATTACCGTTGTTTGTTATCATAGGAGAAGACTATGTCTATGTCTAAGTCTATGAAGTGATGCAAATACATCTCCTATGTATCAACATTAATTCATGTTTGAAGGCCTTTCCCAAAAAAGGATCTCGCTCTACCCTAAGTGGCATAAAAAGTATAGCTATGGGCCGCACTGTAGAATGCTAAACTTCTAGTAACTGGAATTATTTTAAAGACAAAAACATCTCAACATCAACAACTCTAGCATCTACACATATCTATGTAAAAATAAAATGTGTATTCATGGGTGACATTACAAATGAACAAAAGGAATAGTAAATGTGCAACATGCTTCTTATAATCTTTGCCTTCCTACAAATGATCTAATCAGCTAGCTCATTACTCAGTTATTACTTCTACTATAGAAAATAGAAATAATGATTTCACAAAATTCCTACATCCACATCCCTTTTAATATGGTTAGAAAGTGACAAGACACTTACATTTAAAGTATACATTTCCACACACTGATGTGAACAATCATGCTTGGTAAACAACTCAATACAACTCTAACCGCTATAGGATCAGGAGTAAGATAAGGCTATCTGAGACATATTTGATCTATTATTTCCATTTAACACACATTAATGATGAAGATTGAACAGTGAATACTGATTCAGGTCATTAAGGAGCAGAAAGGAGTTGGGCATCATTGTCAAAGATGCTTACAGGTAGACTGTGTACACATGGCTGAAGTCAAACACGCAAGACACTGTGCTATATCCGTCCCCATCTACATTATTTTTATAACAAATCAATAATTGCATTGAACTTATTATTATAGGTAGAAAAACTTTGCAATCTGGTCAGAGACAACAGAATTCAGAATGATCTTTGTAATGTTTATGAGCTTAAGCATTCTAGATGTGTGTAGAGGCCCTGCCGTCATAAGAGCTGGACCTGGACAGGTACCGGCTGAGGGTGCGACCGTCTTCGCCCATAGCATTCTCCATCTTGTTGAGCAGGGAACTCTTGAACTTCTGCTTGAAGTCGTTGCCCATGAAGACATAGAGGAACGGGTTCAGAAAGCTGTTGGCCATCGCAATAGTGGTGCCCACCTTCAGTCCCAAGGTAAGGATCTCCACATTGAAATGGTAGGGGGTCAGCTCCAGCAGAATGAAGACGTGGTATGGAAGCCAGCAGATGAAGAAAGTGGCGATGAGGGCAGACATGACCTTGAAGGGTTTGGTCGATTTGGTCATCTTGTTCTTTGTGAGTTTGAGGATAATGACAGTGTAGCAGAAGATGATGATCAAGAAGGGCACCACGAACCCTCCAAGGAACCGGCTCCAAGCCACGTACTTGTGGCTGTGTCGATACGTGGTGTAATTGTTGACGCAAGTTACCTTCCCTCGGTGGTCGGTCACGTCACGGAACACAATACTGGGCATGCTGAGCACGATGGACATCACCCAGGCCAGGACCACCACGGCTGAGGCCTTCCTGACGGTGCGTTGGTTCTGCGCCCACACGGGAAATGCCACAGACATGCAGCGGTCTGCGCTGATGACCACCAGGAGGAAGATGCTGCTGAACATGTTGAGGAACATGACGAAGGAGGTGAGCTTGCACATGACCAGGCCAAATATCCACTCTCCCATCGCCAAGCTTGTGATGCTCAAGGGCAAACAGGCACAGAAGATGAAGTCAGAGATGGCCAGGCTTAGGTACCAGGTGGTGTTCACCGACTTGTTCATCTTGAAGCCAGCGATCCAAATCACGACAGCATTGCCGCAGAAGCCCAGTATGAAGATGACGACGTTGATGGTGATGAGTGCAATGCAGGCGGTCGAATCGAAACACCCTGTGACGGGTAGGGAAAAGGACTCCTGCATTGTGGTCCCGCTATCTTCTTCAACATAAGTGTAATTGTCGTACTCGCCAGAATCATAATCCCCTATATCCATTATGGCAATGGTTGAATAAAGGACAGCACAAAATCCTGAGGAAAAAAATAGAAACACAGCAAACTATTTTAGTTAGGACCACCCTATACATTTCATGGTCAACGTATGGCCACATATTACAGCTAATTACTTTCGGACATACATTTACTCATACATGAAATTAAGTCATTGGCTTTTTATTGTCATGAAAAAACTATTATCTGACACAATTGTAAATGTTGTACTAAATTGTAGCAATTCAAGAGAGCTGAACTGAACTCATGAAATATAGAATATAAATGCCACATAATGAATTGCATCCACCGAAATAAATCATATGTATATATATTTAGATTTTTAAAAAGCTAACGGCTGAGCATGCTTTGTTCAGATATGTACTCAGGAATGGATCAAACTCTTGTTAAAATAGTAATACTAATTGCACACCTTCATTAAGGGTTAAAAAGACTCAACTGGTTATTTGAATGTTTACAATGTTTACAAATGTGATCTTATTATGAGTTTGCTTTTTTAGGTCAGGTCAAAATGATTGTCAATGTGAATAAAAGAGAGCCTACCGTTGCCACGTTGATGCAGTGCATTGACTTAAATGCCTCTGTCTTTCACTGCTATCTTCCACTTCTTCTAAAACCATTTTCTGACTGCCTTTTTTTGTTTAGTAATCAGCTGATTTACCCCTTGCCTAACATTTCCCCCCCACTTGCTTGCACTACTGCTTTTTCAGTTTGCTCTTTTCCATGTGCTATTGTTATTCTTTGCCATTTTCACAATATGTTCCTTATCAAATGTCATTGTTCCTAGCAGCCTTATCATTTAATGTACTGCACAATATATTGACTTATCATTAACTACATAGACACTCAAAAAAGTGGGTCTGCTTCCTCAATACTTCACACTCCACAGTCAGAACTTCTTTCATAACTGAAGAAGAGTGTTTACAATTCGTTTTATCAACCGTCATTAAAAAGAAATTCCCCATTTCATTAGGATCATTCTTTTTGGAACTACAAGTGCCTAATAGTTTCCAAAATATGTATACAACAAAAACATTTGAGCAAGAAATTTCAATTAATGTACTATTTTAAACAGAGTATTACCTTAGGACTTTCTCAAGATGAAGTCAAAGCATTAGCCTGTGACCTGCTACTATGTATGCTTCAACAAAAACACAAGCTTCTAAAAGGACTTCCATATACTGTATAATACATTTATATATTTTTTAATAGCATTTAAAAGAGGATAACAGCAGAACCTTTGTAAGGCGAGAAATTGTTTTCTATTTTTACACGTGCATTAAGCACTAGTCAAACTTGCTTTTCATGGAAGGACTGGCAGTCTGTATAAGGTTGTCACATAAGAATGTATAAGAAGAATGTAATGTGTTAAAGGCCCAAAAAATACTGTAATTAGATCAATTCATCCGTGTTGTCATGTGACGTCATTAAATCATTACGTGTTAGTTCTTACGATCAATAACTAGAATTAATTCATAAAAAATATATATATTAATAATAGGCCTACCGTTTATTAAAAGAAGGAACATTACCTTGTTTGTTTGTTGTCGAAGGAAAATACTTTATATTAAGTGATAAAAATACTAGATCTCCTATGTATCGACAGTAGTTCAATGTTTTTAAGGCCTTATGTCATATCTCGCCCCCTTCATTGATTATTTCACTCCCTGTCCTTATGTTTCTCGCATCTCTGTCCTCTCTCACCTTAATTGTTTTCACCTGTGCCTCATTAACATTCCCATAGGGTATGGAGTCCTCATGTTTACCTTCCTCTGTGCGAGCTTGTCTTTATTTCAAGCGTCTGTATACTATACTTATGAGAACTAAAGCAAAGTGACAGAGGTCAACAGCCCAAAAATAATGAATAGTTGAATATTACAATCATTCTTAGTACAACCATGTTCTAGGTGCTTGGTTGCAATTGTTTGATGATCATTTTAAATAAGAAATAATGGCAGGAGTAATTTTTTTAACTTGATAATGAAGTCAGAAATACACAACCTTTTGATACTAGGATTGAAAGAACATTTGATGGAATATTTGAAGATAATTGATTTTATAGGCTAAAAAGTAATTGCATTGTGTAATTGACTGTTAAAGCCAAAGTGGAATGAGAAATAAGGCATGTCTATTTTAACCTAATAGTTCATTTGAAACACATATTACACTAAAGAACATTATACATCATGCCTAAATGTTTGGCCTGTCATATATTTAGTTAAAATGTGATTCGAGAAAAACTTTCCATGCCAAATATGTTTTTCAGCAGCAAAAACCACAGCACAGAATTGTAGACTAGAGTGTTTTTAATATGGTTATAAAGTGACAAAACATTCTAATTTAAACTAAAGATTTGCAATACCGCTATAAACAATCATATTAAGTAAAAGTACAACTCTAACCGCTAGGACCAGGATTAGGCTACCTGAGACATATTTGATGTATTATTTACAAATTTTACATTCAACACAGATTAATGATGAAGATTTACAGTGAATACTGATTCAGGTCATTAAAGAACAGAAAGGGGTTGGGCATCTTGGTAAAAGATGCTTACAGGTAGGCTGTGTACATTAGGGATCCAACCCAGCCCCTTCCGGCTGAAGTCAAACACGTGTCCCCATCTACATTCTTTGTACAACAAGTCAATAATTGCATTTGACATATTGATACTATAGGTAGAAAAACATTGCAATCTGGACACAGAACATAATTCAGAATGATCTTTGTAATGTTCATGAGCTTAAGCATTCTAGATGTGTGTAGAGGCCCTGCCGTCATAAGAGCTGGACCTGGACAGGTACCGGCTGAGGGTGCGACCGTCTTCGCCCATAGCATTCTCCATCTTGTTGAGCAGGGAACTCTTGAACTTCTGCTTGAAGTCGTTGCCCATGAAGACATAGAGGAACGGGTTCAGAAAGCTGTTGGCCATCGCAATAGTGGTGCCCACCTTCAGTCCCAAGGTAAGGATCTCCACATTGAAATGGTAGGGGGTCAGCTCCAGCAGAATGAAGACGTGGTATGGAAGCCAGCAGATGAAGAAAGTGGCGATGAGGGCAGACATGACCTTGAAGGGTTTGGTCGATTTGGTCATCTTGTTCTTTGTGAGTTTGAGGATAATGACAGTGTAGCAGAAGATGATGATCAAGAAGGGCACCACGAACCCTCCAAGGAACCGGCTCCAAGCCACGTACTTGTGGCTGTGTCGATACGTGGTGTAATTGTTGACGCAAGTTACCTTCCCTCGGTGGTCGGTCACGTCACGGAACACAATACTGGGCATGCTGAGCACGATGGACATCACCCAGGCCAGGACCACCACGGCTGAGGCCTTCCTGACGGTGCGTTGGTTCTGCGCCCACACGGGAAATGCCACAGACATGCAGCGGTCTGCGCTGATGACCACCAGGAGGAAGATGCTGCTGAACATGTTGAGGAACATGACGAAGGAGGTGAGCTTGCACATGACCAGGCCAAATATCCACTCTCCCATCGCCAAGCTTGTGATGCTCAAGGGCAAACAGGCACAGAAGATGAAGTCAGAGATGGCCAGGCTTAGGTACCAGGTGGTGTTCACCGACTTGTTCATCTTGAAGCCAGCGATCCAAATCACGACAGCATTGCCGCAGAAGCCCAGTATGAAGATGACGACGTTGATGGTGATGAGTGCAATGCAGGCGGTCGAATCGAAACACCCTGTGACGGGTAGGGAAAAGGACTCCTGCATTGTGGTCCCGCTATCTTCTTCAACATAAGTGTAATTGTCGTACTCGCCAGAATCATAATCCCCTATATCCATTATGGCAATGGTTGAATAAAGGACAGCACAAAGTCCTGAGAAAAAAATTTAAACACAGCACACTATTTTAGTTAAGACCACCCTATACATTTCATGGTAAACATATGGTTACATATTAGAGTAAATTACTTTTTGTACATATGTTAGCTCAAACATAAAATTGTGTCAGTTAACTGACACAATTGTAAATTTAATTGTAAACTGCATTGTAGTTATTCAAGAGAGCTGAACTGAATTTAAGAATCAACCTAAAAATATATATAATCATATGGATTAATTTGAATTAAAATGAGCGAATGGCTGAGCTTTGTTCAGAGATGTAGTCATGAATGATTTCAACTCTTTTTAAAAAGGGCAATTTGTCTAATTACACACCTAACATGCTATTTGACTTATATCTACAAATATAACCTTATTGTTGTTGGTTTGTTCTATTATGTCAGTTGAAACAGATTGTAAATGTGAATAAAAGAGAGCCTACCTGTGCCAGTGACTTAAATGCCTCCGTGTCTTTCACTGCCTTCTTCCTCTACTTCTTCTTTTAAAACCATTTTCTGACAGCCTTTAGTTTTCAGCTGAGTTTGCTCTTGGCCAACATTTCCCCCCCTCTTGCTTTCACTACTGCATTTTTGACACCACATTTTTGTCACCATGTGGCGCTAATACCATCATTATATGATTGACTTAGTTCCCCTGATAGTTTCCAAAATATGTATATAAAAGAATGTGAGCAAAGTTAACTTAAATTAATGTACTATTTTAAACAAAGTATCGCGTTTTTATTTTTACAATTGGGCATTCCCCTGTTTTAAAAACACATGTCAAGTCTCCTTTCTGTATTCCAGCACCTCATAGGCTTAGTTGTAGTAAAAACTAAGAAAGGACCTTGAATGTCTCTTCAGAACCAAAATAAAGGATGTTTTGCCACCTCCTTCATGAACAGGCCTACAACAGCTTTAATTATACAGTATTTTTATATTTAAATGAGCTGAGCCGCAAGGCAAAGCTCTCGATCTACCGGTCGATCTTCGTTCCTATTCTCACATATGGGATGGGTGATGACCGAAAGGACGAGATCACGGGTACAAGCGGCCAAGATGAGTTTCCTCAGGAGGGTGGCTGGTTT
>JAOPUA010000147.1:5385365-5395777 GCA_027122455.1 Trisopterus luscus | reverse complement strand
ACACACACACACACACACACACACACACACACACACACACACACACACACACACACACACACACACACAAAATGGCCATATGCATTATACATACTAATCCACAACCATATATTTAAACCCCAAAACAAACCCTATCAAAGAACACACACAGAAAAGCAAGAGAGGGAAGAAATTTGAAGAGGGCGAGAGAGAGAGAGAGAGAGAGAGAGAGAGAGAGAGAGAGAGAGAGAGAGAGATGGAGAAAGAGAGGGAGAGTGAAAACGAGAGCGAGAGCGAGAATTCTCTTTTTTAATCTAAAAGGAAGAGTGGAACTAATTATTTCTTTCCATTACACATACACACAAATTAAGGCCCAGATGTAGCACTAGCCAAGCTCCCTGTTGTCCTTCCTCATGACGCTCTCTGGCTGGGATTCCTCTCTGCCCTGCCTTGCTCTCACCTCCGTCCGTCCCGCGTCCTGGGTTAGACGGGATGCCCTGGGTGGCAGGGATTACTCTGGTGGTGCGCGCACAGTCACGCCTCAAACCAGAAAACCCGCCTTCAGAAACGCACCATCGCGGCACTCGGAGGCAATAATAAGATAATGACATGACTGGATAGAATAAGCCAAACCATGTGTTCTCCACCTCGAAAAAAGGACTAATGTAGTCCACAGAGCCCGCCGCAATGCAGGACAGACAGTACCGTAACCGGTACCGCGAGAAAACAGACACAATGGGACATGACAGCTATGCTAATACATTAGCATATGGAAGCTCTTTGGGCGCAGAGATAAATACAAAAAGGGGCAATTGTTTGAAATGTATAACCCTGGCATGCCTGACGTGACTGAGCGCCATGAGCGGATGAAAGAATATTCGTCATCAATGAGGGGATCCGTCCGTATGACGTGACCTTTGAAGTGGTTCTGAAGGAGAATATGGGCGAGGGCACGTTTCAGCACACACTGCGGTTTCGCCAAAGGTTGTCTGCGTTACTGCTTGAGTGTTGAAACCATTAGTCATCTTTTTGTTTTTTTTAACAGCGGATTAGGCTATTTCATCCATATGTTGAAGGCATAGTCGTGAGCAAACACATGGAAAAACAATGCATAACCCCATGCACATATGTAATCTCTTGGCTTGACTTGAATGTGATTTACACTCTAAAATAGAGCTGTCTGTTTACATATACGTGGAAGTGGTTATAATTGGGCAAATCCAGTTCAGTGGAACCCTAATTGAATGCATCACAGTCCCAGTTGTGAAGGGCATTACATTGAAGTAAGCTGGGGGGAAATGTTTTCGAAGAATCAATGTTTTCATCTAGAAGCAAAAGATGAATCTCCCTTCTGGGTTGGTCCATTTGAGACATGTGGGATGTATCAAACAATCATAAACAGTTATGGATGATTGAATGAATGCATGGATAGAAAGATAGATGGATGATGGATGGGGGATGAAGGGATAGATACGACTGGGTGGGTGGTTTGTCAAAACAATCCATCTTATTATTTTTTAGGAGTAGAGGAACTCTAGACATTCACTTAATTTGATTCTAAACGGTCAATCTTATCTTTATGCCAGCACTGTCTCATCGGAGGTCCCTGTAGACCACATAATTTACTTGTAGACCTACGTCATAAAGGATTAATGAACTCTCTCTCTCTCACACACACACATGCACAGAGTGTGCATGGTAGCCTCATTTATATATGTGTGAGTGTGTGTTAGATAAAGAGAGGAAGACAGTTATTGTTACTGTATTATTATTGCAGTATTAACACACATGGTGTTTTCCATCAGACAGGAAAATAATGTATTAATATATCACCACTTGGACAGAAATGAGAGAAAATTAGTTTAAAAAAGGGAAGAAAAGAAAGAGAAAAAGGCAGAAAGAGAAAAAAGCCAATAAAGACAATACAGTGATTGATCACCAGAAACATGTATAGAAAAAGAGCAAATAAAACAACAGAATCTTTGATCCTGTTTAGCCTATGGCCTCACCGCAGGGCGAGAAAGGCTCAAAACACGTTCAATCAACAGACAAAAGGCAGAACAACACAGCGTAGCTGAAAGGCAGGCACACCCAAACACACACACACACACACACACACACACACACACACACAAACACACACAAACACACACGAAACCTAACTTTTCTAATCTCAACAAGCACAGCCCACACTGCAATACAGACTCCCTGTACGCTCTACAGTTAGACACCTCTGGGAGCTGCTTCAACATGTGTGTGATGCATTCTGGGACAGTATCTGCTTAATAAGAGATATCAGGCAGAACTAATCGCCAAGTGCTGTCTAACAGGTGCAATGAACTCCTGCAACAACAGTGCACATCTGCCTCCACGTTTAGGGTGTCTGGTGATAAAATGGATACTTATAATATTGCAGTGACAATGTTGGGAGGGGAAAGGTGGAGGCACAAGGAAGGAGAAAGCCATGACCTAGAGTAGACTATACAATCGTTCGTTGTAAACTAGATTATTTTCATATGCACAAACACAGTAATTTCTACTGTGTTTGTGTGTGTGTGTGTGTGTGTGTGTGTGTGTGTGTGTGTGTGTGTGTATGTGTGTGAGTGAGTGTGTGAGATAGGATGTGTGTATACGTGTGTGACAGTATGTATATGAGCGAGTGAGTGTGAATCTAAATGCGGGTGCATGTGAGCAAGTGCGTGTGAGCGCGAGAGCACGTGAGCGTGTGTGTGTGCGTGTGTGTGTGCGCGCGCTAGCCAGTGTGTCTTACTTCTGCAGGTTCAGCTGGAGGTTGCCGGAGCAGTTCTTGATCTTGTTCTGGGCCTCGAGGTGGTTCATGCCGTCGGTGGAGATGCCGTCAATGGAAAGGACCAGGTCTCCCACCGCCATCCCTCCTTTGGACGCCTTGCCTCCATCATTGAGCTGGGGGAACACGACATCACACACACACACATACCTAGATGAGCCCTCTCATAAGACACGGTACAGAGTTTAGAAGCCAGTGATAGATGACTGCTGCAGGCCTGTAGTTTGTTGGAGGAAACCTTGTGTCATGTTCGTCTCATGTGGTCCCTTACTGCAGAGATGGGAGTTTAAAAAATGATTTACATTTTGGTCCAAAGCCTTCTCAAAAGCTTCCTTTTTGTTCTTTGACCAATCGGCTTCAGACCAAAAGGCTATAATGAAAGGACGTTCCCCGTACTACCACATGCTCAGAGGTGTACGTGGGTGATACATGTCCACCACAAATGAAGCCTCCTTCCTTCAGTCTTTCCCCAGTTGCTTTCTTGTCCTGTATTATTTACAACCCGGTGGTCCACTGAGCTCACAGCTTATTAAAGAGGTTCTCCTGCACGTGGTCTTGGGATGAAATAGTGAGTACAAAGAGTCCTGTTGCCCTGGTTTAGAACTTACTAAGCAGTAGCATTATTGAAACAAAGCCAGAGTCAAATTCAATGAAAGAGTCTGTATGGCGTAAAATGAATCATCGTTATTATCATTCATTCATGATTATCAAGAATAGCGAGTCAGGGAATTGGGGAAGCGTGAATTAGGGTGATCTCAAGCTGAAATATTCTGGGTTACTTGAGTAGGATGCTTACCTCACCTGCTCCTCAAAGCAAGGGTAGGCAATTTAGTGTAAAGGCTTTTGTTGTCATATTTGTCGTCATGTTCTTTACATCCCAATCATCAATGAAATGAATGGATGCTTACCTGTCTGTCTAGCTACCTACCCAGCTACGTGAGCACACTCTGCCCGTGCACTCATTACACATGACCGGAGTCTTCCACTAGGCTGGGCAGACTTATCCCTAAAGCTAGCGAGATAGTCACATGGTTTGGGGGAGTGGCTTTGAAGGGAGGCCTGAAGAGTTTTTCAGTTGGATGCTTTCAAAATCGGACTTCCTCTGGATGGTTTCTCCAAATTGCCTAACCTAACTTTAACAAAATCTCAATTCACCTATAAAAGCATCTGATAATGATAGACAACTTTAACGAAAAGGAAATACGGATATGAATAAAGGCTGTTTTCAGCTGTTCTATTTGTACACTGTTGTCTTTAAGTAGACAGATAAACACAGTGACAAGTTAAGAATTCAGAGGAGGTTATTGGTTGGACTTGGTAAAAAAAACACATGCTGTGGAGGTCATGGAGCCAACTATTATTTCCCCACATGATATACAACAGTCCACATGTGTAGTGGATCAGCAGCTATTGCATAAATGGCCCAACGCACCAAACATCTTGACTGTGTCAGTATCCTTCTGGTTGGCTTTTATTTGTTATTGCTGCCACGCAGTAGTTTAGCTAGCCAGCAGTTGTACATCTTATGTGTAGCCACACACAACGTTACCACTGTGTCAAACTAAACAGAGTTAAACAATTAGAAGAGACAAGGGAAAAGAGGATTAGATGGAAGTTTTAAATGTTAAATGATGCGGGAAGAATTGTGCACGGTGTGTGCATTCACATTACATTTTATATCCATCCAGGAAACTGCTCTTGAAGTCCAGACAGCACTTTGTTCACACGTACGCTTTAACACAGTCTTTGGTTTTCAACGGTACGCATGACCGCCTTGCAGCAGCTGTGGTTTGGGTTTAGTGTTAGCATCTAAACGGAAAATGAACAGCTACATTTTCACTTGTGTTTGCACTCAAATAAACTTATAAAAAGATTCAGGACACAAAATGAATTGTCATCCATCTGAAAAACGATTGTTGTTCACACCTTTTTGTTGCTCTAATGATTCAATCTGTGGTCAATGTTTAATTCAACCACATAATTGTATCTCATCCTATGGGCAATAAAGAGTTTGGGAAATCATGATCAGGTAAAACATCCGGGTTCACTCAGAGACACAGTATATATGGTATATGTTATCTTATACATAGTGTCTGTATCTCCTTGCATCAGATCTATGATTTGAAACACTCTGAGCTGAGTTATGTCATAATTGTTACCAGGTGCACAACCTCTTTCCATATGGTAAATGTTATTCAGCTAGTGTGGAGCAAAGAGGGCCAAAACCTACAAAAACTAGAAGCCCTGCTCCAAGCCATGTTAATACATGGGTAATGAGCAGTGGAGGAAAATGCCTTTGAAAACAAGAGAATGCACACCGTTGCATGGCAACAATACAGGCAACCAGGTAGGCTTGAGTTTGAATCCCCCATAGCAAAATGTAAATATTTCTGCTATGAGTATATGGACTGGTGTGGACCCAGCTTGGTAAAACACGTCTCTTTATGTCTTGGCAGACTGCAGAAAAAAAATTATTGAATCATTCTTAAAGCATATCTTGAAGGGTGGAATAATTTTTTTGAAGAATTTATTGTCTGTTCAAATTATTATTCTTCTTATTATTAATAAGCTTGGATAAAATTATTTAGACGGCCTCCCTGTCTGTCTAACTACCTACCCGGCGTACCACACACACTCTGTCTGAGTACTCAGTGCACATGCCCGGAGTCTTCCACAATCCTAGGCAGACCTATTACTAAAGCTAGTGAGCTATTCCTGTGTTTAGGGGGATTGGCTTTAGTGGGAGGCCAGAAGGGAGGAGTGGGATGGTTTCGGTTGGAGACTTTCAAATTCTATCTCACACTCTGGTCGGACACTCCAAATTGCCTACCTTAAACTGAATTTGCAAAGCAAAAGTATAATTTATGTTCAACGTATTACAATAGTACAATTTATTATTAGTATTAGCATACAACCCTATCACATATCCCTTTTCCTGGCCTTAATCTTTGGTGGCTGGCGGTATAGTCCCAGGGTGGGTCTTAAATAGCATTAGCGGCTATCATATAAACCAGATTCAGCTCTATCAGATAGCAGTGGGAGCAGAGGGACACATACGGAAACGTGTGTGGGATGACACAAACACGCACGCACAGACACACATGCACACAAACGCACACACGATCTCTCTCTCACACACACACACACACACACACACACACACACACATTTTCCCATGACGCAAAGGCACTGTTGGAACTTTGGTTCTCACTAAGGTCTGGTTACCCAGGATTTTATTTGCAAAGGCTTACTTGTTGCAATATCATCGTTTCTCAACTCCTTGAGAAAGGTTTGCATCTATTGAACCATGGGAAACGATGATACCCAAGAGCCAAGAGTCACAAAAACAATGAAGAGAAGTAATTAGGGCGATGACTTGACATTGTTATATAACAGGAAGCTAATCCGTCGAGCATAGTTCTGACCATTCTTGGTCACACAGTGTATCCATGTGTGTCCAGTGACTGGTGAGGTCATATGTTACTTTAGACACCATGCAAAGATCACACGGTCCCATAATACAGAGAGCTGGAGAGAGAGAGAGAGAGAGAGAGAGAGACATAGATGGAAGGGGAGAGAGAGAGAGAGAGGTAGAGAGGGAGAGAGAGTCCTAGAGGGAAGGGGATATAGATCTAGAGAGAGCGAGAGAGAGAGAGAGAGAGAGAGAGAGAGAGAGAGAGAGAAACAGCGAGCAAGTGAGATGGATGGGGTTTTCAGCAAGAAAAAAAAAAATTACATATTGGTTACTTTGAAATTAGGTTTGATTTGTTTCTGAACATTTTGATTCGCTTCCAAATGTGTGTTGGTCATTATGAGAGACTATGACTATTTTGTCGATAGAGAGAGAGAGAGAGAGAGAACCCAAGGGTAGAGTTATTTGCACTGTGGACATAATTATATATAATTACCATATACACTTAACGCAAACTGTACGAAAACACGATCACACTTTGTGAAATGAAATGTGGTTCTTTCGCAATCTTACCCCACACCATCACAAACATACCCTGCCTGCTAATGAGACAAGCCCTAGGCCAGGATTAAGGTTAAGACCCTATACTTCCAACCTTTTATAGTCGCAGTACTTCATCACACGCAACATCAGCCCCGACCGGCGACCGCCACAACCACCAATGGCAAGAAGAACAGAGACACAGAGAGATGGCAAAGGGGTGATTGGACGAAAGTAGAGAGAGAGAGAGGGAGATGGAGGTCTTCAGCAAGAAAACATGAATGACACATTGGTTCCTTTGAAAATAAGTTTGATTTGTTTCTGACCCATTTGTTTTGCTTCCATGGGTGTGTAGTTCATTCTAGCTGGGCCTGTTTCAAACCTTAGCCACATAATGCACACACACACACACACACACACACACACACACACATACACATACACACACACACACACTCTCTCTCTCTCTCTCTCCATCTCTCCCCCCGCTCTCTCCCCCTCTCTCTCTCCCTCTTGCTCCCTCTATCCATCCTGCTCTTCTCTTCTGTTGTTTGTTTCTAGTCACAGCACTCTGGCCACATCAGTAGCCTCCGGGCTGACACGTCTGCTGATGCTAACAAATGACAGTCCTCCCACCCTGACAACAGGTCCATCTGTCTGTGTCAGGGTGTGAGCGTAGCACCATTGAATTTCATAAATGTAATCAGATGGGTTTGTGATGAAAGGGGGTCGCCTGTGTCCCCTACTGGTGTTGTTCCACTCGCAACGTACATGTCTGCTAGCACCAGGTATGTGTGTGCGTGTGTGCGTGTGTGCGTGCGTGCGTGCGTGCGTGCGTGTGTGCGTGTGTGCGTGTGTGTGTGTGTGTGTTTGGAGTGCATGTGTGGGTACGTATGGTGACATGTGAGACAGACGGTCATGCATCACACATGGACTCCTGTGGCTTTGGGGGGGATCACATGATGGCCGGAAGGTTGAGCTTGAGTTTATGTATATGTACAGTTTTACATCTATGTAAAATACAGAAAATATGTTATCAGTGCACCTATGTGTTACCTGGGTGCTCTAGAATTATTTGTGTGACAAATAAATACAATGAACTGAGCCCAGAGGAAATTGTATGCAAAACATTCTTGTTTAGGGCCAAGTTACCTGACGGGTCGAGGATCTTTTTACCTAAAAAATCGAACGGTCTCCAAATGATGTTTCCTTGCGGGACAGATGGTGTCCAGGACAACAAAAAAGGCTCTAATTAGCCGTTCAATAATTCAAGTCTTGACCCAAGCATCTCCCTAAGAGGAGCAGCTAATCTCTGCTGATGGAGTGTGAGAACTCATTGATCGGAAGTCCCATCCACCTCTGCTCCATGAGAATCCTATCGACCCGAGGTAGGCAGAGTTTCCGTTCAGTCAGACTCCAAAGTTATACTTCAAAGGCTCTTTGTAATTACCTTTTGTTCCTTCAATGAGTTAGATGTTCACCGTCGAGATTATAATGGCAATGGCTTCAGGGTTTCTTCCAGATTGCAGATTAATTAGCACCAATAAAAGCCTTGGAAACACTTAGTTGGCGACAGCGCTCGGGCCGGGAATGCTTTGCGTTTCTTGTGTGGGAGTGATCTCAGAGTTCCCCAGAGACTCCCGAGAACATTGTTGAAGTTAGAAGTGCATCTGACATTCCCACTCCTCGTCGATGCAGGAACCCTATGTTCATAGGAACTAGTCACATCTGTCCAGAGTATACACTAGACTAATAACTTTGTTACTCAAGGTCAGGTATTCAAGGAATCAAAAGGGAGTGGTCATGGTATTAAAAAAAAAAGAAGCATTTTTAACAATAAACGGGATGAGTCAAGGACCTTGTTTGCAATCTCAAAGAAAATGCTCAATGTGGTCCGTTGAAGAGAGAAAGGGGTTCAACCTAGAGCAAATTGCATGATAGACAAATTTTACTTAGATCATGCACACGCATGTGCGCAGACACAAACCAATATAGAATAGTCCATTAGCTGATGGCTTTGAAATCATTGTTTTCTCAGTTGCCCAAATCTAATTATAAGCATGTGTTTTTTTATATTTTAGTAACGTAATGTAATAGCCGCCACGCAATGTCGTGTAGGAGACTTTTAGACCCCGACAATTTTTTTTATTCAGGGTTGTCATCCAAGCAAGCTCATGCGAGTGGTTATGTCACTGATCAAAAGGTTTCATAAACGGCCTCATTGAAATTGGTTAAGATAAAAGGCTCCCCCGTCGGCCTCGCCACCTGCTGGGCTGGAGACGTAGGGCAGGTTGGCTGCATCCTCCCATCAGCCTGGTCAACTGGAGGCAATGCAGCTGTGATTTAAAGCAGACACTTAATTTATTTTTTTTCCCCCACACTGCTTTCATGGGGTCTGACTGACACCCAAGGGTGGTTTCATGGCAGGATTCAACCCATTAGAGACACTGAAGTTGTCCCCGTCACCACTGAATGCTGGTCGGATAAAATGGATGGACACGCACTCAGTGAGTCAGCAGTGACGTAAGCACTGGCGCCTTCCAACATCATTTTCAAAATGTATAGCAACATCAGTCAGAAGCATAGAGGCTGGCTAGGCTGCCTGGTAAGCATTTGAGTGTGGGTCTCTGGAAACCCCCAGCCCAGGAAAACTAACACCATCCCACGCTTAGTGAGTTACAACCAGAAAGACATTTCTAGGCCTGTTTTAGCTCAAGACTCCCCATGCTACTCTAAAACAGAGATTTAGGAGCCATTAGCATACTTAGACTTGACGAAAGGGACATCTTTGATGTCTTGCAGAGAATGGACATTCCCCTGTGGTACCATGTTGAGCAAATTGCATGGTAAAAAGTTGTTTATAAGGTTATTTAGATTAACTAGTGACAAGGTAATGAAGATGAATAAGACCTTATTCTATGACTCCCATACACACACACAGACACACACACAAACACACACACAGACACACACACACAAACACACACACACACACGTAGGCAGACACTTTTAAGCACAGAAAATATTCAGGGTCTAGCTTGGTTTTTGACTAAGTGTCCCCCAGTTGACATCGCCACCCGCTGGTCAAGAACCGTATAGCAGGTTTGCTGTGGCCTCACATTAGCCCAGTCAACTGGAGGCAATGCAGCTGTGATTTAGAGCAGGAATATGTGGAACACAAGCCCTCAGCATGCCCTTGTGTTTGACGTTATGCAATGTTTTGCCCCTCTCCAGCTGTAAATACTTTCATGTGTCTGACTGACACCCAAGGGTGGTTTCACGGCAGAATTCAACCCATCAGAGACACTGAAGTTGTCCCCGTCACCACTGAATTCTGGTCGGATAAATTGGATGGACACGCACTCAGTGAGTCAGCACTGACGTAAGCACTGGCGCCTTCCAACATCATTTTCAAAATGTAAAGCAACATCAGTCAGAAGCATAGAGGCTGGCTAGGCTGCCTGGTAAGCATGTGTTAGTCTCTGGAAACCCCCAGCCCAGGAAAATTACTAACTCGATCCCACAATTAGTGAGTTACAACCAGACATTTCTACGCCTGTTTTAGCTCAAGACTCCCCCATAAACAATGAAATTCTATGACTACTCTCTGACAGGGTTAGGGTTGGGGGGGGGGGGGGAGAAGAGGGAGAAGGCGGAGGTGCAGGTCTTGGTTGG
>JAOPUA010000147.1:5256639-5273074 GCA_027122455.1 Trisopterus luscus | reverse complement strand
GGCGCTGGAAGCAGGACGGGGACCCCACCTTCACTGATGCTGGGCGGTGGAGACTCCTCCTCCTCGGAGTCCCGGTAGCGGCTCCCCGAGCCCCGCCTGCCGCCGCCGCTCTCGCGGTGGCCCCCGCTGCTCCGCCGGTGCTCTCCTGACCCCCGCCGCTCCCGCTCTTCCTGCTCACACGGTTTGTCCAGGCGTTCCACTTTGTCCCGTCTCTGGCGCTTCCTCGCCGCTGTGGGGACCACAGCGTGTAGTGTTATGGCCAGCAAACCCAAGGTGTGATTTGTGCTTCACTAACTCATCCGGCGGCATGCCAGTGTGTGTGTGCCTCTACGGAGACCGGTTGCTTACATTCTCCGTTGGCGTCGGCGTTGTCGTCGTCCGAGTCCACCTCGGCGTACTTTGGCCGTTCGTTGACGGTGCTTCGCTTCCTCTTGTTCACCTTCACTCGCTCGCACAGCGGCATGGTGGACTCGATCTCGGCCAGCAGCTCTGGAGGCAGCTCCTTCAGCACTGTGGGGTCCATGCTGCCACCTGACAGAGAGCAATCCAACAGGGTTTCATGAGTCTCCGTGCTGATAGTCAAGCCATTCAGAAACAAGGTGTACTTTATTAATCCCAGTCAGGTTGTTAGGGAACCGCAGCCGAAAGTACAGGCCAATAAGAGAAGTTAAAAAAATAAATATATATCTACATCTATCTACTTCCTATACATTGGTAAAAAAAAGAAAAGAAAAAAAAAATAGACTAAATGGAAGGTTGAGACGGCAAGTGAAAAAATAAACTGCTTCACACTTACTTTTCCCAGATTTGCTTGAAGAGTGCCTGTTCTTTCCAGACTTGCTGTGACGGATGATCCTCTGGACCTGGTCGATGGAAAGCTTCTTCAGCACCACAACAGGCTTTGGCCTCTTTGCAAAGTCCTCCACCAGGCCCAGTCTCTCCAGCTTCACCTTGGGCTGCGTCCAGCTGTGTGGTTCTACTGCAGTTGTCGACACATTACCGTCTTTGTCCCGTTTCACCTGAAAGGGGGCGGGGTAAGATCAAAAAACATTGTTGGAGATATAATTTAGGGGGTTGTATGGCTAAAGTTTGTAATATTAATTGGGCAGGGCAAATTTAAAGGAAAAATACAAAAAACTGAACCGATGAGCAAATCAATTCTACAGCAGTATGCGATTAACGTTGTCTCAAATCCAACCAAAAATGATGGGGTTAGTGTCCAACGAATTTTGGTTATAGGGAGGACTAATTATACAAAAATATTAAGCCCAAATACCATGAAACCCAGTACCAAAAAATACAATTAACAATAATTATATTATACATGATACTCCTCATGAGTCAGCCAAAATACATTTACCAATAAGGAAGTAAACCATTTCTTAAATAATATCCCAGGGATAACCAAAAGGCTTAGAGATGATGATGACATAAAATGAAAACGGAAGAGAGCGAACAGTGGTGTGATCGTGTTTGTAAAATTGCAGGCAGTTTAATGGTCGGTATTCGGTTTTGGATTGGCTCAGATCACCTTAGGGATCTGGAAGTTCTTCAGCGAGCCACTCTGCCCTCCCAGCAGGTGAACAGGGAAGGAGTCTGGAATCTTGGAACTAGAGGAAGACGATTTGGACCCTTCTTGACGGCCGCTGCTCCGACCAGGCTCTCCGGCGGAACTGGACCGGAACCCGGATCTATCACCGCGGTCACTTCGTTCGGGGCGATCACTACGGTCAGCGCGTTCACTGCGGTCACCGCGATCCGCACGGTCAGCACGGTGACGTGCCTCGGGTGACCGCCTGTCGCGGGCCTCTCCGCCGGCCTCGGTTCGATGCCTCCTATCCCGCTCCGACTCTCGGTCCCTGTCTCGCTCTCTGTCCCGGCCGTGCTCCCCGCGGTTCGATGACTTTGTCGACTCGCTGCGTCTCTCCGAGTTGGGCTTCCCGTCGTGGCGGTGCTTTGACGACTCCCTGCCTTCTCGCCTGCCTTCGTGCTTGTCCACCCGGTTCTTGATCACCTCTGGCCTCCCGTCCGGCTTCAACCGCAAGACCGTGTCGGAACCTTCGGCCGCGGCCGGACCGCTAGCTGGCTCCTCAGGCCAACGCTGGGCCTCGAGGGCCGGAATAGGTGCAGCGAGACACGGGTCTAGTTGGCCATCAGCTCTGCCTGCCTGCTGGAGGTCGATGCTCACCATAAGGGGAGGGCGGCTTGCTCCATTCCCAGCAGCAGTAGCTTCTTGTGGGGTCAGTTTGCCAGCGTTGCCGCCTCCTGCCGAGCCACTGCCTGGGGCTCCTGTGGGGCCCCCAGGGCCCCCTGCACCAGGCAGCAGGGGGAAAGAGTCCTGCTTTCTCTTCTTCAACGGCTTGTCTGTAGAGAGAGAACAAATAGTGACTTCAAAGCTGAGGAAAGCCCCTCAATTTTGGACAGTGGCATCTGAAGAAATGACTAAAAAAGAATTACGGGGGAGTTCCAGAATGAACAACCAGACACCAAAATGCATTGAATTCCAATCAGGAAAACCCATTAAGGTTTGTTGCAAAAGAGTTGCTTTATGTTTTGTTCACCTTTGTCTTGCACCTCCTTGGAACATTTCTCGCTGGCAGCCTCCCTCTCTATCCTCTCTATCTCAGCCAACGCATCCAATTCTGCCTCGTCATAAGGGGATGAAGGTGGCTGAAGGCCGCTGGAGCCTCCTGTCTGCTGTTGCTGCTGTTGGCGTGCCCCTAGGTTTTGTTGAAGCACAGGAACCTGCTGGAAGCCCAGCTCGGTCTCGATGTTTTCAGAGTTCTGGTCCATGCCTGGCATAGCCTCACCTTAAATGAAGAAAATGCAGTTTTGTTTATTGTGGCATAAAGAAGTATCCGTTCTGTTCTGACCACTAGAGGGCCAAAGGACAACTAGGAAGACCTACATAGGAAGAACTACACATTTTTGCAAGCAATTGAAATTGTGGCACAATGACATCTTTGGGTCGCTAGTGATTTCATAAGAGGATTTGTGGAAGTAACTTTTTAGTAAGAGGTCGATAGAGCAAGTTTCCTTGGATTTTGTTTCTCTACAGACATGAGAGACTGTAGGGTGATACCAAAAGCTGGTTTGCATTTAGAGTTTAGCTTGATACCACGTTGCCTATACACTGGTGACTATACATCAGTTGCATCACATCATACAAAAGCAGTTATATAAGTTGTGAAACTAAAAGACTGAAATTAGGGTTAGGGCCAAGAAAGGATTATACAAACTATGAAAAATTGTGATGTAGTTGCACCCCAAGAAAAGCCAGAACTAATCAAATCATTGAATGGATGCCCGGAAATATACATAACATAGCAATCACTTACTCGGGGGGTCAGACTCATTGGACTTGACCCTGGACAGTTTGAGCGTGAGCTTGGTGGAGTCCTTGTTCGGAGAACTGACTATGTCATACATATCCTTCTCCTCTTTGACAGCGGGACCCTTTTTCCTCAGCTGCGCCTGTTGCTTCTGGTCTGGCCCACCCTCCCTCGGAGAAACTGCATAAGGAGGGGGCGACTGCAAGATCAGGGGAGGCCGAGAACCCGCTGAGAAGCAGTGAAGAGGAAAGACCCAAGAGAGGAAGGTTTGTTTCACAAATATGAAATGTGAAAGGGAATTTTAAAATGGCGTTCTGACTCACAGCCAAATCAGCATGTAAAATGTAGAGATAACTTTGAGCTCCCACCATAAGAACCAAAAAGTGAGAAGTTGTGTGTGTGCGCCCTAGCGTAAGTTTTCTTACGTTTCGGTGTCCCCTCACTTCCCGCTGGAGAGCAGCCAGATATGGGAGACCTCAGGGGGAAGGCGTTTCTCATGGATGGGTCACCCTCCTGGACACAAACCAACAAGATCACACAAGAGGAAAGCAAATGGATTGCATTGCTCCTTAGCCAAGCACTGCTGATTTTAGTACATTCTTTACGACAAACAAATGTCGTATTTGAATTAAAACACTTTCCATTCTTTCCACTTCCAAATATTGTACATAATATCTAATGATTTAATGAAGCCTTTATTTACCTCATTCCCCAGTCGGTGCACTATGTTCAGGTAGTCGTCAGTGCCATGCCGGTCGGGGTGGTGGTTAGTAGCGTTTGCCATCTGACCAGGAACTTTTCCCTCATGCAGGTTCCTTATGCCCCCAGAAACCATGGGGCTAGCCACAGATACTGTCACAGAAAATAATTTAACGTTGGTTAAAAAGGATGCCGCTGCAAGACAACACAGAGATGTCCTATCTGTCAGGAGAGATAATGAGAGACTCAGCTTAAAGCCTTCAAGCCCTTAACCAAAATATGACAAACAGAATTTCCATTCAGTGCATTATTATAAATTTTCTTTTGCCCGTTATATATGCATGGTATTTCGACCATCCTGATAAGGCTAAAAAGTATATTTGGGCCTCACCTTGCTGTATCTGTTGGTGCTGGTTGTAGCTTGGGGGCTGTTGGTGAGGGTACTGCTGCATGTAGCCAGTGGCAGGGCTCTGAGGAGTGTAGGGGCTGGGCACAGGGCTGTTCTGACCCATGTACCTGCTACTGGAACCAGTCTGGGGCGACACGAAGCGGCTGCAAACCAAGGGGATAAAGAAGTTAAGATTAACTGGTTTTGGACATTTAGCATGGAGAAAAAGATAATTGGATTATGCAGAACAAGTTATTCAAAACGTGATTCAAAACCATGTTATTTAATCTTGACTCACCTTGATGGGTTGGGAGAAATGGCTGCCTGCTGAAAGTTTCCCGACTGTGCTGGACTATGCATGGAATTCTGGGCGATTTTGTACTGCGGTACCATTTGCTGCTGCTGCATGACGTCTGCTTGGGAAAAGAAAAACAACGCAAATTTTCAACCTGTTGCAATAAGAGAAAAGGGGCGGGGAAAAGAGCATGCGTAAGTGTGTATCCCTCCATACTTTTCTCCCTGAAGATGCCGGGGTTCCTGGCCAGCATGGTCTGCAGCAGCAGCGGGGCGTCTCCCTCCGGCTCATCACTGCCCAGGTTGTCCTTCAGCTCTCTGGGAAAAAAAAAAAGACTATGTTAGAACAGCAGCAGCATATTAGGGCCTTGTGGAAGACTCTGGCGATGCACAGTGAGAGCATGGGCAGTGGGCGCGCAGGAAGGTGGCAGACAGGTAGCCCATGCAATCATTTAATTTGGGGATTTAATGATTGAATGGGTATATTACAGGTCTGCGACAGCCACATATACAGTATATTTTTTTTCAGTGCACTTGATGAAAGGATTTCCGTCAAGATATAGTGAGAATTTCGACAATATGACCTGAAGTTATTTTCAAATAAATTGTATACCCTAGCTTTAAAATATCAATAGCATTTATGGAAAATGCTCAGTTTAGTTATTTATTTGTTTTAGAAATATTATTTACAAAAAATATATAATCAAATGTGCGTCCATTTCATCTTAGCAATGTCGTCTGCAGCTTAATTGACTTCACTAGTGAACCAGCCACTAGTGGGCCACGCTGGACCCACAACACACTGGATGGGCTTGGAGAGGTTCCCAGAAAGTGAGCCGCCTACAACCCATGTTTTATAGCTCTACGCAACCAAATACAAAACAAACAAAAACATCTACAAGAAACACTCAAACCAACGGCAAAACAGGATTTTGACTTGGGCTGGGATAAACATTTGTGTGCACCGTAATCTACGATTTAGTTTTTTAAAAACAAATCGACAATCCCTGCATTCATACATCCTCTTTTCTTAACTAGCATGCCATTTAAAGTGACAGATCAGGTAATACGGATGGGATAAAGGTAACAATGACATTGAGGTGGATTAAGAGCCAATTCTGATAATGCATCATGATTAAACTCACATGTGTTCTGTGGAAACCTGGTTAAGGCCATGAGCTAGCTGGGACGCTAGGTTCTCATCGCGACACGCTAGCAGACAGGTGACGTCCTCTGCAATCCTCCCATTGTAGAGCAGGCTCTTAGTGGTGGTAGCTGGGAGTGGCGAAGGCAGGGGCAGCTGGTTCAACACTGGACATGGAGAGAAAGGGGAGAGATTAGGACATGGGATTCAGATGGATGTCGGCGAAGTTTGAGATGTACAACTTTGTATACAAAGTGATAAGATGATACTGGGGGGGGAATTTAACTTACAGTCTGTGAGGCTAGCGATCCCAGCGAGAGTGGTGATGGGAACATGAGGCATATCCCCATTCATGCTGAAGGTGAGGGTGGGGAGTGTGTCGATACACGGGTAGTTCAGGGGGGTCAATGGGCGACACACCCGTCCTCACATCTCCTAACACCTGGCAAAAGAGGAGCGCATGGGTCAGCATGAGACTGAACAGGGAAGGGAACAGAACGGCAGGCGACCGCATCACCAGGGGGGAAGGAACCCCCGTGAAGGTGACAGTGAGGAGATACAGGAACAGATGGAACTAAAATACAAACACTATCCTGTTTATGCATAGGGTTTTTTCTTGTTCCTTGGCAGCCATCATTGCCATTGTTTTGCACTTGTATTGATAAACAGCAAATTAAATCTTATTAGCCTGAAAGAATATTAGCTAAAATTCAATTTTCTAGAATATAAGCAATTCAATTTCACTGATAAACTACAGCCGAGTTGACTTGAACAAGTTATGTCATTCAACTTAACAATGCAAATAAACCATATTCATTGAATATCTTTTTCAAAACGTTGACAGTTTTTCTGTCTCTTTAAATGCCCACCATGTCTGTATATAAAACAAACTTTTGACTTTTGCCTTGTCCTAAGCTGGGCTACTGGATAAGATAAAATGATATGTACATATATATATACACCAGCCCCTTTCTCTCCCTCCTCACTGAGAGTATCTCAGTCTGTTTCTGTTTAAAAAGAGACACCGCTCATGGGAAAAGGGCAAAGCCCTGGAGATTTATAAACAGTGCTTCTTTAACATAGAGGACCAGAATAGCCATTACTATGGATTCTTCTAACGAAAAACTGTTAGGGGTACCTTTTCATTTTTATATGAAACATGTGTTCTTCATGTGTGCAAGTAGATGGCCTAGTAGGTAGTAGTCCCCTACTATACTGCCTATATCAAGCTAGCGTTGGCAAACCATCCTTACAGTGAATATATGTCACACTAGAAAGACTACTGCAGTCAAATTAGCATTGAAATTAGCTAAAATCTTATTGTATTCGCATTGTCATTTATAGTATTTCCACTTTTTCTTACAAGCCCATGACCCCTCGTCAGAAATGATGAGGAAGAGGTTACAGAAAGCTTGCAGAAAAGTGAGATGCTGTATCAGTCTTATTTCATGAGAGGGATCTCATTTTCTACCTATATAATAGGAGCAGTAGTGACTTAATTTTGCACAAAAGGATGACATTTGAGATATGCTAAATGAAAACAAACAATTGGTTATGTATAATGTGCTCCAGTGAACCTGTACTCAATGCAAATGGCTAACGGAACATTAGCTTCTGAACCAAAAATGTATATACCTTTTTGAAGAACTCTGTTCAGTCTCCTTTGGACCCACTGACATTTCAGAGAGAAGTCCTTCTGTCTGTTGGAAGAAAAATTAGGACACTTATATCCCCTTACAACACGGTGAAACTCTTTCTGAAGCACCATCTCTGAACTCCTCATTCCAAAACAAACAGTGTCCATAACATTTATAATGGACAGACACTGTCACACATGCACATATAACTGTCATACTAATCATATATAGCATATAAACACAATTTAATAGATGTATCACAGTTATTTAATAGATCGGTCCATAAGTATTGAAAATGCATCAAACAGTTGCGGCCCATAGTCGACACCAATTCGCTAACTGTTTACTACATGAACGCAAAGGAAGTCCATGGATGGGTAATGTAAACAATAATAAAAACACCAGTCGTACTCGTTCTCGGTTCCCTTTCCTCTATGCAGGGACTTGGCTGACAGCTGTGAGACTGACAGGCAGGAGGCAGCACAAAAGAACAGATGCACCGTGATGGTGGCGGCCGTAATGGGGGGGCTGCATCCTCCAGTGGCTAACAGTTACCGTATTCAGCTAGCATGGGGCCAATGTTCCCGCAGGAAGAAACCAATGTGTTGTTGTTGCTGTAAGATGCAATATCGTTGGCGAGTTGCACTGCTACCGTTTAGGCGTTACATTGATTGCAGTAGCATTGCATATCAAAAACCTTGCCGTGTTCAGCCAGCAGCAGGTCAAAACACCCCAACACCAATCACAACTAACGCAAGTTAACAGCAATCTAGAAAGGCACCCCCTACCATCCGAGAGTCAAATCCAAATAGCGCTAGCGAACATATCTGCTGTGGGATGGACCATTCACAAACAGCAACACAGAAATCGAAAATTCGAATCCTTATTTTCCAACTTAACCCATCAACTACTACGGAGTAAACTGCCTGACTAGCTTCCCAGCTAATACGGGAGCTAATGTTTTCAGCTAAACTCACTAACGAAGCTAGCAGACTAACGTTTTCCAACAACAATAGTCGAGCTTTAATTGCTAACTAGACACGCTAACTAGCCTGCGATTGATCTTGTTAATAACAACATTCCACCAATGCAGACTACCTGCAAGTAAAATGGAGAATTTGCACAATAAACCAGGGTGATTTACACTAGCTCGGCGTACGTGAAATCGATAAAAAAAAGGCTAACAGCTACGGTGTCTGCCGATGAGATGGGGGCAACGACCATAGATTGTAATTCAGTAGCAACGGCCCAATCGCCGGGCTCGACACATGACATCCAGTGGCAACGGCCCAATCGCCGGGCTCGACACATGACATCCAGTGGCAACGGCCCAATCCCCGGGCTCGACAGATGACATCCAGTTGAGGCCGTGCCGTGGAAGCTAACGAAGTAGCCGACGGAAGCTAACGAAGTAGCCGAGCAGCTAGCTAGGTGTGTTTTTTGCTCTGTTACATCTCAGGAAACGACTACGACGCCGAAGCAAGTATGCATCGAAACATTTGTTTAGGATTCATTAAAAAAAAAACGAAATTTGGAAGTTTACTCCATCAAAGTGGGTAGCCTTATATGTTTACCTTCGGATGTTGCGTTGAAAGGGAGGGGAATAATGTTTTAGCTTGGTTTGTGTCCGTGTCCGTGTCTCTAGCTCCCCCTTTCTTCTCTCTCGCAGCTCCTCTCGACTGGCTCGCCAGCTAGCTGCTCAGCTAGCCCGCTAGCTATCAACAATAATCCGGGTCGGACCAATTCGTTCTTCATTCGTCACTCAGCGGGGAATGTTTCAACTTTAATGTATGGGAAAACATTCGTTCTTCGGTCTTTAGGTCGGTCTGTGCCGACATCAATACAGAATGGAGCTAATTTCGACAATAAATGAGAAATTTGACGATTGTTGCGATGATCGAGAGGCTCTCCTCTCGTAGAACAAAATGCCGACCGGAAGTTCTGTCGTCGGACTGACCAAAGATCTCAGGAGCGACTCCCTCCATCGGCGCCAAACGAAATGCCATGTAATGTGGCGAGTAACGACCGCTAGAGGGTAGTGTTGAACAAGTTACTGCAAATATTTCCCCAGTAGAGGATGCTTTTGACGGTCTTGATGATGATCATTGGCGTGTGGCGCTTTAGGTCAATTCAAAGACAACAAACCAAGAACCCATGAACAAACAGCTTTTAAATTGAATAGCATTTGATGTGACGTTGTTAGGTGGAGATCTTTGATATGCATGTTATTTTTAAGATTAAAAAACGTTATATTTTAAGATAAAATACTTTGATTTCCTGAGAAACTATGCCTGCTGCCATGGATTTCATCCACTGTAAGTGGTCATTGTCAAAACATTTTGTGTGGAATTTGTTAAGGAGTCAATACCTCTAAAAATAAAACACCTCTATCTTTTAACATTTTATTTTATCTGTTTCTGCCAATTCATTATTCAATGATTCATTATTCTATATTTATCTATTTGTATCTATACAAGGGTGGGAGGCACAAGGAAGTATACACGTTACACACACGCGTTTTAGTTTGATATGACTTTATCGTTTCCTTTTAAATAAACTACTCACTCAATTTGATTCAAGCTGTGTGTCGCATAATTCAAAGTATATGAGGCCTCAAATATGTAAACAGATTGGTACCAAACTGATGCAGTTATTACCAAGTTACATTGTGTTTTGAGTAATGTGGTCTATTAATCAATATTACAATTATTATTCATTCATTTTTTATTAAAAAAACAAATCTCTGCAGGGGAGAGAGGTTTTACAAAGACAAAGTTTGGTCAAAAATGACAACAGCCATTATAAACATTAGAATAGCAGGGTGTTTATAACAGACAAAATTGAATTTATTTAATGATCCAGTTATGCAAGGCAATCTCAGTTTGGTTTTCAAGTTCTAAAGCAGGAGGAGGCTCTTCCAGTACCCTGTACATTTCACTTCTAGAGTTAATATACTGTACATGCATATCTACATTTCTCTATACAACTATCTTCTATGAAGTCTCTGTACTCAGCACTTTGTATTAGAAAAAATAAGCTCAATAAATGGAATAAAATCATATTTAAGTATGTTATTATAGAGCAAATTATAATTAAAACCCCTTAATGTATATTGAACAAACTACCTAAAATAAGACATACACATAGTCAACAACTGCAATTGAAAATATTAAACTCTAAAGTGTACTATTGTTTACCATCAATTTAAAATCTCCATTGCTCAAGAATAATAAGCATACAACATATACACACAACAGAAATACAGAAGCATTTTCACAAGCAAACTAAATGTGTGGGTTAAGGGCGAAACAAGTGATCTAATAATACAATTAGCTAGAAGATCATTTCTCCTCTTTGGGCTTTTTCAATTATTTTGGTTTAAGACTATTACAATACTTTTTCTAACTTTTGATTCATAAATTTTTTGGGCAAATATTTGAAATATTTATGGTGTCTAAACATATTTGTACCCAATGTGGAAAATAGATGGCTCATCTAGCCTTCCCCATATAAAAAAAACCCAACTCAAATGTCTATGGAAACCTTTGGATATAAACTCTCCAATGGAAAAGTATTAAACATTTGGTAGGAAGTTGGTCTCATAAAACATTCCTTTGGTTGCTCTACTATATATAACAAACTGTATTCTCTGAAGGCAAAGTTTAAGAAAGTATAGCCAGAAAAAGTGGCAGTGTATTTTGTGCGCTGTTCTCTTTAGATACAGCCAGCAATACTAGTTACTAAACTATAAGATCAGAGGTTGTATTTATCCACAACTCACCATGTTCCTCAACAAGAAAACCATCGCTACTCTTCAGCAGACCAAAAACTAGTTATTGCCTACATTAGAAGTAACAGACAAAATTGAATTTATTTAATGATCCAGTTATGCAAGGCAATCTCAGTTTGGTTTTCAAGTTCTAAAGCAGGAGGAGGCTCTTCCAGTACCCTGTACATTTCACTTCTAGAGTTAATATACTGTACATGCATATCTACATTTCTCTATACAACTATCTTCTATGAAGTCTCTGTACTCAGCACTTTGTATTAGAAAAAATAAGCTCAATAAATGGAATAAAATCATATTTAAGTATGTTATTATAGAGCAAATTATAATTAAAACCCCTTAATGTATATTGAACAAACTACCTAAAATAAGACATACACATAGTCAACAACTGCAATTGAAAATATTAAACTCTAAAGTGTACTATTGTTTACCATCAATTTAAAATCTCCATTGCTCAAGAATAATAAGCATACAACATATACACACAACAGAAATACAGAAGCATTTTCACAAGCAAACTAAATGTGTGGGTTAAGGGCGAAACAAGTGATCTAATAATACAATTAGCTAGAAGATCATTTCTCCTCTTTGGGCTTTTTCAATTATTTTGGTTTAAGACTATTACAATACTTTTTCTAACTTTTGATTCATAAATTTTTTGGGCAAATATTTGAAATATTTATGGTGTCTAAACATATTTGTACCCAATGTGGAAAATAGATGGCTCATCTAGCCTTCCCCATATAAAAAAAACCCAACTCAAATGTCTATGGAAACCTTTGGATATAAACTCTCCAATGGAAAAGTATTAAACATTTGGTAGGAAGTTGGTCTCATAAAACATTCCTTTGGTTGCTCTACTATATATAACAAACTGTATTCTCTGAAGGCAAAGTTTAAGAAAGTATAGCCAGAAAAAGTGGCAGTGTATTTTGTGCGCTGTTCTCTTTAGATACAGCCAGCAATACTAGTTACTAAACTATAAGATCAGAGGTTGTATTTATCCACAACTCACCATGTTCCTCAACAAGAAAACCATCGCTACTCTTCAGCAGACCAAAAACTAGTTATTGCCTACATTAGAAGTAACAGTAATGCAATGAACCAGATCTTATTCAGGATTATTTTTGAAATGTTCAACCTGCAGAGCTGCCTGCATAAAAAATATATATACATTCACATATTTGATTCTGTTCCGGTGTGTTTGTCTCTCCAAAATAAGAGCAGCAGTGGTTCACGGCAGCATAATGGTTTTCATGTAGAAAATGTGTCAAATCGGCGAGAAAAGCTGTGGTCTTTGTCTACATCTTGGTCTCGCTGTCTGCAGGCTTGCCAGTGTCGTACTCGTTCTCCTGGCAGATGAGCTGGTACGGTTTCTTGGCTGCCTCCTCCACCGAGACGTTGCCTCTCTCCGGGTCCTTTTTCTGGAGCTCGTGGCGAGACAGGTGCTCCACGATGCCCGCGCCGATGGAGTCTCCCAGGACGTTGGTGACGGTACGCAGCCGATCACTGTTGGAGAAGAGGAGGGATGGGCAGAGATGTGCAGGGAGGAGAGATGATAGGAAGCGATGGGATGAGAAGAGAGATAGGTGGAGATGGTCATGGAGGAGAAGAGAGGAGGGGAGGGGGGATGGGAAGAGAGGGGAGTAGGGGTGGGCAGAGTGAGGAAAGAGATGGGATGAGAAGAGAGATAGGTGGAGATGGTCAGGGAGGAGTAGAGAGGAGTGAGAAGAGAGGAGAGAAGACAGTAAAGAGGAGGGGAGATGGTAAGAGATGGGAGTAGGGAAGGACAGGGTGAAGAGGTGAGAAGAGAGAGGAGGGAAGAAATGGATGGAGAGGGAGGCAGAGAAAAGTTAAGAGAATAAGAAGAGAGGAGATGAAAAGATTTAGGGAGAGAAGAGGAGAGATGATACAGAGGAGAAAGGAAGATATCATTGTACAGTTGAGGAGAGATAACTAGTTATTTTTTTTATAGATCCAGACATTATGACGTAAAAAATGTTATATTAATAGTTCCTAACGATCAGGATGAAAAATTCCCACAGCTAGAACAATGCATGGCAGGCAAAAGACCTCTTAAGAAGAATTTGATGCAGACACAATCAGAACCAGATGGAAAGAGGGACATGGAATGTGAGGGGAGTGTCTTTATATTGAGTCCAATGGAGCTCACTTTAAGGGAACTTGGCCCACATTATAAATCCACCTAAACCCGTTGTAGCTCAGCGGGACAAGGGTTTTATGCTTTAATTGGAGAATAATAAACAATTTCTCAACATTTACAAAGAATTATGTTTCTTCGCAATAGTGATGTGATGGACCAACTGATACTTACAGGAACCAGTCAACAGCAATGATGAGTGAAATATCGTCAGTTGGAAGGCCTACTGAGGTCAGCACTATCACCATGGTGACCAGTCCGGCCTGCGGGATTCCTGCTGCTCCGATGCTGGCTGCTGTGGCCGTGATACTGGGAAGGTTAAAGAGAGAATTCTTAAATGTCTGATCATTTTCTCCCTTATTGTATATTACAATAGTGACATTTTGCTTTGATTGTTTACATGTAACCAATACTTTTTCTTTGTGGTTAGGCAATATGAACTATTATGAACTGAGTATTAAATTAAGAGAAAACTACTATAATACCAACAAACATTGAATGATCCAGTGATTTATCCAAATTATTGGTTTATTATTCAAAAATGTCTTGTTCTTATATTCTGAAACAAGCTATTCATCAATTAATGGTATTTCTCTATTTCCTTTCTACCATAAAAAAAAGCACAGCAAAATACAGAGAGGAGAGAACTGCTTATAACACCATCAGAAAAAGCAGTAATTAATCATTGCAGAGTGCTTCTGGCTGTAATAACATGTGTAATACCTGATAGTGAGGATCTGTCCGAAGCTCAGGTCATAGTTGTTGACCTGGGCAATGAAGATGGCGGCAAGGGCTTCGTAGAGGGCGGTTCCATCCATGTTGATAGTCGCCCCGACCGGCAACACGAAGCGTGTCACACGCTTATCCACTTTGTTGTACTCCTCTAGGCACTTAAAGGTGATGGGAAGCGTGGCAGAGCTAAGAGGGTTGTAGGAGAGAACATGATACATGAAGGGGAAGAGATGAGATAGAACAAAGTTAGGACATTCATAACATTATCATTTGCATTATACTTTTCATGATAATGACTACCTATCATCATGAAAATAATGGGAGGGCGTCATTTATTGGGGTAGGCATTTTTTTGAGAAGCATTTCTTGTCCTATTTGATGAAATTCTCTTCACATCCTGACAGAGATCAATAAATCAAATATGAAGCAAAACAAAATGTGGCTATCACAGGCCTTTCCAATTATTTACAGCACTCATTGCGCCTGACCGGATTCTTCCAGAAAGGCTAAGCAGACTTATTGCTGAAGCTAGCGAACTAGTCCTGTGTTCAGTGGAGTTGCTTTAGGGGGAGGCCTGAATCTAGCTAACTCTGGCTAGTTAATCCAAAGTTGCCAACTCCAGCTTTAACTGCGAGTGAAATTAACAAAGACATAACAGTGTTACGTCAGCCATCAGAACAGCAACAGTAGAATCTAAACACCTGGACAGTGTTGTCATGGTTACGTTTTTGTAACCACGAGCAGCCGAAACAGAAAACTCCCAGCCCATCAAACCACAAACACAGAACACACCTGGAAGATGTCCCAAGGGCAGTGATGAGCGCTTGCAGCAGGCCTCCGATGAAGACGAACGGGTTCTTCCTGGTGACGGCAAAGTACAGCAACGGCAGGACAACCATGGCGTGCACAAGCAGGCCACAGATCACTGTGACCGTGTACATGCCGAGCTGACCGCCCATCGATGATATGTCGTCCATCTCCACAATCTTACCGGCGATCAGGAAGAGGATACCTATGGGAGCATACCTGGTTGAGGAGGGGGGCAAGGGACATATTGGTGACTTCAAGCAGTCAATCAATCATTCAATCAATCAATCAATCAGTGATCCACCCATTTAACCATTCATCTATGCATCTTTCCAACCTTTGCCACTCCTGTCCATACATCCCTTACCTCCATCCACCCATTCATTCAGAGCTCCATCAATCCACACATTCATTCAGAGCTCCATCAATCCACCCATCCATCTATCAGCCACACACATCCATCCATACATTCATTCTTCCATTCTTCCACATCCATCTGTCCATTAACACATCCATCCATCTATCCGTCTGTCCATCTATCAATTCACACATCCATCCATGGATCCACAAGTGGAAATATTATTGCTCAAACATTGAAGGGATGCACCTCATTTGTCTATTTCTACATCCTTGGGCCATCCAAACATTGCACATCCATCCTCACTTTCTGCTTCCTACTCACCACATAATAATGGCAACAAGCCTCATGATAGCTTCATTCAGGCAGTCAAAGAAGTCTCTGAGTGGCCGCCCTTGATCTCCCATGCTGCCGATGATCAGACCGAAGCAGATGGAGAAGACCACCATGCCCAGGGCGTTCACCCCGTTCACCGACCCCGGCACCGGAACCAGCTCCTCGTGAGTCAGCTCCTGGCTCCCGTTGAGGCCAAAGATGGTTTCATTCACCGTCATCCTCACCACGACCACTCTGTTAGCGTACTGCGTCTTGAACTGGATTCAGGTGAACAATAGACCAAAACAAAGACAGATAAGGACACTGTTTCCCAAACCAGGAGTCAGGATCCCAGCTGCTATGTACTTGGGGTGGCGGGAGACTACTCACTTTTAATATTTGATTATAGATTAATTGTTATATATTTGTATATATATATACATTTTTGTTGATGTTGTGATTTTGCTTTTACTGCTAGTTTTTTTATCATCATACTCCTTACCTTATCTACAGTATATGAGTGTATGTCAGCTGGTCTAAGACTACTTTTTAACTGCATTTAATTTGGTATCAAATAAGTATCAATAACGTGTGTTTTAAACTGGATTATGTCAACTCTAGTAAGTATGTGGTGGTTTTGTTGTGAGATTAAATCTATGATTCTATGCAAGCATTTCTCAATGGTCAAATGTTTAGTTTCAGTGGTCATCCTTAACATTTATGAGAGCAGTTATACACAACACAAAGTTCCTCTAAACCATGTGACTCACACATATCA
>JAOPUA010000147.1:5049590-5066670 GCA_027122455.1 Trisopterus luscus | reverse complement strand
CACACACACACACACACACACACACACACACACACACACACACACACACACACACACACACACACACACACAATGGTCAATATTGGATCTGCATTAAACCAAATGCAAATGTTACATTTACAGGCAGGGGGTAAGGAATGCCTAAACCCTTCAGTGCCAGGCCTTTGTTAATTAAGGAGTTTCATCGTCACAATGAGAGATGGATGGATGACTTGATATAGACAGATGGATGGATCAATACACTGATTGATAAAAGTCACACATTTCTTTTCAATGTACACATCACAGCAGATGGTCCTCTCTTTGTATAAAACAATCAGGGTGTTGACAATCAAATCAAGTAACACAAACACGCAGAGGCCTCCGTCTGCATCTCTTCATGTGTTCTTCAGGCTATGCTCTGGACCTAACAAACCATAATTAATGCTCTAATTGGCCATTGACACATAATTGCATGGACGTGTGTCGGTGCATGGCAAGGAATTAAACAGGACAATCCCTGATGAATGGGTGCCTGTTGAACTGTGCTCCTCGCATATTGAGCTGTGCTTTAGGAGTCACAAGGCAGGGGGTTCAATATGAAATATAAAGCATTGACCATATATTAATATCAAAATCTTACTGCTGACTGCTTTCTCCGAAGGCATGAAGGTGTAAATAATTACAGAATCAAGGTTGGTAGTTGAAATTGATGGATTGCTGAATTGCTTATATTTAAAGATAGATTCATGATGGTTCGATGGATGGGTAGAAGGTTGGACAGCTAGATAAATGGATAGGGGGATGGAAGTTGGACTGATGGCAATACTAATATGGTAATGTCCATTGACAATATATTGTTATAGTTTTATTTTGTAAATATTTCATTGTAGGTTAATCTCCATGGAACAGGGCACCCAGCTCCACATGAAAAATAATAGATTCTTCGATGCATCGCGATTCTCTCTAGAACGATTCCGTTAACTTTTTTGTAATAAACTTGTTTGCCTGCTGCAGAGCACTACAGAAAACTCTGCTTTCTGCCTGCTGGTTTGCGCAGAGAACTGACTTTATCTAATATAAAATATTCGATACAGTAATTAATCAGTTCATTGTCTTTAATGATCATCACACAAGTAGGAAGTGATTAGCAATATCTGAGTAGAAAACTCAGATGTATATATATATTTTTGAAAATTCCACATGGAAATGTACGTAAATAAAATTGTTGTATCGAGATGCATTGATAATTGTTTTAGAATCAAATCGAGATTCCCATCCTTAATATGCAGTAGTCCAGATGCCTCTTATTTCTACATTTCTACATGTCTTGTCAGGATTCTTGTAGCTGAGCAGTACCTCGACTATATCCACTGTCTGGCTTTGTGCTTTATTTCTTGGAATCAATTCACATTCCTTCTTTTTTATTTTAACATGACACATTTCTCATCATAACAGGCCCTCTCCCCGTGTTTTATTGGGATCATCGATCCAGCCATCATGATTGGGTCAAATCATAATCATTTATTGCTGAATCAATGATTCTTTTTCAAATTAATGTTTAATTTGCAATTATGTGCCTATTTTTTTTAAATGTCCCATTTTTCATCTCCTTCAAACTGTATTCGCCTTCAATCTGGAAACACCAACACATTTGTATGGCACACTCTAATCCAGCTAATTAATCGGGGGGTCTGTCATTTCATAAAAATCTGTTTTTTGGCCACCATTTTTTGACCACTGTCATGTTGCTACTTAACTGAATTGTGAGCAAATTAAAACCAAATAACCGTCTGAATTCTTCTTGGAACAATGTTGGCTGGGTTAGAGCTGGGCTTGCAGCTGATTGCTAACATGCGGTCGCCTGGCAGAGCTATATTTGTGTGGCCAAAAGTGTTTGAGTTGTTGTCTTTGTTTCCATGTCTCTCAACAACGCATTTTCTCGGAAAGTTCTGAGAAAAACAACCTTGCCATCTTGATTAGTCCTCAAAAGGTGTGGTTTGCCGTTGATTTTTTTGTTAGTGGCTCATTGAATGCATTTGGAACACAAACACCCGCACACGTATGGAACAAAATTACATACTGCACATACGCTTGTGGCTGCCCGATTATGGACTCACACATATGCATGTACTCACACATATGCATGTACTCATGCACACAACGACCCATGGACATACACACTAACACACACACACAAGCACACTCATTTCAGTTCCTTGGAGGCCCGGCAGGGGGTAAATCTGGTGCAGCGATGAACACACGCTGGGATCAGAACACCTCTCATCCTTCTTTCTGCCTTTCCCTTTTCTTCCATTCTTAATTCCCTTTTCTCTCTTTTTTCCTTCACTCTTACTTGCTTTCTCTCATTTCTCTCTTTCTTCTTTGCTCACACTCAACATTCTTACTTTCTGCTGTCCTATTTTCTTTCTCTCATGGTTCTTTCCTTCTCCTTTCTTTCTTCTCGTGATCTTTGGACAGCAAATAACAATGCATAGATTAATACTAATTACTCGCTCTTTCCCTCTCTTCATCCCTTAAACATTTGCTCTGTTTCGGCGTCTTATCTCTCTCATTTTGCCCCCTCTTCTTTGCTCCTAGGTCTCTCTTGCTCTGTATTGTTCCTCTATTAGATCAGAGAGATTTCCAAACTCTTCATTAAGCCCATTTAGAGAGCCGTGGCTCAGCCCTAATTGTATCACTGCTCTAATGAATATTAAGTGGTGTCTAATTTACAATCTTTATGCAGTCTTTACATTAATGCCAACCCCTTGTCCGGTTTTTACATCAGTTTCATCACTTAGACAGTCAACACAATGTCCCCCCCCCCCCTTTTACAAATAGGAAGAGAAAGAGAGCATAAGCAGAAGGGCCGCATTTTTTAAAAGCATATCAAAGCGTGGAAACACGCGTCGTCCGCCCGGTACTCTCCCGCACTGTTGTTCTAGGCATCCAACAAGTGTTTACGTGTTTTGGCTGCACTTCATGCCCAGCTGAATGCATACTCACTTAACCCTATCGCTCACCGAGCTACTCGGATCTCCATGGTTACTAGAGGTAGCCGAGCAGGTGGAGGGCTCTTGAGGGTGCATTAGGACCTTTCCGCCACAAAGGGCCGGCTTCCATCTCAGCTGAGAGCTAAACCCCTGCCTGTCATTCAGGCCTGCGTGGAGGGCCTGTACACTGTTTGCTCGGCGCACCGTGCGCTTGGCTGTGCATCCCGAGGAGCGGGCGCACTCAGATTTAAATGATAACCTTTAAAGCAAACTGGGTTAAAAAAAAGAACAAGAAATGTACATGGAAATCCGTAGACCTTCTTCCGTTTTTCTGTCTTTCCTATAGAATGTTTTAACCTTTTTTGTGACGGTAGCATTTGAAAAGGCTGTGTCTAATTTTAACGTGTGAACACTGGAGGGTTATCATCATTGGACATTATTATTAAGGTGTTTTTTTCCACATAGATTTTTCATATTTTTAGAGTTTATTATATATGAAACCGTTTTTGCAAATGCATCCAAAACAAGAAGATATTCACCACAACTAGGATAACAAAGTTATATATTTTATGTCCACTTGATTTTAAACGCTAAATATATTTGCATTTTGCAACTGTGTCATTTATTTATGATTATATTTTCTTCATCATCCATTTCATTTTCTATGTTCTCTCGTTCTCTGTTCTCTCCCTGAATGTACATCAATCATTTCTCCATCTCCAACCTCCCTCTTTGTTTCCTGCAGCTCATCTGTCCTTTCCCTACTCTCCCTCCTACATTATCGTCCTTGCACTGCCCTCGCTCATATCCCATGGAGTTATGAGGAGAGATGGTTGTGATTGGGGGGGGATTCCAGGTTTAGAAAGTAAAATACAAAGTAAAAGGCTACTCTCCAACTGGGCCTCATGGGTCCAGGTTATTTCACTCATTAGTTTTTCTATTTGGAATACGCTCATAAACAAACTCAGCTGTTTAACTTGGCTGGACTTCTATTATTACAAGCTGGAGCTTTGATCCCTAATTTTTTTGTGTTTAATTGTAAGATAACTAAATCTTTCTACAATTAGGTTCAGTAACTTTGGGGGAAAAAAAAGCCTTGATGTTTGAGCTCTGCGCAATATGTCTGACAGCTGCAAACAAACATCTAGAAGCAACGTGTTCGGCAGTTCGGCAGGTAATTTCAACAGACAGCGCAGTTGAGACTGTAGAGTTGACCATCTCTTGTGAGCTTTTTTTACACATAATTACCGGGATAACCGTGAGGCCTAGGGTCCTTATGCACGGCATTGTGATTTTTCCCAGGCCAACGTAATGAGCCACAGCACATCCGTGTGAAAGACGTCTATATCCACTTAACACTATATTGAGACTCAATTTTCCGGAAACATGCCTTTCTTTCATCACTACTCTAATAAAATACTGCACAATTAGGCAAACAAACATGATGACTGAAGACATTTGCAGTATGTATGATCGAGTATGATCGTGTGTGTGTGTGTGTGTGTGTGTGTGTGTGTGTGTGTGTGAGAAAGTGTTATTATTTATTTGGTCAACTCCATTTGGTTTCTAATTTATTATAACTTTTTGAGAAAGAAGAAATTGCTGGTATTACACTCATGGTAATACCTTGTTAGAGCAAAGGACAAGACATTAAAATAGAAAGACAATATTTGCCTGCATTCACTTAGTAAACAGTTCAAGCACAAAGTGCTGGAACACTGTACTTATCACTGTCCAATCACTAACTCCTATTTTCCTTTGGGTCACACTCAGGTGAGTTCACATATTAGTTTTAGCACCATGATGTTTTATCTGCCTTTTTGAAATAAAAACAAACAACTTAAATACAGTATTTTTGTGCCAAGAGCCTTCATCATGATTATTTGTGATTTTAATATGCGTTGTATGTTATGAGCTGTCTTGTAATTATTTTAAAAGACAGCTTACCACAGTTAATGAATAATTTACATGGTATCCATAATGTGTCGATTGGTGAATGGATTGAAATTGTGTATAGAATTATTATTATGTGTTATATAGACTATAGTATAGTTAGTCACCCCCAAAGCATGTACACTCAAAGATGCATAAATCAAAAACAAAACCTGCAGGATCTTTGTAAGCAACATCCTTTGCCCCAACATGTTTTGTTTTGGGGTAGTTGTAGTGAGCCCAATTCTTGAGGCTTATTACATATTGTTATGTTGGCTGTGATGTGTCGTGCTCCGTGAGCTAGGATTGTATCAGGGTTGAGTGATGAGAGCATTTTTCATATTTACATTTGTTTCTTCCTATAGCTTTGTGTGGGAAAAAAATGTGCATGTGTTTGTGAACACAATCAGCCTTACGCATATTTTTTTCTAATTTCCTTTCAGCCATTTGTGTTCTAATAGTTTCCTGAGGGTGACCTTTCATTTTACATCCCGTCTCATGAATAAACAACTACACACATGCATTCCTCGACTCGTAACCTGACACCCAAATGGCATGTGTGATGAAGATGACAATGAAGATGAGGAGAATGCACCTTCAACGCAGATGTAGGCAGAATACCAAAACATCAGCAAAAAAGAGAATAATAAACCACATTCACTTAGTGTATGGAGTAGTCAACAGCTCTGTCAGTGCTGTGATTGCCAATGACCTCGGCGAGCCACGATGAACCTTCAAGCCAGATAGCAAAGCTGTCATTTCCGTAGCTTGGGGTCTTTTGCAGCCATCTTACTCTTTCATCATTAACCAGAAGTACGGAACACGGTTTCAATATGTTCAAGAGGTGTAAGGGCACCGAGAAAACCCTCTGCACAGCTTGTCAAATTACCTTTCTAATGGTCAGCTTGTCAGCCTGCCTCCTCTCATTGTAGTAAGAAAAATAATAATAATAAGTGTTCTATTCCTTGTCATAGCCAAATCACTTGCACACTGCTCTTTGAACCATTCCTTTCTTTCCATTTCTTTTTTTAACCCTCGTTTCGCACAGGCCATATTCAAAAGGTGGTAATGACTTTTCTGGAGAGTGCGTTGGATGGAGAGATTGACTTACAGACAGAGAAGACCACGGACAGAGAGTGGGGAATGAGAACGGGGAAAGGGTGAGATGCATAGAACAAGAGTAAGGACTTGAAGAGAAAAGCACATTGTGTTGTTCTAATTCTGTCCGCATTGTTGGGGCTGTCAGTCTGCCAGAGGCTTGCGGGGCTGTAATGGGCTTTCCATTTCGTCTAGTTAACTATTCAGTTGTCAATAAAGGGCAAGAGATAGCATTAATTATCACTCGGTGACCGTACTGTATCTCGTGTTCCTTGAGGCTTTGCTCACGTTCGTTCTCTAATGTACTATTCTTTCGATTTGATTAATATTATTACTTCTGTTGGTACTAGAGGTACTATAACAGCTGGACTGATATAAGATGTAAAGGTGATAAAAAAATGATGAAATTATCATAAGGAGTGATATATATATATTCACTCCTTCTTATATGTGCTTAAAAATCATCTCAAATATCCAACCGAGAATAGCTTCAAGACTGAGTCCTTTTGGGATATGACAACCGCAAAAAAATATCTCAGGGCTAATATTGTAAAACATTCTAGGGCATTACCTTTAGAATACAGGCACACAGCACACACAGACACGCTGAAAGGCAATCTACGATAATACATATATATGTATAAACACAGTAAAAAAGGACACAGAAATCATCCATGGTGGGTCTGGCAGTATGCCCTCCCCCTCCATTTTTAGACTGCTTATCAGCCTCCCCACTGAGCATCAATTAAGCAAATTCTCCCAGTCCAACTTTATACCATCTACAGTATGGGAACAAAAATGAACAACTTTTACATGCATTGACTGTATCTTTATGAATATATGAGTCATAATCTCACATACACACACTTGTAGTCTACATACTGTGAACATACTGTGTCACACACACCCAAACACACAGGTATGCTTTATTCATCGAAAGAGAACCCATTTGCTCATCTTGGTGGAAAGCCTAAAAAGAGTGGTCCTCTCTAAAGTGGATTTTTCATCAATGGCTCTAATAGGGCAAAGGAAATTACAACTGCTGCTGCAGCAGGCTGGTATTAGTGGAGATTGCTCATGCACTTTTTACCCCAATGTTTGTGATGACCAAAGAGGTACACTACAGCCATAACATGTGCATTAGAGAAATTAGCAAAATGTTCTTTCCATCATGGGCATCCTCTCTTTCTGTGGCTCATTCACCACTCACTGGCTAACTGCAATTTGGAAAGGAACATCCAAAATTAGAGGCTAATGAAAAAAGCTTATTGTATTTACAACTACCCCACTGGAAACAAGACAAGGCTGGGGGAAAATTGAACCAAACATTGAACATAGAAAACTAAAAGTGCAGTTTAACATTTCCTCATTCCTCCTCAAAAAAGGCTAATTCGTCAGTAACTACATGGTAACTTTGACATCTAAAATAATTCCCCGGCTTTTGAGCCAGACTATAGTCCAGAGTGATACTGGGGTCCAGGAACTACACTGCACCAATTTGGAAGGAAAGTGGGGAAGGTAATTTGACCATGTTCTGTATCCTTTCAGATGGGCTTTTGGCTATACAAATGATTTATCAAGCTAAATAATTGTTTATATATGTATATATAATGGCCCTCGCATCCAAGCGTAATAAAAATGATGGCACTTGAAAAGCAATGTCTCCTGCCATGAAACATTTAGTATTAGCCTCCCTTTTTTAGGTTTGGTTTTTCACATTTCCTCCCTTATCAAGCCCTCCCATCAAAGACGATGCGGATGTGTGTATGCTGCCTCTAGTTCCTGGTAGTCTATAGTCCCTCTACTCTCTTTTGCTCATCCATCACCCCATATTTACTCAACGTGTCCCCCCCCTCTCCCGCCCTGCCATCGTATCCAGTCTCATTAGCACATAACTGGCTAACGACATGCGAGGCAGGGTCCTGATTTAACTGCTCAACCTGATTAGGCCTTAATGAACTCCGACCGTCCATCTGAATGGACGCACACACAGGGGCATAGCAATGAGCGCGCGTGACCGGGCCTAGCCCCGCACGCACACACACGCGCACATCTGCGTGCACATTTAATATAGGTGCAAACATAGGCTCACCATGGGGTCTTTTAGCCAGTGATTTTTGTTCATTATCATAATGAAACATTGCTTTTATCACTGCAGTGATCTTATGCTCTCCGTGGCTGGACTGCAACAATAAAACATGACATGAGACAAACCCTGCCCCCATGACCGCAAGAACACATCTCCGCATTACACAATGGACGTTCGTTGTAAACCGTTTTTTGGGGAAAAATGGATGCTTATTGTTTTTACATTTCAATATTGCATGATAGATTACAATTTGAGAAACAAAACAAGAAGCGCTCGATTCAAGGATACTTTTTATTTGTTTACGGAATCTACACACAATAGCAAACCATAATAATATAAAAATTAAATATCAAATTGGTAGGAAATGGTTTCTGTGGTGCAGTTAAATATAAACCCATCGTACTCAAATCCCAGATGTGCTCAACATTGAATGAGAACAGCGGAGGTCCATGGTCTCTCCTTTTATGTCTAATTCTCTCATTCTTTCATGGCCAAGTTTATTAAAGACCAATGCTGCCCTTGGACATTCAATCATTTTCAATCAGGAGCAAAAGATGTATTGAGTGAATGCAAAGGCCACCAATTCATTACAACAATCAGCGCATAAATTCTTTTTCTCTTACCCTGGCACTCATGTGGTCTCATACCCCTTTCAATTCTCTTGCACTCTCCTCGACACGTTTCCATTCAGAACTTCAGATTCCCATTACTGTTACCTTGAATAAAACCACCTATAATTACCAGTTTGCAAAACAGATCTGATGTATGCGTAAGTTAAACATAACGTATAGAAGGGACAGCGTGAAGTTATTTAAATGTTTATTAACTGGCCCATTATACTTTCATTGCTGTGCAATGCCAATTCATTTGTTCGCGGCAAATTTCATATTGGTTGAACGCTTGTTGAATGCATCAGTGAGCCCAGAAATTGTCCCCTAAATGATTGGCATAGTTTTACTGATTCATGCATTGCATAAAATGTAAATGTCATGATTTGTTACCAATTATCATCAATGCGTGGAGGCCGGGTCACACATTTCAATCGGTTATTCCGTTACCAGCACGGTTGAAATCTTCTTCACAAAGGTGTCTTTCCATTCCATGCACTGGCCTCTTGCCTCGTTTCAGTCCATCATTTGCCCTCCTCCCTCGCCCTAACCCTCTGCTCCAGGGCTCCAAGGTCTACCTCCGTAACGGGGTCTATTCTGGTGACCACCGCTTTGCTGCCCTGCTCCTCAAACGCGAGCGTCATCACGCAGCACATGTCCACCATCTCCTCCTTACACCGGCTCATGCCGGCGTCCAGCTCCCCTCTGCGACTCGGATCGCGCTTCATGGCGCCTTTCTGTGCCACGGTGAACCCCAGCAGTCCGGTGAGCACCCGATCCGACAGCTCCACGTCCAGGTAGCCGGTGCCGTCCGACACGGTGGCCCGGACGCACCAGGCGCCCGTGCTGCTCGTCAGTTTACCCAGCAGGGTGACGATGAAGGCCTTGATGCGCACGCTGGTGCCCTGGCGTTGTCGGGCTCCGGGGAACTTGGCCTGCAGCAACCTCAGGTAGGTGAACGGAGGAGAGGTCAGCGCTAGTGTGGCGTCGACGTCCCCAGATGGTCTCGAATTGTGACCGACGGGCTCTGTTGAAGGCATGTGCTTCAAACGCATGGCAGGTCCCTGGGTACGGTCTGTGGACTCTGGGTGTGGCGTGGTAACAGCGGGCGGGACAGCAACGCCAAGGCCTCTGGAAGTCTGAGGCGTGTCCATCTCTTCCTGGAAGCAGTACTCCATGTCCATGTCCATCAGGTCCGGGTCGTCCGGGAGGATATAGGCGTCTTCAGGTATTCCCGATGAGGACACGGGGGGTTCAGGGGTCACCGGCCCCAACCCTCTTTCGGCAGCACCACTAAGGCTGGGACGGGCGTCATCCTTTTCTTGCATGCTGAACCGGGAGCTGCTGGCGTCGGGGTGAGAGCCTGAGGCAGAAGGCCCTTGGGATGGGGGCCTGTAGAGGGAGGGTGGAGCCGAGCTGTGGGGCCCGCCTCTTGGTTCATCGTGAGCCTGTGGGGAGTTTAGAGGTGCCGGTTCGTTTGTATCCTCTCGAAAGACCACGCTGTCCAACTCATCCAAAGGCAGGTCATCAAAGTCTTCATCAGGGAAATGTTCTTCCTCGTATCGATTCGATCTTATGGAGGATGGTGGGTCAAAAAGGACAGAATCTCCTTGGTCACCAAAACCTATTCTTCCGGCTTGGACAGGATTGCGTCCGTGAGAAAGTGTTGAGTATTCGCCCCTGGAAGAAGCCAATCATATTACTGGTACATACAACAGTTAAGCTTGCGCAAAGATTATATCAAAGTGATGGTGGAAGTCAGAAATAATATGAATATTATTATTATTATTATCATCATTATATTATATGAAGAATGGGTAGCATTGTGGTTGTAAATGTGTCTCACAGGATAAAAGCGTATCATGGTTTCTTAATAAACCACTGATTAAAGTATATAAAATACAATAATATCAATGCATCAAGGCCGACCTAGTTTAAACAAGTTCTGAATTGTATGCAATTCATTTCAATATACATTAGATGGACACAGTCTCAAGATGGCAGTCCTGCACTAGAGGACTACACTCGAGTGGACTACGAATATTTGATGAACGCTACGTTTTGTTTCTATATTCAGGCTATTGGGTCATTGGTAATGTCACCATGGCATTGGGTGTCAATTTTAATGGCAACACCAAAAATACATTCATGCTATCCGACCATTAAGTAATGACCATTACCAAATTCAAAATGTCGAAAGCTAGACTTGTATGCAATAATGAACAGATGAGTGTTCCTAAATGAGCCAAATCTGAATAATATAGATGTCTCATCCTGAGAGCCCATTTCTTTTCCCACTGGGCTTTTGATTGTTTGAGTGCTTTGGATTCAAGGGTGCCTAGAAAATATACCTCCATTTGAGTGCCTGTGAAGCTCTACAGAAGGTCACTGTAATACAGTTATTAGTTTCCTTTATTAACTGGTCATGGGACTGATAAAAAAAAATGAAATTTATTGAATGAATAGAATAATGTATAACCGTCTATAACGATGATCAAACACCATGCTATACACATAATTTGTGGTATGGGAACACACTTTGCAAATCTAAATAGTAAACACTGTGTGTTGTGAGACTATTAGATTACTGGTTTTTTATATCAGCTCATCATTTATTTGCATATATTGACTGATGGTCTCTCCACCTCTGTCCTCTTGTCTTTATCGATACTTTGCTCTTTCTTTATTTATGAATTCATTTGCTTTACTTGCATGTTAAAACTGTTAAAGAAAGATGCCATGCAAATCAAAGATGTCGACATTATATATTGTATAACATTATATTATAAAAAAAGATCTGAACTCAAGAGTATCACAATATGATCACAAATATAAACGTTAGGGTCTCAATACGATGCCACTGAAAAAAGGGCGAGAGTAACATTGAATTATCACCCAGCTCAAAGCAAAGCTGGAGGGCCGGTGAGGTACCATTCAGTCTAGGTGGGACAATAACGGGCTAAATTCTAGGGTCATTTTGCCCCGCCATTACCTACCTGGATAATGGAGGGTGGGCCTGGGTGTTGATAGAGGAGCCTGTCCCGTAGCCGCTGTCCATAAACGCTGGGCCCTGAGCCCTGTCCAGCTCCTCCTGGGCCTCAAGACTGGCCAACAGCTCCAGGTCATCCTCCATTTCATGGTTTGCTGATGACACGAAAGGAGACATAGAGGCACGGTCCAGTTATACAGCGCTCATATGAGGCTGTTCCATTGAAAGGAGTTGTTTATTAAAAACTCTGGGGGACGAGACAAAGCCTCTTGTGTAACCTTGATTTGAACATACACATTTACCGGGCAACACTGAAAATCTGTTTTCCTCTTCATTATCATTATCATACTTACTATGCTAAGCATTATAGTACTGGCAGGAATTTACAATCTTGCTATTTTACGAGGTACAAGGGACATGAAATGCAGGCAATGCTGCCATTTCTTTCTATCTGGCAAGCTGTGACGGGTAGAGTTTCATTGAGTTGCTTTCGAAGTAAACACTAACACATTTCGGTGGGAAATTTCGACCTTATTGCTAGGGGTGCGAAGCTCTTGGCACCCTTACGATTTGATTCAGAGGTCAACGATTCGATTTTAAAACGATTATCGATGCAACAATTTTTTTTGAGTACATTTCCAATGTGGGAATTTTTAAACATTGGAGTTTGCTACTCAAGAGATTGCTAATAACTTCCTACTTGTGTGATGATCATTAAAGACAATCAACAGATGAATTACTTTATCTAATATTTTATATTAGATAAGGTCTGTTCTCTGCGCAAAGAACCCGCATGCAGAAAGGAGCTTTCTGTAGCGCTCTGCAGCAGGTGAACAAATTTAATATAATAAAATATCTATCTATTTTTAATTATTATTAAATTTGTTTAGGATTTTTCATTTTCCTGCATTGACACGAAATCGTTCTAGAGAGAATCGTTCTGCATCGAAGAATCAATTATTTTCCCCACCCCTGCTTGTTACCCTCAATTTCCACCTCATCATTATACATTGTATGGCTGCGGGTGACTCACCTTGCTCCAGCGCAGGTGCGTTTTCCTCTCCAGCTCCTCCAGGATGTTGCTCCTCCGCAGGGAGACCCAGGGCTCCGCAGAGTACCCTGCCCTGGTTCGAGTCAAACTAATTATATCCTGACTGGTATTGCCATTTAGCCTGACCACATCATAAATCACATTATCAAATGGGAGAGTTGACTGGTAGACTTGCAAGCCATCATTATCATCGGGAATAATTCTTTTTATTTTTTTTTTTGACCCGATGGAGAAAAAATTACCAAAAGGGATTTTTTCCTACTCTGGCCCCACAGGGGGGGCTTTGCATTCCAGTTCCAATGGAACCCGGAGTTTAAGAAAGCCAGCCAGGGTGGAGGGGGAGAGCGCTATTTCAAGAGAAGGGGCCAAGCCTACCTGGTTGTTCCGCTCCACCAAGTCCTCCACCTCGCCTCCGAGGACCTTGACGTTCTGCGGCCCCAGCAGCAGGACCCCAAGCCGGCACACCATCTGCCCCTGGAGCTGGAGCTTCACACCGGGCCTAGGGTGGAGACAGGGGGCTGTCAGCACCACAAGGTGGTACTCTTCTTTTCTCCATCCCAACAACCATTTCCATGGTCAATGGTAGATGGATGTAAAAGTTGCAATCATTGGTTTGTGTGTGTGTGTGTGTTTGTGGGATTTGGGGGAGAGAAAAAAGATTGTTTGATGGAATGGCAGTTATATTCAAGATAAAAACACAACTTAATTTCAGTACAATTTAGTCATTCTGCAAATGCTTTTGTCCAAAGCGATATAGTGATTTTGGTTTTATCGATACGCGTCATTAGCGAGCTGGTAGGGCTCAAGGATGCCTACAGGTACACAGTGGACGTAAGGGTTCGACCCCACAACCTTTCAGCTGGAAACACCCTAACTGACGGTTTGTAGCAAAAGCTTGGGCAAGCTCTGCTCATTCATTGGCCGTAGCGTTGGACCCCGGGGTCCCTGGAAGACGTGCGCATGTGGCCCTCACTTGAGAGAGGTGTTGAGAGCCGAGATGGGCTGGTACTCCATGGCCTCCAGGTTCTGCACCCCGTCAGTCACCTACCCAGCAGACCACACACAGTTAGACCCAAATTAAAGACTACTGGATAGGTGACACAGCATGGAGCCTTTACATGTGAGCAGTTGTTGGGAAAAATATGATACATTATTTTTGCATTTTTATGCTTAGCACAGAGTTGGATAGACAGGAAGGTTTGGGAGATAGAGGGGAGGATTTGCAGCAAAATACCACAGGCAGGAATCGAACACGGGTCGTTGCGATAAAGGATTAAGCCTAATGGTATGCCCTTTCTCCGGTGAGCCACCGGAGTGCCCCTGCTGGGATTTCTTTTCGGGTCTTTTTGTACTTTTTCTGCTAATATACCCTAACAACTGTCCAAAAACCAACACACTTTCCTCCTGCTCAGGACTATCAGCAATGGATATATACTGTATTGTTAACCATTGGTGCCATAGAACGTAATGGTGCCCAAAAACACACCAACATAAGTAAGCGTTCCTTTTGTGTTGGTTAACAGAATTCTTCCTGATGATGAATCCTTTCTATGACACCAAATGTTGTTTAAAATTGAATCTGCCTCAAAGCAACATTACTCAAGATCTATGTTGTATTTTTGTATTTAAATTTTAGGAAGAGAATTGATTGTGTCTTGTATGGTCCCATCATGAAAAGCCCATAATGGAATTACCAATTAATGATAAATCGGTATTATGTTGTTTCCAATAAATCAACTATTACATTACTAACATTACAGATATATTGTGATTATTATTCTCGCTATTGGTTGGATTAAGATATGGTGAAGTGAAAATGGCTACTTCTGTCTCATGTGCTCATGTTGGTTTCCAAGCAACCAAATGCGCCTTGAGATGGGAGCTATACCAGAATGTGACATTAGATTCAGTCTGAATGCACTATAAGGCACTGTACGACACATCTACAGTTCCTCAACATTTGTGAAGAATTCCATACGAATTTGAAAGTTTGTGTGAAAAATTTGTAAAACAAAATGAAGCACTGTGGGCGTGTAGCATGTTTATTTGTTTATTTATTAACATAACAATTTACCAGAAAATAACCTTATGCGCCAGGTGAAAGCAAAATCTACTTGACTCTAAAATCTACCAACTAAGTATTGAATAGACTATTTCCCTTGCAGAAATCCATAAATGTTTATTTGGCACAGTGCCATTGGATATAGGCGTCTCCAAATCTCTACTTTCTTTTCCATCTTAACACCTGCTGTAGAGGCAGAGGTAGTTAATTTACAATTATATTTACACAGACTGCATGCTTGATAAAGTGGCTATTTAATGCATTAACACAGGGGGGAAAATGCTAAAGTAGGCAGACTAAAAGCATACTTTTCCTGGAAATGTTTCTTAGCAACAAAAGCGCACCACTTGATGTGAAAAATTGGTATATGAGTCAACAAGCATTGGACGGAGATGGACAGGGACAGATCCTTGGTTTTATATTAACCCAATCATTAAGTTTAGTTCTAGTTTGATTTAAGAATAAGTATGATTTTTGCATAATGGACAATGAGAAAAATAATTGTAATCATAGCACATCCCAACATTTATAGAATCCTCTTGTTCCTGTGCCAAAGCTTGCAATTTATTTGCATAAATAAAATACCAATAATTGTTTTTAGTTTACCCTTTACTCAGTTTTACCTATACCATTTTTTCTTCTAATAATTTGTCTTTTTTTTCATTGATATATTTGTAAACATTCATGTTGATGCATTATGTGTTATCTTTCAGTGCTTTAAAAGGGCCAGGCTGTGCCCCAACGCTGGCCTGCTCAGTGCCTAACCTGTAGCAGCAGCATGCGGGTTGGCCTGGCCTCCCAGGGTCTCTGGGTTGCCTGGGTTACAGAATTCACCTCCTCATTGGTGCAGTCCTTGCCTCTCAAGTTCTGCAGCTGGCCGTAAGCTGGCTGGCTGATGTCGAGAAGTGAGTCCATCTAGGACAGTGGAAAGGCTTTAGGGTTACAGGGTGCACTCTGCATAATGCTTATTATGCAAAAATGTTTTGTGATCAATATACAGAGGCACGTTGGGGATTGTGAGTAAATAATACGTGCTTTAGTCGTTTGGGGAGCACTAGGAGTGCATTTCAATGTAGTTTGTCAATACCTTCCCAACTATGTTATCCATCAGTTCACTTGGCTAACGGATGCATAGATATATATCCCGGTAGACATATATTGTGGGTATCTAGATACCCACAATATGTGTGTGTGTATATAGATACAATATTAGAGCATACATTACAGATGCAGGACTTACTTGAACACAAAATGTGCCTGTGAGCTCAGTCTTTTGGGCCCCAGACAGATCACCTGGGAGCACAGGGTGGCCCAGGTCCCTCAGATCTGCTAACAGCCACTGGTCTAACACCTGGAAACGCACTCGTTTTATAACAGTGTGTGTGTCTTGTGCTCATCGACTTGCAAGGCCAATGACAATTGTTTACGGTTTGTACCTGTTGGTTTATCTGCTGTTGTGTGAGGCGGGCTCCCCCTCCCTCTTCCTGAACCCACTCCACGCAGGTCTCCAACCAGGCAAAGGGCACATGGATGTGCCAAGACGACCGGAGCCAGGCCATAGTCGCATTCACCACTGCCTGGGTACCTGGAGGCATCTTTTTCTAGCGTCGGCTAACTACAGATCCAGCAAGTTCCAATCTATCTTTATGTTGGAGCCATCTGCCCTTAGGAAGCCATATTTTGCAACTATAACTAAAGGTTAGACAATATTCCTGGTAAAAGTATGTTCCATGTGAACTTGGGTTAGTTCCGGAGATAGTCGTTATCGGAGGAAAGTCAAATGTTTCTCTATTGAACGCACATCAACTGATTCAATCAACCTTCCGAAACCAACCAGCTAAGCCGTATGTACTTGGTCTGTATCAATTCGTTTAGATTATTTATATGTCTGCAAACTACTATCCCTTGAAACTTGTGTCTGAAACATCTGACATATATCGTGTTGGCGCACTTCTGGCATATATTTTGTTGGCGCGTTTAGTGTTGCTAGAGATCAGCCAAGGAACCAAAGTGGACGGATTCCTTCAACCAAATAAACAGCCGAATTGTGAACAGGGCACTGGCCCTGTTACTATAACTATTAGCATACACTCTATCTCGGGAGTTGAATCTTAATAATGTGACATCTTAAGAGGATACGATAACAACGCTTTAACCGACCTGCAAACCAACAAGCAAGCATTTGCAAAAGTCTGGTAATCTCACGCTCTGGCCAACGGTGCCGGTCAGATGTTTGATAGACGTGAGTTGCACCAATCAACGCTCGCATGAGAGAA
>JAOPUA010000147.1:4512987-4523079 GCA_027122455.1 Trisopterus luscus | reverse complement strand
CCACACCACCCCCCCCACCCCTCCCCGTCATCTTGTTCGGTTTATTTTTGTGCATGTGCAGTTTTGTAACACACAGTCGAGGTGCGCTCTCTCGCAGCCCATCCGTCTGCAGCGTTAACTCACTGTGAGTTCCGACGTTTCGTTGACAACTTTTACGACTGTTTTTGTGTCCTCCCGCCGTCTCTCTCTCTCTCTCTCTCTCTCTCTCTCTCTCTCCGTCTCTCTCTCTCTCTGTCTCTCTCTCCCACTCTCTGTTGTTGTCTCCCTCTATTCTTTCATTGTGATCGTGGTTGGTTGATGGTGTTGTGAATGTGACCGTACCGCACCATCGATGTCTGAATGTGCGATTGGATGACTTCCGCTTTCAGACAATGTTTGTTTTCTTATGTCTCTCAAGCCGACACCCGTCACAGCAGTGTTCACGTTAAAATTGTTTGTATTCTATATCACTTTATAGTGCTGTCTCTTTTTTAGTACAGTGTTGGTTGTAAAGGTGCTCTTAGCCTGGCTAGCTACCTTCACAAATGATTGGTCAAACTAAACAGTCCAGTTCAAGCATCCCCTCTCCAAGCACAGACACACTGTTCCTCTTCTACGTTGAAGTGTTTTTTTTCTATCAACCACTCACTTTCCTCCCCAAACTACACACACTGGTCCTGTTATCAAGAAATCTTTGATGGCTTACACCGAACCGGTACATTCATACATTCACAGACAGAACATTTAATCTTCTGCCCTGTTTCTTCAAGGACCAACAAAGCATGAGGGACAGAGAGATGCTTGTGTTTGAACGCTAGGCTCAAAGCTAACCGTAGCATTCACTGGATGAATGAAGAAAGGTCTGAGGGTTTGAGCTTCCATCATTTTAGCTCTTAGCATTATGCTAATCGCTCTTTGGCATGTCTGATAGTGTGTACCTCCACAGAAAGCCAACCATCCCCAAACCCAATTGCAAACCGATTGCAAACCATTTCCTAAATGTGAATTTAAATATTCTGTTGTGTTCTGTGTCTTCTTTTCTGTTATTTTCTATTCTATTTCTTGAATTCTTATACTCCCAGCCAAAGTCTGTCGCCGTTTTTCTCCCTGGTTTTTGATGTGCTGTTTTGTGTCGTGTTTTGTCTTGAGTCTTGTGCCTGACCTCGTCAAGTCTGTGCCGTCTTATTGTCTGCCTAACCTGTTTCTGTCATGGTGAAAAGCTTCTCTGCTAAGTCTCTCTCCCCCTCTGTGTCTCCTCGTCTCTCCCTGTGTGTGTGGCTAGGAGTTATGTGTGCACCCCTGCCCATCACTACCTGAGGTAAACGGAGCGCTAGAAAAAAATGTTAACGTCATTCAACCACTGAATGACCAATGAACTCATGAACATGGTTCACCATCATCACTATTCTGAGAGATGTTCAAAGTGGACGGAGGTCACTGAACCTCAGACTGTTACAATCATCCATTCACCCTGTTGAACACCCCATGTTCCATTGAGGTGCTTTTTGTGTTTCAAGTAGCCAGATTTCATCAAACTCTATGTGTGGAGATGTCTGTAACAAGAATAGCAGTTGTCATTGTTGGTGTTGTTGATTTCATGACAAATTTATGAACTTGAGATACAAATCTGTTTAACATTTTTAAGGTGGGAACAACATCATAAATGTGTCATATAATATTTATTTCAAAATGGTGATTCATTTTAGCCAGCAATCATTAAAAGAATCTGTTTGTCATAAAGCTGTTGATTTGGTTAAACAAAAATGCTAATGAGATCAGACAGGTGCAGAGATACGTTTTTAATAAGCACAGTTTTTAGATGTGAGTGAATCATCGTACTGCATATGTGCAGTCCTTTTAGAGTGTCCATAGTGCTATGTCATCCCCCTGTCGGTCTTAGTAGAGGTAGGAGAGGAGACATTCCATAAAGTTGTTCCCTCTCCTGTTGCTAAAATCCTAGACAGTTTTTATAGTTTTAATATGGTCATTTCATATCCATCATTCTTTGTTTGCTTCTTGGTCACTCCTCAGTCACTCCCTTGGTCACTCTGTAAATCACCCCAGCATGCAAGGATCATGTCTGTCCGTCCTTCCCTCTCCTTCTCTTCTGTTCTTCATTGGGCGTATCCTATCTGTGCGTCGATTCCTCGTCGGATTCCTGTCACTAAGTCCATATCATGGTTGATTCATCATGCCTTTTTGTAAATCACAATTGACGTCAATGAAGTCTTGGGGAAAGAACGCTGATTCTCCTCAACTTCAATTGAACACAAACAAGATTCACTATCACAATAAGTGTGAAGGCATTGAACTCAATTGTGTGAAAATCGAATACATTTCACAATCTGAATGCCTTGTTTGTTCTGATGGGCTTTCCTCCCATCTCCACCGCCACCAGTAAGGAGCAGAAGTCCCTCCGGCTGAAGTCGGTGTGGGACAAGCGGGTGGAGGAGCTGCGGCGTCACAACCGGGCCAGCTGCGAGGCGCTGTACAACGAGCTGGAGCCGGAGGAACGCCTGCGCATGTCCGCCGCGCTCAACCTCCAGCCCAATATGAAGACCCACCTGGACCGCCCCCTGGTGGTGGAGGCCGGCGGCGATGGCGATGGAGACGGCGACGACGCCGCCACCACGCCCGCCGCAGGACATTCCGGGAACGGCAGCGGCTCTAACGGCGCCCAGCACCAGCACCACCAGCGCCACCATCATCACCACCACCCCAAGCCCGGCGAAGCCCCCATCAACACCAACGGGGAGCAGGCCGCAGACGGCTCCGGCCCCGAGGCCCCGAGGACGAGGACGACGGCGACGGCGACGGGGCCGGGCCGCCGCCACCACCGCCACCGGGAGCGGGAGCGGGAGGAGCCTAACGAGAACGGCGACGTGTCCAGGGAGGAGCGCTGCCACGTGCACCACAGCCGTGCCAAAGACCACAACGGGTGCCGAGGGAAGGAGGGCAAGAGTGACAGCAGGTCTCGGAGCAGAGAGGGGGGCTGGCGCCGGCATCACCTCCCCCAGCAGCAGAGCTCGGTGGACGAAGGAGGAGGCGGAGGTGATGGAGGAGGAGGAGGAGGAGAGGAGGTCACGGAGGGCGAGAGGGAGAACAGCCATCACCATCACCACCACCACTCGCACGGGACGCCCCGCGAGGGGAACGGGACGGTGTTCAGCGGGGGTGGGGGCGGGGGTAATGGAGGCGGGGGAGGGAGGGGGGAGCGGCGGTCGCACCACAAGGAGGGCCGGGGTTCCTCCAACCGGGACGGAGAGAGGAGTTCCCGGGGCGAGAGCAGGACCAACGGGGAGAGGAGGAGACGGCGGGCGCACGGGACCAAAGGGCACGCCACCGCCTCGGAGGGAGAGGAGGCGGCAGAGCAGGACAGGACCAACGGGAACAGGTAGGGGGCCACACGGAGCACTGGGAGAACAGATTTAATACACAGTATGCTTTTCCCGGAATGATTACCAAAGGATTACAGTTCGGGCAGCAATGTGTACTTGTTCTTCACCTAACTTACTTGCAAACTATCAACTACACTGTATTACTCAAACTAACTCTCTCTCTCTCTCTCTCTCTCTCTCTGTATCTCACTCCTCTTAATCATTCTTTCTCTTTTTCTTTCACTCCTCTCTCCATCTCTCTCTCTCCTCTCTTTCTGTTCCTCACTTCTCTCTTCTCCTTTGCTCTCTCCCTCTCTCTCTCTCTCTCTCTCTCTCTCTCTGTCTCTCTCTTTTTCTCTTTCTCTCTCTGTCCTCCCCTCTGTCCTCTCTCTCCCTCTCTCCAGGTTTGGTGAGTCTGAGGGAGACTCCCTGGCCGTCTCCCCCCAGCAGGTCCCTGGGGTCCCCAGCTGGCCCACGGACGGCCTCGAGGACTCTGACAACCAGAGGAACGTGAGCCGCACCGGGCAGGGCTCCACCTACTTACCCCCGGTCACCATCACCTCCCCGCCCGGCGACTCCATCCTGATACCCAGTATGTCCTGCAACACCGGAGGACTCGTGTGTACTGTGTTTTAGTCATGGCAGAGCCACACTCCAGCACCACTTTGGTACATTGGTTTTGCATTACTGTAGAGGGTAAACACATACACGTGCATTAACCTTGCGTTGATGCCAGACACATGTCCACCAAACTCGACTGAAGGGCCGTTTACAGGGTTGCCGGTAGCCCCTGCAATCACAGAATAGAAAATCACCTGTAGAATGGCGTAAGGTGCCAGTATGCTAACCATGCAGGGCAGAACGCATTGTCACAGCTGCTGGTCGGAATCAAACCTTCCCTGTTTTCTCTATACTGGATTGCAGTGGTTAAACTCTCTTAAATATTTGACACTACTGTGATTTGTATTAATGTAATGGCCGCTGTCGGTCATGTCGGCCATGTTTACATTTGCGTTCTGCTCCGGTGTCTCTCCCAGTGAACAGTATTGACAGTGAGACGGCGCCGATGAATGAGAAGACTCTGGAGGACCTGGAACAAAGCAGGACCCGACCCATCCTCCCCTACAGCTCCATGTTCATCTTCAGCCAGACCAACCCGTGAGTTCCCGCCCCCCCCCACCGGTCGGTCGGTCTGTCCGTCTTGTCTCCTGAGTAACTCTTATCTCATCCTCTGCCTCTCTGTCTTTGGCTTGTGTATTCTCCCCGTGTTCATGCGTGTTTCCCTGGGGTGCTCCGGTGTCCTCCGGCCACCTAAAGACCATCCAAAAGAAACCCATGTTAGGTTAATACCACCGCCGGTGCCCTTGACCAAGGCGCTACTAGCCGACCTGGGGTCGGTCCCCTGTGCGCTGCACTCGCCCGCCGCCCCTAGCACTAGCGCTAGTGATTGTGTCAAACGCAGAGCTCACATTTCGTCGTATAGTACTTGCACTGCAGATGAAGACCTTCTCCCTGCCCTGTTGTTTCAGAGTGAGGCGTCTGTGCCACTACATCGTGACGATGCGCTACTTTGAGATGTCCATCCTTGTCGTCATAACGATGAGTAGCATCGCGTTGGCCGCGGAGGACCCCGTCAATGCTCACGCCCCCCGCAACAATGTGAGACCCACACATATATGCGCACACACACACACACACACACACACACACACACACACACACACACGCATGAATTATGTGGCAGCATGGAGAGAGAATATTAAACTCATGTTATGTTTCATTGGGGATCTCTAAAAAAAAGTTAATTAGTTGAGCCTCATAGGCTTTAAAATGTGTTCCTCAGTGCCACCAACTTGTGTTTTAATCTTTCCTGCGTAGGTGCTAAAGTATTTGGACTACGCCTTCACCGGCGTCTTCACCTTTGAGCTGGTGATCAAGGTGAGTGGCTTCAGGGGAAATCTCTACCCTCCATCTCTCTCTGTGGTGTAGTTAACAGTCTAGCCAAGCCGCTGGGCAAACAGACCTTCTGCCTCCTTGTGCAGTTTAATATTGGTGCCACACTGTTCTCAGAGGGGCCGCACACACAACAACAGCATTTTTTAAATAACACAACACCCAATTTGCTATTGTTTTCCTTCGGTTCAGCTCCCCGGTGCTGAGCGGCTGTCTTTTGATGTGCCTTCCATTTTTATGTGTAACTCCCTCTGCTGGGCTCAGAGCAGTGCCACTCGTCAACAAAAAGAGAAGACACACAAAAAAAACGAATTGCGAATCTTGGCTGATTTATTTGCAATCGTAAGAGGTCAGCATCTTGTGGAATCGAGTGCTACCGTTAGAAAGTTTAAATGGCACCATTGGGCTCGCAGCACTGCTCCCTCGAGCACTAAGAGCAGTCGCCACAAAGCACTCTGCCGTGGTGCTTCTGAAGAAACCGCATACTCTATCCTCATTAGAGCAGAGGGCTTCAAAGTGTTAACGGTACAAAGGGCTTCACAGACCTCAAAATATATGACACCCCATCTCACCCCGCTCTCTAAAATAGAGAGGAAACCCTGAGGAACAACTCAGAGAGGGATACCTCCTTCCAGGGATGGTTAGGAGTGTGTGTCCGATCTAAGTTGTAGATCTAGTCACAGTGTGTGTTCAGGAGCCGGACCAGAGTACCTGTGTGTGTGTTCTAGATGGTGGATCTAGGTATCCTGCTGCACCCCGGGGCGTACTTCAGGGACCTGTGGAATATCCTGGACTTCATCGTGGTCAGTGGGGCGCTGGTGGCTTTTGCTTTCTCGTAAGTTCAAACATGGTCACCCTTTTGGTTGATTGAGATGATGCATTTACACTCAACCACTAAACATGGCTAAACACACAGACGCTGATCTGTTGTACAATATTCTAAAGACATTGTCGGGATTCTAAATACTTTGTTGTTCTTTACTATTGTGTTACATGTATAAAAAAATTAATTATTGACTACATTATATATATTTTTACGAGTTATGAAGTGACTGTGACCCCTGTTCTGTTTTTGTGTTCGGATCACTTGAAAGGAGCTTCATGGGGTAATGTCCAATATCCGTCTCCCTCTCTCTCCCTCTCTCTCTCTCTCTCTCCTCCTGCTTGACTGTCACTTATCATTCACCTGCGAGAGAGAGAACATTTATATTGCTGCAAAAAACAACAACTAAGTGTCCACCAGCACAATAACAAAGTAACCGTCAATGTTATTGTATCTACAAAAAATACTTTTTTGCCTTGAGCTTACTTTAAGGATTAACTGGTCCAAACCAAATTCTGCATTTTTATTTTCCATTATAAAGCAAAGTTTCTTGTCAGGGTGGGCAGATTTTTTTTGCAGCTCACGCTCCATCCACATAGACAATATCCCACTATCGTCTGTCTGCCTGGAGCTCCACCACCTCCTCCACTTCCTCCAGCTGATCCTCATCCTCCACCTCCGTCGCCTCATGGACCCCCTCATGGTCTGGTCTCCTTACTCTGCATCTCTAGCCGGGCTATTGCCAGACCAAGCTCAATCGTAGATTGCACGTTGGTCTGGGGAAGCTGCAGTCATTTTCTTCAGCACAGGAGGTGTGATCAACGGGCAGAGTTAAATTGATTATGTACGCAATTGGCTGCTTGCCGTCGCTTCCCTGTCCTCATTGTGTTAAACCAGCCCATAGCGTGCGGAAAAGCCAGCTTGGTGATTGGCTCCAGCAAAAACGTATCGAGACTAGAAAGAAATGTATTGCTCTTCTCCAGACCCTTCTGCAGAGCGAACTCAAATCGCCGGCAGAATGGGCGGGGCTACCCAGTCTACTGCATCTCCATTCTGTTCCATCACTTTGAGAAGAACCCATCCGCTACGATGCCTGCTCTGATTGGAATGACATCATACCTCCTCTTCCATGTTTCACCTAAAGATGTCTCCCAAAAATATTCTCTCCTCTTGTATGGCTGGCTGTAAGAGGGCCCATCAGGGGCCCTGGGAACATCTTCTATTCCGAACAGGAATGGGAATACAGATTCATACATCTGTATTTCTGTTGGAAATGTTGCACTTTCATCACCCATGGATGTTCTCGGTTTTGAAGTGGAATGTGGTTACCACAGTGTGCACAAGCACAGAACCATGTACTGTTCATCTGTCCGACGCCATTTCACCTTGCAACCACGCTCTTTATAGTTTAACTGAGTTGATTTTGTGTGACAGCCAAACGTTCACCTCTTGGGACAATGCAGGACGTTTTTTAAGCCAAACCCAAAGGAGAACTATGTAAAAATGATGTGGCATTTTACCTCTTGCACTCTTAAGGTTAACATTCAACCAATTTCACAATTTTCGATTCATATATTAACTGTTAAGACTAAACGGAGAAGCTCGCACCCTTGTCTTTCTTGTATTAATCATGAGGTTGTTTACATTGAACCTTGAACACGTAGAACACAAACTTTAGATTTTAACAAGGTCTACAGCTTCATTTATTCATCGATTCCTTGTCGTTGAATGATTTCATCCAAACATACTGCATAATTTGTGTGTGTTTGCGTTTGTGTGCTCACATGTGTGTGTGTCTCTGAGTCTGAGTCGATAATTGTGCTCTGCCTTATGTGTTTTATCACCTATTTTTATCCAATTAGATCGCAGCACAGTGTGACCAGGTGGGGACCCCACTATACCCTCCAAAAAACTCAAACCCCCCCTACCCCGTTCGCCGTCGCCCTCTCCATCTACGCAAGCACTGTCTGACAGCATTCAACTGAAACTTCTGTCCATTTTTCATTTTGTTACAAAAATGACAAAATGAATTTTTTTCAAAAGGCTTTCAGACCCCTACCATCGCCATGCCAGTTATGTCCTAGTATTTCTACTGAAGAGCATGCATCAAGCATGCCCTTGCATGTGGTAGTCAGCCAGAGTAGTGGAAGATTAGAGGATGAAACACAGGGTAGAGAGACATGGAAAGACAGAAGGAGAGCAAGAGAGCGAAAATGTGTGTGAGAGAGAGGGAGAGGGAGATAGACAGAGAAAGAGAGAGGGACACAGAGAGAGAGAGAGGGAGAGAGAGATAGTGTTATATGATGATTACTAAATCATTACAGCTGCTGTGCTATTTTTAGAGTTACCAAGCACGAGAAATGAATAGAACATATGGAGAGTTGAGGTGTGAAATGCTTGGGGGCTTATCAAGGTTGCCTCTTCAGATACTATCTAACACAGTGTGTCATGCTTATTCACTCATATAAGCGTGTTTACTTTGTTTATATGATTATCCAAGCTTGACCCTCTGTCTCTGAGGATTTTAGAGAGTTTATAGGAGGTTAGTTAATAATTAACAAAGATTCTGAAGCATCCAGCATTTGTTATTGGTGCCCTGGTGAATCAGCTCACATTGTGTCAGAATTGTGACACGCTTTAAGGTGATAAAATAAATACATGGAAGAAAAACTTATCTCAAAGTCTCTCTCACAGCCTTTTATCCAAAGCAAGTTATAGTGAATTCAGTTACAGGTAATTATGGAGCAGGTAGCGGTTACGGGGCATCTTGCCCTAAGCGGCCTACCTGTTAAACTGTTGACCTGGATGGGATCAAACCCAGTACCTTTTACTGGGATTCGGGAAACCCTAGTCATTAGATCCGACAGACATCCTATTATTCGATCAAACATTCTGTGATCAAAAGAAAAGGGAGTCTTTCCTTATCTCGTTCATGACCTTTGACCCCGGTGAACATGTTTACAAACCTTTCCTTTGCATGAAGAGAAGAACATGTGTTGACCACTCGATAAGCTCACCGCACTGGCTCATGTAACCAAGTTTACATGTTATGTGCACATGTTTATGAGGACTGGCATGTTTTCTGATTATCTTAAACCTAAAACACAGAAGATAATCATCATTCAGGAATTACAACGCAGCGCATGAAGAGTATCGCTCCATCTCCAACGCAGACCACATGCCTGTGGGTTGCCATGGTTTAAAGCTTACGAAAAAGCTTTAAATGTTCAACTTTACTTTTGTTTCACCTGTCGATGTAGTAGTTCAGTTGAACCTTCGATCCATTAACCATTCGTCTTTTCTACAGAGCTTGTGTTTTTCTTTTCCTTTTTTTTATTCCGCATCACCTGTCCATGTATGTGACTAAACTTTGTGTTTCCTTGCAAACAAACCTACTTGCACATACATGTAGTTAGTTTCTTATGTTATTGATGTATTTGATTGTCCTGTTAAGACTTTGAAACCTTCAGTATTTGCGGCTAGAGGGTTCCAGGGGTTGGTGATAGTTCCAGAGGTTCTGGGGGAGCTCCAGGGTTTCTAGGTAGATCCAGGGTTCTAGTCAGTTCTAGGGGTTCTTGGGAGACCAATGGGATCTGTTGAGTCCTACACGTTCTAGTTAGTTCCAGAGGTTATAGTGAGTTCTACGGGGGATTCTAGTTAGTTGCAGTTAGCTCTAGGTGTTCCAGTGTGCTCCAGGATCTTCTGGATCTCACTCGGTGTGTTTACCTCCAGAGGGACCAAAGGGAAGGACATAAGCACCATCAAGTCCCTCAGAGTTCTCCGGGTCCTCCGCCCTCTCAAGACCATCAAGCGCCTGCCTAAACTCAAGGTATACACCAAACATCCACTACACACACACACACACAGACACACGCACGCACAGGCACGCACGCACGCACGCACACACACACACACACACGCACACACACACACACACACACACACACACACACACACACA
>JAOPUA010000147.1:4358425-4377404 GCA_027122455.1 Trisopterus luscus | reverse complement strand
CCCCCGCCCAAAGCTGAAAAGACAACATCTCAATGTCACCGGGTTCATTCACGATAATCTCCAGTCCGGCTGTCGTGAAACGAAACAAAGCACCACAAGCCCCGTCCCTGCTGCTCCACCAATCAGCAGTCAGTACACACACACAAACCTCAGAGAGAGAGAGACAGAGAGAGAGAGAGAGAGAGAGAGAGAGAGAGAGAGAGAGAGAGGGTGCATGTCTTCGCACCTGTGTAGGGTCCACGTCTGGCTAAGGAGGGAGTGTCTCTGCCTAGCGACGTGGATCTTTGCGGATCTACGCATACATGCAGACGCAGTAGTGTCATTTGGCTTAACATTAGGCCTTTTAAAGTACAAGGACACCTCCTTGGAGGGAAGCAACCTTAAGAATGAATGATGAAGAGGGATCCCTGCTTCCAGGGATGGTGAGGAGTTTCTAATGTTCATCAGGGTAGCGATAGCATGACCATAATGCTCCAATGGGGGGTCGTTTTGTATTTTTATGGTTTGATGCTACTTCTGCCAAATTGCCAGTCCCGGAGAGGTATTTCACCCACAACCTTGCTTGATTCATTTGAGCATTAACTTGCACACGGACACCATCTGAGTGGAGCCGCTGCATTAATCCTTAGCCAGTGTTGATACGCTAGGAAGATCTGGATTAAAGGCTGGAGTTATTCCTAACTGGATCATAAAGGTCCAGCGTTGCAGTAACAGATGGTTCATAACACCCCGCTTTATCATGCTGATGAGGAGACAGAGACCTCTCTCTCTCTTTCTTGCTTTCTCAATCTAGCTCTACCTTGCTCTATCTTGCCTTCTCTATCCCTTTCTCTCTCTAGCTACCTTTCTCGCTACCTCTCTCTATCTCTCTCTCTCTCTCCCTATGTCTCTTTACCGCTCCGCCTCTCTTGCTTTCTCTATCCTTCTCTCTTTCCTTCTCTACTGCTCTCTTTCTATCTTACCCTATCACCCATTCTCCTTACCTCTCTCATTCTCTCTCCCTCTTTCTCTCGCTCACTCCCTCTCTCTATCTCTCTTCCTTGCCCCTCTCTCTCCTTCCATTAACCCTTCCCTGCCCAACCTCTCTGTTTGCCAGCTCTCAGCCTAAAGATATAATGAAGGAGGACCTCATTGAGGACAGTGCCAAGTCTTCATTTCCTCTGCAGTGTCTTGGAGAGGATAGAATAAGGCCACTCAGCATAACAGTACCGTCCCCTACCTTCTGCCCGAGGCATTCTAGAACTACTTTGAACTTGCAACTCAGCAGTCTTGGTGAATGAATGTGGGAACGTATGTAGCATATTGATTGTCAAGTTTGATTTTATCATTAATCGGTATCCCATTGTGATTCTACTTGCCCTTCACAGTTCTCGTATTCATTTTGAATACAATTCCAGCCATAAGCCTTCATTTTGCTTTATGATTGCAAAACCGATGACTTTACACATGAATTAGTCCCAGTACCCGGTGGATTACAGTGGAGGAAACTATAGGAAAAGGAACCAAAAACTCAGTAAAGCTAGAAAAAGCGAATGAAACCCAACCCTGTGAATTTCTACTGGCATCTATGCCAGACGTGTCACTATGGGACCAGTTGCATGATGTCGCCAGACATCAATTTCCACCATTCGGAACCATTGCTATAGGTAGAATAGGTTAACTACATCCTGCAGACACAACACACATTTCAATCAAATCAGAAATATACAAATATATTAGTAACATAATACTGATGGTAGCATGTTTCTTTTTTTCCCCCAGACCCACCTCTGCCCAAAGCACCGCAGCACTAGCCAAGGTGAGACGGCACCCTGCCCTCCTACATACTATCAAGACTGCGTTCCACCCCACTCCATCTTTTTGATGTTCATTTCCTCCTTTCGTCAGCCATTCATCTTCAAGCACTGATGGGGAGATGTGCGGCCTGCCAGGCTCTCCTCTTTAGAATGCATCGCACCGAGCGATGAGCCTCACCTCGGTCCAAGACAAACACACAAGATGTTTAACTCGAGTGAGGCATCGCTTGCCGTAATGTGATGGACATTTATCACACCAGAGGGATCGGAATGATGATAACAGAATAAACAACCATGAAATACAAAATAAAGAGTCAGTTTGAAAAGAAGGCCGGACAGTAAGCAGTATGCGGACAGGTCACGAACGTAACGGACAGACAAAAGAAGGAACGAAAGAATTCTGTAGACAGAATCCAAAGCGACATCCAGTGAATTCAGAAATAATTTATTAATGAGCAGGTAGGGGTTAGAGCATCATGCCTTGGGATACAGTAAGACTATCGGGGTTTGAACCCCAAAACCTTTTGGCTGGAAGTAGAACACCCTATAACAGGGCACCATCTGCCCAAAACAAGACTAAAACGTGGACTAAGTTCCAAGCATGTAACTAAACGTCAGGAGTAAACAGCTGATGCCGAATCACCACAGGGTGTGACAGAGTGTGTCAAGGTGGCCATGGTGATGTTTGGGGGCTACTTCAAATCAACAAGAGAGGTACATATATAGGTGAAATGTGCCTTAGTATTTCAATCCAAACTTTCTATTCAGGGACCTGAATGCCAAGCATGCAGGTTTTCCATCTGTAAACAAACCACATTATCAGTGAACCTCGCGGCTAGCCTTGAAGCGGCATTTTAGTCTCGGCAGGCGGTCTTTTTGCTAGCGTCTACTCCTCCACTCCCAGCTGGCTGGCTGGGACTTCAGTAGGAGGAGATGGCAGCTGTTTTAAACCTCTGCCTCCCTGTCTTATCATATGCTCTGCACACCCTCCTCCCAGCCTCCTACTTGCTCTGTTATAAGCACAGCGGCTCGAATGGGATGAATATTTTAATATCTAATATTGTTTACGTTTGCAACCTATAACACCACTCTCTCTTATCCGAAGACTCCATTAACAACAGAGGAAGACTTAATTCGTAAATGCTAAGCAGTGCCGACCCACCTCAGAGTTTGGCCCCAAAGGGAGGGCTTTGAGTCTATGTGGGGTTAATTTCCTTCCTGGTTGGAGGAAAATCGAGGGTTGGCTATGGAGAAAGCGAAGGTTGTTGTTCTCTTTAACTCTGTCTTGGTGCATCAGCAGAGGAGCTGAAACAAAGGGGCTGAAACATAGTAGTGTAAACACAGGGATTCTGCTCCGGGTGACTGATGACCACCCAAGTGCAAGAGGCCCAGAAGAAGTGTGTGTTCTTGGAAGTCAGCCTTAGAGGTTTTATGTGTTAGTGTGTGAAGTGTTGGTGTGTGTGTGTGTGTGTGTGTGTGTGTGTGTGTGTGTGTGTGTGTTTGTGTTTGTGTTTGTGTTTGAAGTGTTCGTCGATGCATGAGTATATAAGTGTGTACGTACTATGTAGACATGCGTTTGTGTGCGAGAGTGTGTACGTGAGTGAGCTGAGTACTCTCAGAGTGGGTCTCGGAGCTGATTTCTGGTAGGTTGGGATTCCTATGTATTGGCGACCGATTTCAATTCAAATAGATTTATGGAACATGCTTATTTTTCTATAGGAAAAGAACACCATGTTATAGCAGCAATAAGTCGCTTCAGACAGGCGCCTCCAATTAACGTTTACCAGCAGATCTATAAAAACACAGCAGAGAATTATCTTGTTGTTCATCGATTTAGATTCATCAACGTAACAACGTTTCACGTTTCCAAATAAAATCACTATAGCAAGAAAGAAAGGGAGGAATAGGGTTGTGGATGAAGGGAGTGTTGAATATTCTTGTCGTAATTTTCATCTGGCAGTTGTAAAAATAATTTACAACGCCCCTATACGTTACAGAGTCTCCCTTTAAGGCTGGGAGCCAGCAGGAAAGACTCGGATAACCTTTGAAGGAGCCTGAGTGGATCTTAAAATGTGTGTGAAGAGCACTCACTTTGTCACCCTCTGCTGATATAAAGTGGGGCTGGTGGGGACACAAATGTATTTTGCTGCCAGAACTTACAACAACGTACGATTAATGAGCTCAAAAATGACATGTTGCTGCTCAAGTGTTTTTTAAGTTACTGTGAGGAATCATATGTGTAAAAATATACACAATAGAATATAGTGTATGCTGAATTTGCTGCTGTGGCACCCTGATTACCTGTATGGAATCATTAAGTATTACCTCATCTTATTAATACTAAATAAATCTATGCTCTGAAATAAAATAGTAACTCAGAAACACATGCAATACGCAAATAGGAAAAATCCATTAAAGAATTCCTGGTCAAAATAAAAGGTCAAGTAAAGGTCAAATAAAGGTTACTTCATGAGGAGGTTCACTGGAGTGTGGGGGTTGTTGAGGGCTGATTTAAGCAATGCACTCAATGCACAACAGGTGCGCAGCCTCACCCAGAGTCTAATCAGTCTGACTTGTGTGCCAGGCTGCACACCTTTTTCCGCCATTGAGTAATATGTGTGCACGTATTAAACCAGCCATCACCACACACAGACCTCGGGAGACCTCCTACATTGCTGCATGGAACACCTGCTGTATGCATTGTTGTACTCAAGCTCTGCAATGAACCGGTTTCAGCATCTATACCCTGTGTCCTTGATTTGGAGGAGCCCAGTAAGAGCCACCAAGGTGGCGTGTAGCAGATGACATTCCTACACTGGCGGCCAACCCGCGGCTTCTCTCAGCCAGGACACAGGGTCAACTCAGGGTGCAGAATTCCAATAATACTGCAATACATTATTGCAATTCATGTGGGTAGCAGTGGATCTTATTTACCTCGCAGTCATCTTGGTTCCAACTTGGTTTGAAATTCAAGCTGGGTGATGGGGGGGAACTCAATGCAGAATTCCCCCCAGCTAGCATTGAGAAACAAGATGGTGAATAACAAAACAAGGAACGGACTGCATTTTAAAGAGAGCTTATGTGTGACTTTTACCCCGGGCGATGGCAACCAGAACTCCACCATCTCGTTAGGAAAACAGTTTGGGGGGAGAGGCAGGGTCCGGTTCTAGCAGGAACCCCCGAGAGTCTCCTCAGCGTTACCGCAGCGAGTCCAATGTCACAGTCTTCTGCCAGAAGCTCCTGAGCCGAAGGAGAAGGTCACTGCAGAAACAGAGCGGGGGGGGGGAAAGGGGGGTAGGCCAGGGGGGAGGCCAACTCACCGGACCGGGGAGGCTGCCTGTGCCTCCCGTTTGGCACGTGCCTTGAAACCCAGATTGCTGTTGCCCCCCCCTCCCCCTCCCCCCTTCGCCTCTCCCACTTATGTCCTTAGAAGAATGCGCCTGGGTGGCTCCAAAAGTGCCCTGTCAGATTATATCACAGAGGAGATGGTTCTACTTTGGGAAGCAGAGTGCGTCTATGCTCTGCGCGCAGAGAACCCCTTGTAAGTTGTAACGAAGGGTGACACTGCAGTTTGTCCAAGAGGGATGTTCTCTGGATGTTTTTTTTTTATAAAGGAATTGCATTTTAACCTCATCCAATCCCATTCATTCTATTGACTTTGAGGTTAATCAGCCCTTACATGGGATAAAGTTGTTGCTGTTGCTGTAGAAAATGTAATTTTCTGGCTTACAAAGAAAGGAACACAACACTGGGATTGAATCATGAGAACAGCACTAAGCACAATATATACAGTATATATATTGTGTTTGGTGCTGTTCTTGTGATGCTTCACAAATGGACAAGTGCATCTGCGTGTATATACATGTATATATACGTACCAACTGATAGGTCCATAGATCAGCCTATTGGCCTCCCCAGTGGACTGTACCAACTGGTATGTACTTGGATCAGCCTTATCAGCCTCCCCAGTGGACTCTACCAACTGGTTGGTCCATGTATCCCTCATACATCTGGGTGGATACACCCACATATGATATGGGTACATTTAAACGATGACTTGTAACGATGAAGCAATATCACATCTGGTGGTTTCAACCCCTGCATCTTTGGCATCCGATTCAGTTCCATGGGTTCGGTTGTGAGAGGCGAGAGAGGGGAAGGATTTCCAATAGTGGCTTATCGATTGTTCTTTCTTTCTTCTCATCTCCATATTCTACTCGCTCCTCTGACTGACGCATACAGCTCAGAGGAAGATATCAGGAATTGTATTTCAGTAGTAGGAGGGACCACAGCTGAGCTGACCGGCTGTTATCCGATAACACTCAGCAATCTCTGCCAGCCTGATGTCACATTGGAAAGGGTGAATTCAGCTCTGTCAACCCTCACAGACCAGCTTCTGGTCCCCCTTCACAGTATCCAAAGTATTGATTTCTCAATGCGCCCAAATGGGGTCATGGGATTTGTAATTAATAAACCTCCATCTCTGTTTCCTCTCTTCTTGCTGATCTCCGTCTGCCTGAGGATTCTTAACCTTTATTCACACACCTCTTGTGCTGCCTGAAGGAATGCTTATTTATGGATTTGTAGTACCATTCATCCCCAGTGTTTTTTTCCATCATTACCGACTCCACCAATAGAGAGCATTTACCAATCATACATTTACTGTATGTGTTGACATTTTCTCTCCCGCAGATTAGTTGTTTATTTGATTCCCACAATTCACACAGCACCTCAATTGTTTGCACTTTTAGTTTTATATTTGGCCATTATGCTGGGTTTTCGGAGCAGCTGAAAACCAGTTGAGCCAAAGGTAACAGAGTGTGAAATCCCAAGGGTTTGAAGTACTGGTACTAAAGTGCTTTCTTTTAGGACATAAAACCTTTTCCTGTCAGACTATTGGAGAAATGGAAAGGCTTCCAAGCCATTTATTGTGAAAATATCGAGCAAGCGTGTGGAAGTAACTTGTGGCTTCACCTTTTTCCTTACCTTACTCTGCCTCTCCATTTTTTCTTTTCATTCATCCATCCATCTTTCCTCTGACCATCCACCCATCCTCCACCCACCCATCCTACCATCCATCCTCATCATCATCATCATCAATCGATCCCTGAACCCATATTTACATCCACCTATCCATACTCCACCCATCCTCATCCCACTTATCCATCCATCAATCAACCCATTCATTCCCCCCATCCCCCCCCCCAACCACTGGTCCTCCCAGCCCTCAGCGGGTAGGGCTCTGGGTCCCCCGGGTCCCCAGGTGAGTCTGGAGCAGCAGGCCTACCTCCTCCTGACCGATCTGGAGAGACAGACCATGGCCTACTACCTCCAGGAGTACCACAGTGGACACATAGGGGTGGAGCCGCTCACCATGGCCCTGTTCGAGCTCTTGAACACTCACGCTAAGGTACGCTCACCCTAACCCCAACAACCTCGAACCTAATACCTATACTAAACCGTCTTTAACCTATACTACCCATCTCTATCCTAATACCTACCCTTAACCATCTCTATCCTAATACCTACCCATAACCATCTCTATCCTAATACCTACCCTTAACCATCTCTATCCTAATAGCTACCCTTAACCATCCCTATCCTAATACCTACACTTAACCATCTCAATCCTAATACCTACACTTAACCATCCCTATCCTACCTATACCTACACTTAACCATCTCAATCCTAATACCTACACTGAACCATCTCTATCCTAATACCTACACTTAACCATCTCTGACATCATACCCACTCTACCATCTCTGCCCTAATACCTACACCTAACCATCTCTAACATTAACCACCTCTAACATAATACCTAAGCGAACCATCTCTAATCTAATACCTAAATGAACCATCCCCATTTATTGGAGTTGTCGGGGTGGTTGTACCTCTGTGTGAATAGGATTGGACTAAGTGAAAACTTACTAATCCAATTTTCAAAAACAATCCTGATGGACCTCTGGACGTTGGCTGGTCGGTCTGCGTGGGTTAATTGTTTCCATGGGCAGATTTTTATACTGAAGCGGTTTGTTCCAGTTGTCCATGCTGTCGGAGGTGCGGTCGCTGGTGGCTCCCCAGGATCAGGAGGTCTACGATGGGCATGTATTGCGCCGCGAGCGGGAGGCTCACAGGGCCTGGCATGGAGGCCTTGGTTCTTACCATCCACAGGCCCACTATGGCCTTGCGACCAGCGACGGACATGTCCACTTCTCCAAGGTATGGGCCTTATTCCCTTATTCCCCAAGCGGCTACATTCAGTTCACCCACCAAGCTAGCTTTTAGAACCCGGACGGCTGCTACATGAATAAGAGTATAAACAGTATTGATCGTTAACATAGTGGTCATGTGGTCTGATTTATTCAAATTTGCACATTGTCATTTAGCAGCAGACTCGTTTATTCAAAGCGACTTACAAGTGAGTTCCATCAAAACATACAATCGTTACAGTGCTGCACAACCAAGTTTGAAAACAACTAGAGAGAGAGTGCAGAGTAGCTAAAGGAATTTGGTGAATTTCAGAAGTAGCATTATCTTATCGTTTGGGGTTAGTCACATCCCTATGATTTGTAGCTGCGAGGAACAGCTCCTCAGAGGTCCATATACAACTAAATGAAGAATTGATGTTAGTTTGTTTGCTGCTAAATGTTTCTTTCCGGAACTTGGTCTATATATGTTATATATAGCTGGTTTTGAATATTGTTTTTTGTCGTCTTTAAGCATAACAACATAACAAGTAACACATAAATAATTAGGATTATTAATCTCTATGCCACTGTTTTATACTAATTTTAAGTGTAATTGTCAAGGGCTTAATCTGTTGATTATGCCTCACCAATGTTCCGAACACACCATCCACGTGTATTTTTACCTGTGCTTGTGCTTGTGCGTGTGCGTGTTTGTGTGCCGTGAAGAAAAGACAATCTCAGTGTGTGCGTCTCCTCACTGAAAGACAATCTCACTTGATGTCCTAGGGAGGTTTGTCATGGCTTCACTCAGAGATCTTTATGATGTCTGCTGACAGATATTAAGCGACAAAAGACTTGTTTCTAGCTGGCCAATTCTGTGTTTATCTTTTCTTTTGTGTGTGTGTGTGTGTGTGTGTGTGTGTGTGTGTGTTCCTCAAGTGTCTGTGCGTGTGTGTGCTGTTTTGGTTGGATTCTGCTGGCAGTACAGCTTGCCACAGTGCTTGTGTAATCTTCTGTAAGGACATCATAATTATCGTTGTTGAAAAATAACCACTTTGGATGAATAGCCAGTTGCAGTTAATTGATAGTCACTTAGCGTCTCATTAGGAACCAATTGGAAGGGGTTAGCCCATGTTCCTCCATACATACTCTTTTGTCTGGTTGATAGCTGGTTTACAGACTGTTTACCCTGGATTTACTTAAAAGGGTAAAAACAAGTTATTTTTACTTGTACTTGATGTATATGTAGCATTCAAAGCCTAACTAATCCCCAAGGGAAATTACGTTTATACGAGGGATAATTTGACGGTTTCCCTGTTCAATGGTCGTGATCATTGATAAAACGTCGGCATAGCCTCTTCATCAAAGCAATGCTGTTTTATATTCTTGGTCTGCTTCTCTTCCAGAGTGATCGCTCTGAGGGGGTTAAGATGGAACACAGTGAGGCAGCGTGTTTGATGGCCCTGCAAGATGTGGTGTTGGTAGGGACTTTGATTTGATCATTACATGTGTTGCATGTTGTTGAAAGTCATGTGAATCTGTTAGCTACATTAGTAGCTGTATTGTTTTCAGATGACAGGTTATGGGGCGGGGAAGCGACCCGAATATAACAAATTTAGAGGAAAAATTACATTGACTGTTGGATTGGCGAAATTTATCCTTGAGAATTCTACCGATTTGTTTTAATGGTGTAAATAGTCACAGTAGAAAAGTTCGCAGGTTTAATGTATTTGAACATCTTTAAATATTTTTGTATAAGTATTTATTTTAAATGTATTTGAGCTTGTTTAAATGTGTTTGAATGTATGGAGAAGAATGGATTGAAACTTGTTTAAAGGTATTTGAAAGTATGTATTTAAAATGTATTCGAACGTATTTATTTAAAATGTATTTGAACGTATTTATTTAAAATGTATTTGAACGTATTTATTTAAATGTGTTTGAAAGTATGTATTTGAAATGTATTTGAACATATGTGTTGCAGGAAGAGGTTCGGCCCTCGTCTGCATCTCCTCCATGCCAGCACCAGTCCTCCATGGGCCACGCCCCCCAGCAGCGGGGCCACGCCCCCCAGGAGCGGGGCCACACCCCCCAGGAGCGGGGCCTCACCAGGCGACCCTCTTCCCGTCCGGCCCGGCCCGGCTCCGCCTCCAGCCTGCTATTCAAGGGCCCCACGCGGCTCCTCCAAGACTGCCTCCAACGGTCCCTCAAGGCCCTTCCCTCCCACACCCCCGCCCCCCCCCCCGGCCCCCCCCCCCCCCCCCCCCCCCCCCCGCCCCCCCCCCCCACCGCCGCCCCCCGGGGGGGGGGCGGCCCCCCACCCCAGCCCCCGCCCCCACCCCCGCGGCGCCCCAGCAGTCTCCGTCGGCGACGGTGGGGGAGCCGTCCCACTGCGTCTGCCCTGGCCCCGGCCTGACCAGGCTCCAGCCGGACCCCGCTCCCCAGGGGCCCCTCACGGCCCACACCCGACACAGCAACCCCCAGCTCCACCTCGCCTCAGAGCTGGACCAGCACCAGCTTCAGCAGCTCTACCTCTATCACCACCACCCCCACGCCCACCACCACTTCCCCTGCCCCTCGGCTCCCTACCAGGCAGGGCCCGACGCGGGGGTCCACACCTGCCCGGGGTTCCTGTACCGCCGGGACCCCTCCAGCTCTCCCACCATGGAGGCCACGGCCGCCGCGCTGAGATCCACGTCCTACGAGCCGCTGTCCAACAACTCCTCTTCCTCCTGCGTCCTCCAGACCAGGTCCGCCTCCTCGTCCAAAACGGTGTCTCCCATGCCGTCCCCTCGCCCCTCGCCCCACCTCTCCCCCTGCCCGTCCCCCTGCCCCTCGGTGGTCATGGCCACGCCGCCGCCTTGCAGCCCCGACCGGTCCTGCTCCCCGGCTCTCCTACAGCGGGGGGCCGCCGTGGACGCGAACCTACTGTCAGCCGAGTGCCGGCCCCAGCAGAGAGGTAGGTAACGGTTTCATGTGTGCGTACTCGGCGACGAGAGAGGACGGGACTCCCGAGCATGCTTTCGGAGGGTGTGTTATCCATTTCATTTTAGGCAAGGCAAGGCAAATTTAAGTAAAAGAAAAAAAAGGAAAATTAAACCTCTTTTAACCTTGAGAGGGTTACTTCCGAGAGAGGGGTATGTTTCCGTTACAAGTTTCATATACTGCTTGGAGGGTGGTTCTCTTTGTGGTTGAGACCACAATGAGAACAAAGAATGTGTTTCACAACACTTTTTTTTTGGACAATGACCTCGTTTTTTAGGTCACACAAATTTGTGCATTTACTTTCACAGATATCTGCCTGGAACGTCAATCTCCCAGTCGATGGATTCACATGAAGCCACACACATTAGATCATCCATGTCCCCTCATGTGCCATTCGTCAGTCTGTTTGTATTCAATGGACCTTATGGGCATTACTATGTAATCCTTTGAAAATGAACAATGAAATATCCATGGCTTCTAAGCCTGCAAATCTCCAGAGACCACATTTGCGCCCGACTCGATTGAGAAACACCAGTTTAGTCCATAGACTTTAGGGTTTATTTGTGTTGCGTCTGGTTTTGTATCGGTGTACGCTGTAGGCAATATCCGCTCTGTGCATACAAACATTATACTTGTGTCTATACTTTTTAATTGACTCTGGGAGTAACCTGACAGGACATGAACATGGTTGTCTGCTGATGGATCGCAGCTGATATTACAGTTCGCTATAGAAAGTTACTGTATTGTTTGGCCTGTCCCTGGGCAGGGAGCCGTCTGGGCTCTGAGTCCTGTCCTGTTATTGCTTTGCGTGGTTATATTTTAGTGCAGAATGGCAGTGAGCTGTCAAGGGATGACTGCATTGTCCCTCACAAGAATGTGTATGGCCATCCATGCAATTGGGTTTTAGCCATCTCCGTTTTATGTAAAAGCATCAAGGATTTATTGCGAATCAGTTTAATACTGTTTAAATGTAGCATACTATAATGTAGAATCATGTCAGATAATACACTATAGTTCAACAAGCATTACCAAACATTACCAATGCCAGAGCATTTGTACTTGCAAGGATTCCAGATGGTTTGGTTTAGAAACCAACCCTGTCAAACCTCCCCCCAGGTGCCACTCTCTCTCAGCTGTGGGACAGCGGGCAGACGCTGAGCGAGGACAGCGGCGTGGACATCGCGGAGGCCGGGGGGGTTAGTAAGGACGGGAGCCCCCGACCCTGTAAGAGCCAGCCGGGACCAGCGCCAGGGGAGAGAAACCAGGGGAACCAGGGACCCCCGGTCCACGGCCCCAGCTCCCTGAATGCCCCCACACAGGTGAGGCTGGAGGGGAGGGGGGCCCTGACACTGACACAGCCCATGGTGACAGCACGGGGGTCTTTAGAAAAGAAACTGTTCAAATAAACCAAATTAAACCAAATGTTAGTGACCAAACGATCGCCTGGTTGGCAAGACTTTTGTTCTGCAAGGTCTGATGGCGAATGAGGTCAAAAAACCTTTGCTGTACATCCGACCCAAGAAGGAAAGAATGCGAAGCACACTTAAAATATGACTTTTAATATCTCTTGACGGGCAGATAAAGATACATGTGGTTATGGAGCAGGTAGCAGTCATAGATTCAGCAACACAAACAAATGGACCAAAATAAATGAAGAGGCACCCTTCATTATAACAATAACAATTGATTTGAGGGCGACAAATTGTCACATGCGCCAGAGTCGCATTGTGAGTAATTGCAGCATTCAGTACAGCAGACCGCCGAGGGGCTGACACATAACAGACATTTAGTCCCAATTAATATTTTCACTTCGTATTGTGTGAATTCAAAAGGGCATCTAATTACATCACAGATGGGACATGGGAGTTTTCACATAAGATTGCTGTCTACGCAACTTGCCTGCATTGTCGTTGACGTTTCAACCCATACAGCTGATATTCTGAGCACCGGTTCAAGTAAATATGAAAAGAGAACATGGAATATTATGATAGTGCCTAAAATATTGCATATATAAGGTTGAAAAAAGGTTGAATGACTGAATCTGAATCTCTCTGCCCTTCGGGCTGCGGTCTGCAGATTGGGTCGGTGGTCTCTCTGCTGGCCCCCTCCACCCTGGTGCGTGTGATGAAGAACACCAGCACCCTCGGAATCGCCATTGAGGGCGGAGCCAACACACGGCAACCGCTGCCACGCATTGTCACCATACAGGTGAGGGTCCGAGGAAAAACGCTGAAGAATCCCTCCAGGCAGATGCTACGGTACCACTCGGCTGGGAGTCAAACAACCCCACTACGCACACACAAACATCCCCAAATAACACAACAAAAAAAGATGTATGCAGTAGATGCCTTTATAATGGCCAGGAACAGTTATGAGCATGCTCCGGAAATCCTTTCAAAATCCTTTCAGATTTAAATAATTGTTTGGTCCCTGCTTCAGCCATTAGGCTATCCCCTAACCCTGTCCCCAAAAATACATAAACGTAAATGTAAAAACATCGAAACATGGCTACATTCACATTACGCGTTATTATCGGTTCTGTTCTGCAAGGCCACTTAGCGGCTGATGGAGGTGGAGGCTGTTAACCGGGTGAGGAGAGGTGAGCTGCAGGTGGGCAGCTGGAGGGAGGGGAGAGGTCAGACAGGCTGTCTCTGCGATGTTTTCCTCGGCTCGCCGGCGGAACGGGAACGGGAAGAGGGCGTGAGCGGAGGGCAGGTGGCGTCGGCTCGGCTCGGAGGAGGCGGATCCGCGTCAGGCCGGGTCTGTTGACCAGCTGTCTACCTCCAGGAGGGCGGACTGCTGGAGCTGCGGGGCCTTTTGTTTTTTTCCACCTCCTCCCTCCCCTCCTCCGTCTCTGGCTCTGCCTCTCTCCATCTACCTCTCTCAGTGCACGCACGCGCACACACACACCGCACGCACGCGCGTGCACACACCAGAGCACACACGGACACACACACGCACACACTGCTACACACATTCAGACTTGTGCACGGGCACTTATCAAACACTCTTGCACGCACACCCTCTCATCAACCTTAGTTCTGTTATTCTGTCTCTGTTATCTTGACTGGGCTTTTAACTCTTATCTCTTGTGTGTTCTCCTTCCTTCTCCTTCTTGAATATCTCAACATCTGTCCTTCCCACCATCTCACCCCCCCCCCCCCCCCTTGCACCTAATTTTCACCCTATACAACACTTCCCTTTACCTCCCTCCAGAAGGGAGGCTCCGCCCACAGTGGCGGCCAGCTGCGGGTGGGTCACGTGATCCTGGAGGTGAACGGCGTGTCGATGCGTGGCCGCGAGCACCGGGACGCCGCGCGCGTCATCGCCGAGGCCTTCAAGACCAAAGACTCGGACCACCTGGACTTCCTGGTGGCGGACCCCGACGCCTAGCCGCCCACGCTCAAAGAAGAAACTAAAACTAAAAACTAAAAAAATAACAAACATGAAGCAACACCAATATTCGTGGGGGGGAAAGGGTAACGGAGAGTTCAGTTTGCGGGTTGAAATTCACTGGATGAGTTTTTCTTCTGAGTTACGAGACTTGGATTGGTTGCACTTTCAACGTTTTTTTTTTGCACAACTGTTTTAAAAAAGCGATCAGCACAGCAGGTCATCTGAGGAGGACGAGAGGGGAAACCGTCGACTTCATGAGGCGGACAGAGAATCAGTGCAGTGCGTCACGACAGTGCGACATGAATACCGGACCCTCATAGATTTAGACAATACCAAGTTAAAGGGCTAGTTCGGAATTGTGGACATCGGACCTCATTTCCAAGTCAGCCAGTTTTTTGATTATCATTGGAGACCGTTTTCAACACGTTTAATTAGGAAGTGGATTAGCGCGAGGTATGTGCGACACCACATCTATGGGGGTAAAAGGCATGATGGACCGGCAAGATTTGAACCCCGGTCGCTGGCGTTCGAGACTTCCATTCCGCCACCGCCTCACAGCGGTTGTATTGTCGGGTGTATTTAAAGTGAATTTCCTAAATTATAGAATAAGGCAGGTTGGACGTTGCTTACGCATTTTGAAATCATCACTCAATTGCGATTAATGGCGAACAATTCTGCATTTGGCATAGTTTTTTTTTATAGACTATATGCAGAATCTTTTCACTTGTACTTACACCTTACACAACTTACACGATCGGCTATTTTTTGCCAGCACGCCTCCCTAGCCATTATGTGCAACTGTGTGGCTCTTGCTGTTATCTGATTTTCGAACTCCTCATAGGAGTTAATTTCACGTGAACGCGCATTGAACCTAAATGCGTCGTAGTACCATTTAACTCTGTTTGCGAGTTGCGTCTCTGTCGATCCTGGGTATGTTCAGCGAGGTTCGTAGTATACCCCACTGCTAATATCAGTCCGCCGCTGCCGTGGCCTGCTTCCGACTACAGGGATTATAATCTAATGCAATGCGATGCAAGGGTAAGTTTATTATTCTATCAACACAAACATTGACATAGACAGTCTGGCGTTATAATTGGTTTGCCTCGGGTGTACTGTGGAGTGGGTGCAAATGTTTTTATTGACAGGCTAGCAGATCCCCTCGACTTGCGCTAGCCTAGCACAAGCGATTTCTGCAACTAGAAAGACTGAATGAAAAATGTGGGAAACGGCCTCCAATGATAAATAACAATAAAATGGCTCACTTGGAAATGAGGTCCGAGGTCCAAAATTCCGAACTACCCCTCTAAGGAATTTACTTTCTAATGATTTAATTAGAACAAAACACTAACTTTTGTTCTCAGCTTGCTCCACCCTTCTGGTCAGACTTTGAGTTTAAAATGAACACTCCCAAGATCCAACAGAACTATGTTCAGGAATAGTGTTAAGCATCTCAAACTGTAATCTAAAAGGAATATAATTATTGCCAAAACTGAAGCATGCTCATTGCTCCGCCTTAAACACCAAATGTATAATATGTATCCACCTTTTGGCAGAGAATTGACAATTCTCAAAGAAAGAAAGAATACGATCATCAACCATTGGGTATCTGTTGGATTGCACCTTTCTGGCAAGCATTGTAGAAACAAACTGTGAAGAAAATATTATTTTAAAACTACCTGTGATTAGTTGACTTGGGTTTTATCAATCATACATTTTGAAGAGCTGATTTGGATATGGCCTTCCCAGGCCCAGAAAAAATGCTCAACATAAGTTGATCCCACTCTTGTGGATTCATTGTTTGTGGGCCTTCCGGTTAGTACACAGACGGACAGTCATCCTACCCACCAGGAAGGGACGTGGTTTACATTTTATAACCTAACCAGTTCTGACGGAACAAGCTGTGCTTCTGCGGAGAAAAACACTGAGTCATCAATGCCCATGAGGTTTGACAAATAGGAGGACTCAAGCCATCGCTACGAGCAACCCCGCATGAACTCCTTGAGCGTGTCTGGGATTTGTAATTCAGCAAGTAACTGTTGACGTGCCAAAGTCATCCTATGCAGCTTCAACAATAAGGGGGAAGGAGATTCACAACACATACCCGTGACCGAAGAAACATATATTTAAAAATATTTATTTGCACTGGAAACACGTGATACAATAGAAGTCTATATTTTTGTCGCTATATTATCAACAGAGTATCAAGAGTATGTATATTCAATCGATGGCTGAAGTGTTTGGTCGATCAGATTGGTGAATTGATCCTCATGGTTTTGGAAGTATTGATGGACGTTGGATGCATGGACTGCAGAACAACAACAGAAACTAAACTAATAGCCTACATGGAATAATGTAATCAATCAATATCCAATCACTATTGTAAAATGTGTTGATAGTTAAAAACCGATCCAAATGCCATCTTTTGTAATGCTGGAATGGTATAGTATAAGAGTTCTCATATACAGTATATCCCTCTATATGATATAGTATCCTACAGAACCTTATGTGAATTCTATTGTATAGATTAGTTTCTCTCTCGAACAGTTTTTGCCGATTTTAGAGAGTTGCTTGTATGCCATATGTACAAAAATATATAATAATAAAAGCTGTACTCCAACTCCATCCAGTCGCCCACGCGGTCCAGATCAAAGCGGCAGGTAGAATAGGCAGGTGAGCCTAGCGCCATGCTAATGTGCAGTGAGACTGATGAATCCGTGGGCAGGGAGGAGTGCACTGTTCCAGGGAAATACAGTCCAGTATTTTAGCTTCCACGTGGGCAGTGCTCTGCCACAGGGTGACAGGGAGAGAAGTGTGGGTGAAAATTCATCAGGAAATCCAAAAATAAAATGAGGCTTGCCGAAACTTTCCCCCTGTTCATGAATGTGATTTTATCAATTTTACATCAACACAACTCAATTAGTTTGAATTTATTTACATTTTGTGTTTTGGGAAGGTGTTTGGGAGGGCTATTTAGTTTCTTTATTTTACTGTATTGGTTGATTTAGTTTAAACCTATTGTATCAGAGGGAAGCACAGATGTTTTACTCAGAATGTGTTTTAACTGTGCTAGGATGGACTGGGACTGTACTAAAACAGTAAATTAATTCACATCTCTTCCAAGCTAAAATTAGACGATTCAAATTAAGGTAGAGAATTTGGGATTCATGAATAAATTGTTGAACGATAAACATATTTTATATTGTACATTCACTGTAATTGTAGGTCACCGTTACACAATGAAATAAATTGTTCTCCTTCAGCTACACTTATACAGTATACCCACTACAACACTACACTATAAATAGTGTTCTCAACCCTTTACGTTGTGTGTAGCAGTGGCTCTCCCTGTGGTTTCACAAGGGTATTACATCATTTTTACTTTCATGTATTCTCTCAGTGCCTTTTATTCCCCATTGATATTCTCAAAAAAATATCTATATCTAAATCCTTTGAATTCAGTAACCCACATGCAGAATCAGGACCACATTAGACAAAACAAGTGCTAGGGGACAAATAGTTAAAGACACAATGTGCTAGATTGAGCCCCTACCAGGAGGGAGACTTAGACATAAGTAAAAATAAGAAATAATGCCAAAAAAAAAAGTGTTCTACCCTCTAACTGGCTGCAAAATGTGTGAGGCTAACTAGCGTAGCACCGCTGAAGGGCCAGACTGGAAGATCATTCAGGCTGGGAAATATAGGGCGAAACATAGCCCCAGTCAGTCCAGTTTTAAGTAGGGGTCTCGGGGTCCCCCCGCAGGAACATTAATGTTCCAACTAGTTCATTTCCTGCATTATTGGGAATATTAGTGCATATGAATCTCAAACTTAAAAAGCCATGAAACTGCAAGTACAATGTACTGTTATGAACCTCCAATAAAAATAAATTTAGTAAACATTTTTTTAAATATAAATGTACAAATAACGCCTTGTACCTGCAGATTGGGTTTTTCATGTTCATTTCTCACCGTTACTTTGGCACTAGCAATGCTACTCTCTCCACCTTCAGAAAGTAAGCACCAATGGCACAACATCTTTTTTCACTCTCTCCCCCTATTCCAAGAACAAAGCAAGAGCACATCTCATTCAGCTGAATGATCAACTACCCCATCAAAATAACAGCCCTTCAACCAACTCCTATATTAAATGACATGGGCCTTTCAACAGCTCTGTAGTAACATTGGCCCGAGGAGTGTCTGACACGCAGGGGTGGAGGAGAGGTAGAACACCTCGTTCCTCCAGCCTTCCCCTTTCCTCCATCGCCCTTTTCATGAGCCGTTGTTCTGTTGATATGTGCTACCTATTGAGATGTACTTCAATGCGGGTCTGCCTGCATGCGTGTGACAGACAATCCTGGCCTTGTTGATACAAGACGCTCATTAGACCACTTTGATGCTTGTCATGCATGACGGTTTGGTTATCAAACCATCACATGCCGCTACTAGACACTGGGCTGGCCTACTTTACATTAGGTCAGGCAACTGGGGGAACTCATGATGCTCCCAATGGCCCTTCTGGGCTGAGTAGGGGGGGATCTCCGTCTCGGTGGCCGCCATCTTGGCCAGCTTCTTCCTGGCGTCCACTGTCCACTGCTTCCAGCGCATCAGCAA
>JAOPUA010000147.1:3912175-3932581 GCA_027122455.1 Trisopterus luscus | reverse complement strand
TGTGTGTGTGTGTGTGTGTGTGTGTGTGTGTGTGTGTGTGTGTGTGTGTGTGTGTGTGTGCGTGTGCCTGTGTGTGTCTGTGTGTATGATTGAGATAGATTCAAAGCACTTTTGGCATAGTGAAAGCACTCCCAAGTCTCAAATCAATCTGCCCGAGACTCTTACGTATTGGCTTGTTTTTGTCAGCAACAAAGACATAACACAGCCCACTCACGTCCTTCCAGCAAAACAAACCAGAAGGTCAAAGCAGATCATGTAGAGCAAGTCCAATGCAACCAGGGAAGAACAGTGACCTTTGCCGTTATATCCTACAGTTTTATGTGGAAGAAAGAGTGGTTTGCTTTTATGGTTGATTCATTTAGTCAATTTTCTGAAGACATAAGAGATTGTTTAGAATTATTAATCAGGGAATATTATGTAAATTCAGTTCAATTCAATTAAAAAAACGTTACTGGCATTGGAAACAAACGTTAACATTGCTAAAGCAGGTGAACAATTAGGAGGTAAATGCATAAAATGTTAAAAACTAAATATTATAAATATATATAATATAAAAAGTTGAGTATCTCCTATAAACAGATAAATTAAAGATACACTGTACATACCCAGTATTGTTTTATGTGTCTTACTGTGAAACAAACTGTCTTTTAGTATAGACAGTGAGCTCAGAAAAGGGAGAAATGGGGGTTAAGAAAATAATCAAGAAAACTATTTATGACTTTATCTTTGATTGGCTTAGATGGCTCAGGGAGCGTGCAAGTGTCTGTTTGTCTATGTGTGTCTGCTGCACTACTCTACTCTATCTTTCGTAGGAGTACATCTATTACATCAGACAAACAACTCATTCATGTTGACAGAGTAGAGCTCAGTGGAGTAGTGTCCCTGTTGGGACAAAACCGCACCAACTGTGACAACACCCTCTCTCTCTCTCTCTCTCTCTCTCTCTCTCTCTCTCTCTATCTCTCTCTCTCCTTTTATTTCCCTCCACTGTTCTTCAATTACTCCCTCTCCGGTGCCTGTAACCCCAGGTGAAGTGGATATGAACTGGCGTTGCTATGGCAGGCGAGCAGCAGGCCCTCTTCCAGTGTGTTCACTAAACTCCTGTTCCCTTCGGCTCTCTCTTTCTCTCTCTCCTGTATACTTCATCCTAGAGCTCTCTTTCTTATACACGTCATTTCCACCCACCGTCTCACATTCCCTCTGCATGATCAGTTAATGACCTGCATTCATGTTGACACCATCTGCTGTTGTTTTGTTTTCATTTTTCATTTTTTAATTTGTCTTTCGTTATTTTCTGGTGTTTTTCACTTAGCCTGTTGCCGGAGATTGTAACCTAAATACAATCAGAGGTCATGGGGCGCATGATGTTGGGGCTCACTGGACCGTACCAATATTGAATAGACACCCCCCCCCCCCCCTCCCCCATCTGTCCTCATGTCCTCATTCTCATTCCGGATTCATATGGAGACACGTGTCCTTTGTTGTGCTCACACGCACACAGACACACATGCATCCAAACATATGCTTGTGTGTACTGTGTAAGTCCACCAAAACTCCAACGTCCTTCTTAATGAACACAGGGTCCTGGTTTGTGTGTGTGTGTGTGGGGGAGAGCGGGATGGAGAGAGATGAGTGTATTGTTTTGATGACTGCTGGAACTCTGTACTTCCTTAAAACCAATTCAATGGATGTTCAAATTGTGTTGATAAAGTGCATGGGATGACCCTCAGTCAGACAGACAGACAGACAGACAGACAGACAGACAGACAGGCCGACAGGCACACAGACAGACGGACAGACAGACAGACAAGGATACTCTTTGTAGTACCTTTCCAAATAAAAATGGCATACGTACATTGGGCACTGTGCTGGCTGCCATGTAAATACAAACACACACCCAGACAAACACAAACACATGTGTCCACACACACACATACACACACATGCATTCACACACACACACACACACACACACACACAAATACACAAATACAGAAACACACGTACACACTCGTCCTTGTTATCTGTGCTCCACACACACACATACAGACCCACACCACAGTGGGGGTGAAAGCTGCCCCAGCGTTTGATGCGATTGACCCAGATCTGGAGGAACTGAAGATGATGCTGTGGTGGGGTGGAGCTCCCATGGGTTTGGCACTGGATGGTGGTTGAGGGGGAAGGATGCTGTATGGTTGGGGGGTTGCATTGTTAATTCTCAAATTCTCTCATTTGAATTTATTCTGGGACTAGTGGGGAAGGGGAAGAGGAGGGGGGAGGGAGTAAGGAGGAAGATTGCGGGAGGGAAATTGGGGAAAGAGATAGGGGATAAGAGATTGAGAAAACATGCAGAAGAAAATCCTTCTCTTTTAGGAAAGAAGGGATGACTTGAGATTGGGTCTTGTGTTTTCATTTATTTTCATTCATCTTCACATTAAAGTGTAAGTAAAGCCCTCTATTTGCAGGAGAAGCTCCCCCTATGAGTTTCACTAATGCGATCTAGGCAGTCGTGACAGTCGTGAACGTTGGGGGGCTGTTATCAAACTATGCCAAAACACACATCCCCACAGCCACGCTTTGCGGCCAATAGAAAACTCTGGAAACTCTGTTAGTAGCCAGAAGAAGCAGAATTCTTGAATCTTACATCTATTTAATACTGCTGTCCAAAGGACCATTCTTTCTTTTGCTTTCCTGACACTTAGAAATATTAAATTTAATCAATTATAAAGTGTTTTCATTCTGCAAGCCAACGATGGCACCTTCCTTTGTTGGAGATGGAGTGTTGATTGTTACCCCATATATTTGAGTCCACATCCTGAGAATCGATGGAGATAGATATGAGTCATTAATTGATTCCAGATGGGACATTTTGGGAAAAGAAGAAATAAAGAAGAAGGAAAGGTTACTAGGACTCTCCTCTGAAATGGCTTAATCTCCATATCCATAGATTAGGACCTTCCATATGTTGCTCAGGCAGTTGATGAAGATGGAACGGGTGTGTGAGGGGGATAGATGTGGCGAATGGTGTTTGGGGGGACAGAGAGGAGTTTTGACAGTAGAAAGAAGCAGACAAGGTGAAATAGAGTCATGGAGGGCGAGCATGGTAGACAAGACAGAGCATGGTAGACAAGGAAGAGAAGGAAAAGAAGAAGGAAGTACAAAAAAAAGAAGGAACAGAAGAACTGAGAGTTTAATCTAATAGGCTCAGCTGCGGTACTGTGTAATGTTATTACTATTACTATATATAGTACTCATATGTAATATGGCAAACGGGGGAGGCTACAGATTTTTTTGCCCCCCCTTACCAAGAACAATATTAAAAAAACACACACGCATGTACCCAAATACTCCATCCAGTGTTCTTCTTTGTATAGAGGGGTTATCCTACAAGCACACAACCTATCCTTACTAAAAAATAAAAATGTGCACTTAGGCTCAGAGAACACGATGGAGAACCACACTGTGTGTCTGCAGGCACACTGGCAGATATAGCCCACCTAAAAGTTTGCTTAGACACACACACACACACACACACACACACACACCTTTCCGAAATGCTCATAACGGCGGCAGCTGCTTTTCACAGATAATTAGCTTCAACTCTCCTGCTCTGTCTCCCCAGCAATCTCTCCTTTTTGTCATTATTGAAAACCCACGCTTCATTGACAAGCCTGGCATTGTCGCCCTTGTTGTTGCTTTTGCCAATATCCATGCAGGCTCATTTGAATCAAAGGAAGCAAAACAAAAGGCAGACAATTGCAATGATTTATCTGAGCCTCATTAAACAGGGATACAGAGCACTAGCTCACAGAGCCACTGATGACAAACCGATGCCCAGCCGTTACCCGCCGCTGAGCAAGTCAGCCATTTTGTCCCACCATCACCGCCAACCACACCATGATTCAGACACACACAGACAGAGATAACTTTCTATTGGGAATTACATCGTATCATGTTTCTGGTGCTTTAGGCAACGATATTTTCTCCCACAAACCAATAAGTATAACTTTCCATTCCACTTCCAGGTTTAGATCGTGTAAAGGTTTGTTGAATAAGAAGATTTGAGGGAAAGAAGGAGGAGGAGACGAGCAGTTGCCTACGGGCGAGAAAATTAAAAATAAAATTAAAAATAATAAAAAACAGTAGTGTTATTATTAGTTGTACAATATACAGCCTGCCCAGGAGTACATACATTACTAACGGCAGCTGACACAGACACGGCGATGTCACGGTTGAAGAAGGTGAGGTGGAACAGAGGAAGAGGTGAGATGCAGACGGGCCTCGGGGGAGCTGGGAGACGAGCAGGAAGCACGACCGCAGGGGAGCATCGCGGCGCAACGCGCTGCGGCCGCCCGGGAATTGTGAACCCACTGACATTTGTCAAAACATACATGCGACAAAACACACAGCACTTTTTCAGCACAAAAGAAAATCGACAAATAAAGGCAGGGAAAATATCTCTCTCTCTTCCGTTTACGTGAATTGAGAATTCAGCCGTTTGCCAGAGCACTTCCTGAGCAGCAATTCCAAACCGCCACAGGCCACAGAAACCACATCTTTATAACACAGCCGCCACACGTATATATCCAAGGGAGGCAAGGAGACAGCCGGTTTCATCCGCCTATACAGTTTTGGAAGAGGTTAAACGGACACAGATGCTTAGGCGGCGCGCTGTACATGCAACAGGGTGAGGTGCAGTCTTAACAGGGTGAGGTCACCAAATGAGGACACATACACATAGTTCTCAGATGAGAGCACTAGAGGACATTTTGACCGCCAGGGGCTTGCAGAGCCCTGGAGGTCCAGGTTTCTTACTCACTCCCTGAAGGTGCAATTAGTTCCTCACCACAGGAACCATGCTAGACAAGTTCCTCCCCTGACCCTGAACATGGCTACACTAATTAATAAGTGGGTTGTGTCATGGCAACATCTCAATATAAAGGGCAACAACAACAACAATAACAACAGGGTATCATAGCACAATACCTCCTTCTGTTGAATCCTGAGGTTAACCTCCAGGAGCTGTGGGGACTTGATGCATGCTGACTATGGCTTCTGTAAAGATATGGGTAATCTTGATGGAAAACGTTGGCAAAAAGGTTATTCTGTAACCTATCACATTGCTCACTAAAAGGCAATGCGGTATGAAAATGTTATCAGCACTAACAGCTTTGGTATAGTTTATAGTGCACACAATCAATCAAACACATAAAGATAAACATGCTACATTTGGTGGAGCCACCATTGTGAGGCCTGTCAAAGCGATTGTAAAAACATTTTGACTTGCATTCCCTGTGACCAAAACAACATTGTCCATGTATGTTCCATGTGCACATGGTCCATGTATGACATCAGGACATAAAGAGGAGTGTAGACAAAACCCAGGAACATTTCCTCAGCTGTCACACTTGACCAGAAGAATATGTGTACCTGTACCACAGGCTGCAGGGTTCAGAGGCCGAGCTTACATCAATACATCATCAATACCCCCCTAGTAATATTGAGCTAATGCCCAACACACGATCGGGTAAACAAGGTAAAGAATGAAGCAGCAAAACACATGCTAATCACAATTTGAACATTAGAAATATGATGCATATGCTAGGAGGAGAAATATGCTACAAATGTTTATATTGGAGCTTTATAAATATTAAATATTTCAGCACAGTGCATATGAGGGTGGGGGCAGTGGACTGGGCCCCTTTGGGAATGGTAAACCTCATTTTTTAAGTACTCGCCTCCTTGGTTCAGATGTCGATGAATATTTTAAATTCCTTCGGCCATAATCATAACCACTGCCCTATATCCAGGGCCTATGGGCCTCCGAATGCATTAAGCATGGACATAGTCATGGCTTGGTCTGAATACATTTAAACGGTCTAAGAATTTGCAGAGCAAGCATGTGCAAAAGCGGTAGTGCTTAACTTTGCACTTATATATCCCCAACCTGAGTAATGTTGACAATACATCCTTCCTTCCACTGAGGAAATGATCAATTATTAAGAGTGTGGTTATATTGTAACGATTTGGGATGTCATTTATCCTGTATGGCTTAAGTGAACCTCCCAATGTGGACTATATTTATGATTTCCAGATATATTTACCGTAGAGTTGATAATAACATTTCTATATAAGGCCTATGAACAAAAAAATACAACATCAGCAGCACAGAAATCATCATTATTTTGGGCTTTTGACATCAAATAAATGAACAGTTCATATATGTGCCCTGCTTTGTTTCCATTTCCTGCAGGCTTGCCGCCCGAGGACCTCAGTTCTGTCGCCCCCTGCTGTCAGTTAGCAGGACCAACGGCTTGCCCCGCTGGGAGCTGCATAAGACCCACCCACTAACCCCACCCAGTGTGTTCCTGTGGTTGTGTGTGTGTGTGTGTGTGTTCTTGGACCCGAGGTCACCATGTTCTGGACTGTGGTCTTTGCGCTGCTGTTTCTCCTGCTAGAGACTCAGCTGTGTCTGTGCTTGCGGGAGTTACGCAACGGGGGTTCCAGATCCACCAACTTTATGACGTCACTTTTTTCATTGACATCATCATCATCATCATCATCATCTTCCTCGTCACCCTCCTCTTCCTCCAACCACACCCAGCAGCGCCTGCCGGGCGCTATAATCATTGGCGTGCGTAAGGGCGGCACCAGAGCTTTGCTGGAGATGCTGAACCTGCACCCAGATGTGGACGTGGCGAAGGCTGAGGTAATGGAAAGTGATGATGTTGGCTTTTACTCAGACACTTGTAAAACCGTTCAGTACAATAAGCGACCAGGGTAGTATCTACTCAATCAGGTATGTGAATGTTTTACTAAAAGCTTTCACATGCTGCCAGGCCAGACAATGTAACATCACAATCTCGCAAAGTCTCCAACCTGGTGGTTCCTCCTGTTAAATGTAAAATCAGTACAATATCGGCACTCACAATGGAGGAAATGTTTTTCATAACAAGCCCATTTCCTTCTCAATCCATTTTGTTAGGTGCATTACTTCAACATGGAAGAGCATTACCAGCAGGGGCTGGACTGGTACCGGGCACAGATGCCCTTCACCCGGGCAGGCCAGCTCACAGTGGAGAAGACCCCGGGCTACTTTGCCTCTCCCCAGGTCCCAGCGCGGGTTTGGGACATGAACCCGGCGGTGCGCCTGCTGCTCATCGTCCGCGACCCCGCTGAGAGGCTGGTCTCCGACTATACCCAGGTCCTCCACAACCGGCTGGAGCGCCACAAGCCCTACCAGGCGCTGGAGGAGATGCTGCTCCACCAAGGAGACATCAACCCCGAGTACAAAGCACTGCAGAGGAGCCTGTACCACCAGCACCTGGCCCGCTGGCTCGAGGTGTTCCCCAGGGAACAGATCCACATCGTGGACGGCGACGCCCTGATCCGAGACCCCTTCCCCGAGCTGCAGAAGGCCGAGCGGTTTCTGGGCCTTCCGGCCAGAATCAGCCCCAGCAACTTCTACTACAACAGCACCAAGGGGTTCTACTGCCTGCTGTCCGCGGGTCATGACAAGTGCCTGGATGAGTCCAAAGGCAGGCCCCATGCACCGCTCAGCGCGCAGGCCTTCAGGAAGCTCTGTCACTACTTCAGGAAGCCTAACCGGCTGTTCTTCGGCATGGTGGGGAGGTCCTTCTCCTGGTGCTGACCAATCAAACACAGAATGTAGCGCGGTGAATGCAATCTTCCCTAGACAATGTTGAACGCCGGGGTGAGGGCTGGCAAGCGGACATTATACTGAGCCACAGCTCACCGGGTCTATAAGAGGTGGTAGGTTAACAGAGAATGGACGAAAGACCAACAGAACAACTGATGACAACATTGAGTCTGAAGAGGGGTTGTTAAATTCAGAAAGATGGATCAATAACTTTGTATGTTTTCACTTAATTGCTTCGATCATCTGAAATTAGGATGCTTTTTTTTCTGATACAAAAATAATAAATATTGTCATACGCAAGTTTGTCAGAACAACATTGAGGAAACCGAAAAAGACCTCGGACAGAAAGAGGACTCTAAGATGCACTGATTTAACAGTGTTGAAATGGTGACTTGAAAAAAAAAAAGTTAAACTACTTACCCTGGTATAAGCTTGATGCCGCATAAAACACCAACCTCTATGAACATTATGATTAATAGAATAGTTCAAACTAAACCAGCTACTAAAGTTATTACCTTAACTGTAGAGTTATGCTATATTTTTCATGCTATGTTGACTATCATTTTTTACTACTACGCTGATGTTTGTTCTATTTTTAGACTGCTTGAAAATAATACTAGCTAATTAGTTTGGCACTTTTTTACATTTGCTTTGAAATCATGTGTAAATAAATCTGTGTAAGTTTTCTAAGATGTTGCTAATAAATGTTTTTCAACTAAACAACGTTTTATTTCCATCATTACTAACAACTATTAACTAAAGAAACTGAGGTAGAATGCCTTCATGTAATGAAGGCAATATAAATAAACTTAATTAAAAAATTGTTTCTGTAGTTGCAAAATGAAAACATCTTACTTCCTCTAGCTCAGTTAGAGAACTCCGACAATACATTATTCTTTCTTTTGTAACTGACGAGGACTACCTCAAAGAAAACAGTATGTATAGGTTTCTATTCAGGTCAATTCCCACAAGGAATTATTGTCTTCTCTAGTCTCTCAATCTCGTTACAACATACTGATGTCATCAAAAGGAGTCTATGCATTGCCTTTCACCGCACAAATGCAATTAGCATTAGAGGTCTGATAAACACTGCTATGATTCCACATTAAAAAAAGATTAATTGTGCCACATCAGAGGCGTCAACTGCCCACATAATGCAACTGAAGGCCTGGCCTCTCCTTGTCATCCGCCCACCTGCGCCAAGGTGACGGCAACAGGGAGAGTGAGATGTATGCATAAACACAAATTATATCCTTCCCCTTTGAAGATGTGAGGCAGCCACTTCTTTCATCCGCTTCTTTTACTGCCTTGCTGCTCCTCCTCCGAGTACCTTGTGTCATGCAATAACTAATCAGTGGAGAAATCTTTAGTCGGAGGGTACCAAAGTCTCTTACGTTACCTGACTTTTCGTTGACCCCTCGTTTACTTCTCGTCATTGTTGCAGTACATAAATTCACTACTTTATTTGTGAACTCAATCGTGGGTTCCCACCATTCATATTCTAAACTAATGTTTGTTATGGTTAGTTAGATTGCACTTCACATCTGCTTTTGCCAAGATAGGACTGCAAAACTGGGGTTCTTGCACTTCAGATTCTATAGCGTGGGACCTCATACGGTCATTATGCTACATTCCAAAAGGTAATACTTTACGTATCTTAAACGGGTGTACTGCTTACGATGTGAAAAAGGCTTTTAGTAGTACTTGTATAGTCCCTAGTCCCTTAGTTGCACTTATTTAAAGGCCGACACTCAACTAGTTAGATTCAGCGTATTTTGAATAACATTATGAACAGCACTACCACCTGCTGGTGCACCATATGCTTACAAGATAAAGCAATGTTTTGCTGTGCAACGTTTTTTTTACCTAGTTCAATAGTCTCTCGGTATAATCATCAATTTATGAAAAGTAGGCTTAGAGTTAAAAGCATGCAAGTTGTTCCAAGGAAATGACAACACAGGTTGTTTTTTTGTATAAAAATGGTTTAACAAGTCCATTTTTTTGTATAAAACATTACAGAATCCCAGGCCAATCAAACAAATTACAATTAACAAATGAAGAACTCCCCAGTCAATCCAACTACAGTAACAATAAGGGTCCCCCCCATCCCTCCCTCTTCCTTCTATTGTGGGCTTTTTCCATGTTCCTAGCTATGGGAGAATATTACAATAACAAATTCTAACAATCACTCTTCTTTAGCTATAATATTAATTAAAAAAAAGGAAAAATGAAAAAAAAATATCTGGTCCAACCCAAGCACCAACATTTCAGGTAAAACACTGCATCTATGCAGTCTTCTGCTGACCCTTCTTTCCAATGAGGGACTTGTGGATGTGAGGGATCACACCTGAAAAACACCAAGCACAGAAAGTCCCATCAACGCTTGCTTCCCAAGCTCAAATGCACTTCCATTATCGGAGTACGGCTATTAAGAACACTTCATTATGCATTAGTCCATTTTTGTAAGGATAGCACTGAGGTCTGATGAACCACAACAAACAAAAAAAAAAAACCACAACTGATGACTAACACATGCACAAATTCGAGCTCATAGGAAAACCACCGCAGCTCAGGGAACTCACCGCCTCCTGCGATCGTTGCCTTGATGAGAGAGTCCAACTCCTCGTCCCCACGGATGGCGAGCTGCAAGTGACGGGGGGTGATACGCTTCACCTTGAGATCTTTAGAGGCGTTTCCCGCCAACTCCAGCACCTGCCAATCAAATAGGAACATACATGACTCAGGTTCCAGAACCCTCAGCGTGCGCAGAGTGGGGTTGGAGCCAAGAAATAACATCACAAGTTGTATGCTTATTTAGACAGGGGCCTGTTTTTACTTCAGCAGTGAGGTACTCAAGGATAGCTGCACTGTAGACGGCTGCTGTGGCTCCTACACGACCATGGCTGGTTGTGCGGGTCTTCAAGTGCCTGTGGATACGTCCCACTGGAAACTGACAAAGACAATCGCAAGAGCATCAGTAAACTAGAGGGGTGAAATCTGGCATCACAAATTCAAAGTCAGATAAACGGTGACAATACCTGCAGTCCAGCCCTCTGGGAACGAGATACCGCCTTTGCTTTCGCTTTGCCACTGTCTTTTCCGGCCTTGCCCCCAGCCTGTTTGGAAACGGAGCACAGCATTATACGGTGGAACTTTGTGGAAAGTCATGGTGCTTGGATAAATAAAAAAGACGACTGTGCCCCGCTGTCACTGTCACAATGACAGCAGCTGAATGTCCTAGCACAGTAGCCTCACTTAAAAAGTCAACCCATTAGAAAATACTCAAGGAGGCCAACAAGGAGCAAAGCTTAGATATAGACAGCGTTAGAAGACCAACAAACATGCGGGTGGGCATGGCAAAAAAAAAAAAAAAAAAAAAAAGCCACTCGGTGCAACAATTTTCCCGCCAATCGAATGTTTGTGCGGTCGCCGACTATGGCAATGCACCATAATCACACCGGCCGAGACTAGGAACACCAAGTTTGTAAACCATATAAAAAGGACACACATTCAGGTAGACATCGTTCGAACTAAATACAGTTTTTTTTCATTATGCATGACTTTATTTAGTTATATAACATAATAATCCATGTCTACACCAAGCTCTGCGTTACATTCTAAACGTGCCGTGCCTTTTAAACCTGTCCAGGGAAGTAAACCTGTCTACAGAAGGACGCGTTACACCGTGTACCTTTCGTGGACTTTATGAAACTAACTAAAGAGTACACACACACAATTCAATACTTTGCCCCTAGCTCTCTACCATGAAACAGTGTGTGTGCAGCTATTGCAGCTAATGTTAGCTTGTCCCGTTTGGGGGGAAAACCGCGAATAAAGTGGCGGGTGTTTTAGAAACACGTTAAAATCACTGTGTGGCAAGTTGGAAGATTGCAAAAACGAACTGTCTGTATGGTTACCTTAAACAGTTCTCTCAGACTACTCAGGATAACATTATTGTAGCGGCGTTAGCCTACAGTTAGCGCTTGGCAATCTTTTAAACAGCCGTCCAAGTCACATCTCGCACAGTTCTCTCGTTAAATGCCATTTCCGAATCCTTCAAATTACACAAATATAAAGCAAAAAACCGCAGGTGTACAGAAATAAATAACCATTAAAACATTACCATTTTTCGCCTTATTTGATTGTAGAACTGTTATGAAATAATTTCGGCTCCCGAAAGGAAGAAACAATAAACCCTTTCGCAAATCTTCGCTTGCGACCCCTCGCGGGTGTCAGAAGGACCAATCAGAATTTCTGTTGTTACTTCGAATCTTTGTTTTGGCCAATCGGCGCGTGCCATACAGTCTCTACCCATCCCCCACCCAAGGAGCGCTTGCTCCTTTGCGCACGACACTACATGTAGGCGGGACTTTCAATGATACAGTTTTGAGTCGAGTGTCCTTCCTGGGGCATCCTTCCTCCGAAACATTGACGAAACACGTTATTAAGAGGTTGTAAGTCTAAATGAACAGTTTTAAAGCTTTAATTAGAAGTTTACTTTAACTCCCATTATTTAATTACGTTACATCATTATAGAAGCCCTGATGGAAGCTAACTATACAATACAACTTTTACGTGGTTACACATTCACCGTCAATGCAATGCCAATTACGGACAGTAGTAGGCTCGAATATCATCGAACAGGCGGTTACGTCCTCTTGGAAGACAGACGAACCCACCAATTAAAAAAATCGCTTGTCATCTGATGTTTTGATAGACACGCGTAGCAGCCAATCGCTGTCCAGTTGCAAGCGTCCGGTTCCTCTGTGAGCTCGGCGAGCAGGGGGGGGTCAGAGATACGCAGAGAACTGGCTGCTGGTGGCGAAGATGGCGGATGGGGACAGTGGCAGTGAGCGCGGCGGCAGTAGTGGTGGTGGTGGTGGTGGAGGGGGTGTAGGCGGCGGGTTTCAGCACTACCAGCGAGAACCGGAGACCCAGGAGCTGGCTTCTAAAAGGTTGGACATTCAGAACAAACGCTTTTACTTGGATGTAAAGCAAAATGCCAAAGGCCGGTTTATCAAGATCGCCGAGGTCGGCGCTGGGGGCTCCAAAAGTCGACTGACCCTATCCATGTCAGTTGCGGCAGAGTTTCGCGACTACCTTGGGGATTTTATAGAGCACTACGCCCAACTTGGGCCTAGCAGCCCGGAGCAAATAGCCCAATCATCCGGTGGGGATGACACTGGGCCTAGGCGGGCCTTGAAAAGCGAGTTCCTGGTTCGAGAGAACCGAAAATACTACCTCGATCTGAAGGAGAACCAGAGGGGGAGGTTTCTCCGGATCCGACAAACCGTCAACCGTGGGCCTGGCTTTGGGGTCGGGGGAGGTGGTATCCCCGGAGGAGGCATGCAGGCCGGACAGACCATCGCCCTCCCTGCCCAGGGTCTAATAGAGTTCCGTGACGCCCTGGCCAAGTTGATAGATGATTACGGAGGAGATGACGAGGAGTTGACCGGCGGCGGAGGGGCCGGGGGTTACAGCGAGCTTCCGGAGGGCACCTCGATCATGGTGGACTCCAAGCGGTTCTTCTTTGACGTGGGATCTAACAAGTACGGAGTTTTCTTGAGGGTGAGCGAAGTTAAGCCCAGTTACAGAAACTCTATCACCATCCCATACAAAGCGTGGAGCAAGTTTGGTAGCGCCTTCAGCCGCTATGCCGAGGAGATGAAAGAAATCCAGGAGAGGCACAGAGATAAATTGTACGAGAGGAGAGCAGGAGAGGAGTCTGAAGGGGACGACGTGGACGAAGATTGATCCAGATCTCTGCTTGTTTTCAAGCTGACAACATGATGCAAATCCCGGAGATATAGGATAAAAAGCGAGGCGGGCTATATTGTGCATGATGAATTGAACTTGAAATGGTAAAACAATGGATAAAAAAAACTGAAAAAGTAGGCCTATATTTGACTGAGAAATTATTGTCTATATAAGAGAATCGTGTTCTAAAGTTGTAGATGGTGTTATAGCTAACTGATTGCAGACTGCGGTAGTGTGCTCCAGTATGAGATTCCCTTTGAAGAAAAATAAATATCCATTTGGAAACCTCATAAACGTAGCCCAGCATATTCAGTTTGACAGTGCTCCAGATACAGCTGTGGTTTACTATAGTCCCAGTAGGTTTCATGGACTGCAATGTCTGGAGCTCTCCCCAATCTGACCTGTGATCGATATTTTAACAAGGAAAGGTGTAATGTTTCCAAACCATGAGGTGTGGAGAAAGACCTCCCACCTTCCCCATTTGTCTGTGTTGTATGTCCCAATAGGCAAGTATAATAGTATAGAAAAAAAGTCCCCATTGTAAAAAAAAAAAAAAAAAAAAAGATAATCAGATCCATGTTCTTTGCTTTAGCGGGCATCACAGGCAGGGCCTTGGTCCACCAAGGTCTCGTGAGGGGATCTGATAAAAAGCACACCAATCATTTGGACTATGTGCGCTGCCTGATTCTTTCGGGATAGGCACACCAGCAAGCGCATCATTGTGCTGCCTGCCCTGCCCCAACAGCCGAAATGTGTTCTGTATGGTGATTGCCTATGTGTGTTTTTAGAATACCATACATTTTAAATTACAACCATATTACATTAAATGTATATGGTTACATCAGCATTGCCTACACTGACTGATGATCTCAAGTCATCTTCAAGGTGTTGTATATCTATCGCTGGTTTGGCACCGATAACTGCTACCAGTCCAGACTCTGGCAATCTAATATCTTGCGTGGATTGCAGGCCCAAGAATGACCCCCATCGTGTCCTACCCGGTGCATCCATTCATAGGCACACCCCACCCTCCTCCCCACGCTGAGCTAAAATCTGTAGCACTAGTCTTAATGTCAGAGTTGGATTATCAAAAGTTAATGTTACTAGGCTGGTTCTATAGCCCAAGGAACTAATCTGTGGCTATTTGATGGCTGTTCGGATCCATTGGTTATGAACTCTGAACTTACTGACTGATGCAAAATTCAGTCTGATTGTAAAAAAAAAAAGAAGAAAAAAATTGGTGCTTTTGAAAATCAAAACCCCAATTAGGTGCTTTATCTAAAGTGACACTGCAAGAGATTTACTTACTAAAATACTAAGTATAGATAGAAATATTTTTCAAAAGAGATATATTGAAGTATGTCTAAGAAATAGATGAAATTTATTAGATAATGCTGCCTAAAGTGGCTTATTGAAAACACTAAACTTGGATGCAAAGTACCAGGGTGATATTTCACCTGCTTTTTTTTCTTCCTAATATTTGTTTTATTCCTTAGAGGAAATTTTAAAGAAAAGAACAATGATGTTCAGAACTCAGTATAATATAGATTTTTAGAGAATGCTTGGTATAATTGATGTCATGCTAACACTAAGCACCCTCCGTTACATTGAGTTTTCCAATCATCCTGGTTAGCCCATTGTAATGCTTTATGTCACTGATTGGTTTCCCATCAGTTGCCATAACACGCAAGCATCAACAATGATGCTCATTTTGTCTGTAGTGTTTTTTGAAAGTGTTTATTTTGCATGCCTGCTATTTTGCCGAGCCGCCTTGGGTATATTTTAATTTTTTCTTTTGCATATTCTAATAGCTGTATGACGGTATGTTGGCCGCACATTTTTTTTCTGTATTGCAATGGAATTAAGGTTCAAAGTTTACTTCTCAGCATAATAATGATGATCATTAAAAGAAAAAGATCCCAAATGCTTATGGGAAATGTTATTCACTGGCCCACTTCCTTTTAAGTTTAAGTGTGCAAACCTTGTTGAATTTAACTTTACTTTCCCGTTCTTAAACACAGCAGAAAATATGCCATAAACAACACCTGGGAGCAATAGTTTTTTTATATTGATATAAATATATATAATATACACATGACATTGAACTACATCCTTTTTCCTGTACTGTGTTAAGTGAAATGGCAGCTGTTTCAGTCATGTGTGTTCTGCTGTAATATTCTACCAAGTTCCTTTCAACGAGAAATAAAAAAAAAGGTGTTTTTTGCTCAGGAGCTGTGTGCTGTTTTCTTTTATTACTACACTAGTGGGAGTTAATGCTCTATTACCATCAATAACTTTCTTGCGTCAGCGAGTCCCATGTGGCATTTACCATCCTTAATGCCACATTGTGTGATGGTTGGTTGTGTTGGCAGAAACATCTTGACTTTGCTTCTGTTGCTCTTTTTCGTTTCTCTTTTGTCCACTTGATTAGAGAGCAGCGGGTATGTTTTTTACTTACAAACAGGTTGTCACAATACTATTGAATTGGTTGGATTTGTAAAGGTGTTCAACTAGCCTGCATGTATCATCAGCCCCCAGATATATAGATATTTTCGGGGGTGGGGGTCCTCCCCTTTCACCGACTTTATTTCTTGCATCACAGAGAATTTTGAAGGGTTTGAAACAGAAAATAAGAATCAGACAAAATCAGTCAAATATATACGAATATACCTTAATAGAAATATCAATATATTTATTTATTGCATACACCTACTTTAATATTTAATTCTTCATGCATTGCTTGTGAAGTGTTTAGCCAGCACTAGCAGCATATATACCATTGGCATTTTTCCACTAAACTGGTCCAGCTCGGCTCGCTTCGGTACTGCGCGACTGGGATTTGCACTTCCATCAACACCGGGGGCCTCTACGATTAGTATTTTTTGCATAGGAAATTTCCTTTCCTAAGGAGATGACCCGGAAGTACGTAGAGGAAAGGTGGTTCGAATTCTAAAAATGCTTGAGAAAGGAGCCTCGATGCATCCTTTTACCCTCCTTTAGCATAGGTTACTCCTGATCTGATCCATCTCCTGATCTTCTTTATAGGTCCATACTCCGGACCAACCTTTACGAAAGGAAAGGAGATGTTGGTATCCCATAATTCTTCACGGCGGCCATATTAAAAAAACAGGCCACCGACGAAGTTTACCGTCTCTACGCGAAGACGCGGTGAAGCCGAAGAAGAGAAGAAAATACAATTGATAATAATGGATACCAATTCCAGAAACATTATTTGCATCAAAATGAATTAATTTATTACTGGTTAGTAAGCACACAAGATACACTATGAGAAATTAAAATGCTGACTTCACATTTAAGGCAGGTAATTTCAACATCAACATAAGTTGACCCTCTTTTTTTTCCCACAGGTGAATTGGGATTCAAGTGGCCTCAAATATTTCCGTTGGCCAGATCCAACCTAAGTGATCTCAATGTTGGCGATAACCTGATATAAATCAATACGAGAAGAACGCATGGATCAAAAGAGCGCTGGTTGTAGTCCCATCTTCGGAAAATTGTAATTCCACGCTAGAGACGCTAGAGGTCAGCAATACCCACCGTCAAACAGTCCGGGCTTTTTACTATGTTCGAAAGGAAGCACCTTTCCATCTCTCCTTGACCCGATGACCTTAACCTTTGTCCACAAAGGTTAAGGAGAGGAGGCACAAACATTAGGAGATTTGACTTTTCGTAAAGGACCCGGGCTTTCTGCGTGAATGTTTGTCTTTAATTCAGCGCCGGCGCTCCGCACACGGGGGGGGGGGCACCAAAAAAATCTGTCTCGTTAAAAATCATCATCATAATAATAATCATAATATCGCGATATATTTAAAATGAACATGTGTAAAACGTGTTAATAGATAAGCAATACAAAAGTAACAATTGCTCGAGAAAAAGATGCGTCTCCTGTGCGGCCCTCTCTCTCTCCCCTTGGTGGCCCCCTCCCCCACATCCCAGGGGTATGTTCGATTAGGTCGTTCTCAAGTTTGGCAGACACCTGTGTTTGGACATCAAGAGTCGGGGGCGGATAAGAGCATAAAGAAGAGACAGCGAGATGATGCACGCGCGTCGATGGCCGGTAGCAGCGCCGGCGCTCCCCATACGCAGAGTACACAGAGCGCATAAGGGCCCCAGGTACCTGGGGGTGGGGCCCAAAATTAAGGTTGATAATTATTACAATACAATTTTCTTAATATATAAATGAATTACGGACAGGTCCACCGTTATTTCAGCGCCGTTCTCCCCCCCCCCCCCTTCTTGGGTTGACACTAGAACGTCACTTGTAGGCCTATTGCCAATTTAGTTTCAGACGGAGGAGGACCCTCACAAAGATATCCGTAATGAAATTATTTTGACTTCCAATATATTAGTATACCATCCGTCTTACTTCCAATATATTAGTATGACGTCCGTTTGACTTCCATTATATTAGCATGACGTCTGTTTGATTTCATCAAACGGAATGATTTCACATCATTCCACCTTACTTCCTTATCTCAATTGCTCGTCTAGAGCCAATTTATTTCATATGAGTCCTTTTTACATTGGACAATTTTTTACATAGGCCTATCTCCCCGAGCGCCAAAGCTGCTCTTTCAGATAATCGGTCGGCCTGCTATTAGGCCACAGCCACCAAATCAGTGCTTCAGGATGTCCACATTGTGGCATGACTAACTTTGACTAACAATGACTAACAATGACTATCTTTCTTTTACTAACTTTGAGGTTAAATCTGTCTCCCCATTGCACTGCTTAAAAGTGAAACATTAAGCCATTGAAGAGTTCGCTATCAAAGTCTGAAGATGCTGGGTGACATTGATTATTCATATCTACAGTGCTGCACCCATCCTCCCCCAGCCCCCTCTTCCATAATTCTCAGAGCAGCATGTGAGAATCACTCACTCACTTCCAGGAAATCTACCATAGGAGGGTTTTGTATCTGTTGAGTCAGAGATTTAGGGAGAGAGAGATAGTAAACTTCCAGGAAATCTACCATAGGAGGGTTTTGTATCTGTTGAGTCAGAGATTTAGGGAGAGAGAGATAGTAAAAGGTGGGGGTGGGGAGGGAGAGAGAAAGTTAGAGGAAGAGAGAAGGGAGCGTGAAGGACATGTAATGGCAAACTGGGCCCTGGGCCAGTGGTAGAACAGATAAGAAACAAGCTGAGGCAAACTCGGGCACAGAGACAAGCTCAGAGGCTAACACAGTTGTGCTCAAAAGTTCCTGTTAGTTATTGTGATAGATGGAGTGAGTTGAAGTAATAGTAGAAGTGTGATAGTAGCATAAGTTGTCAGAGTTGTAAGGCGGTGATAAGGGGGAGGTATAGGTGTTTACACTTGGATCTGAATTTAGTTCATCTTTACAAAACGGCGAGATGTCTTGCAATGTTCCTGACCTTCTGTTGTCGAAACACACTCCTTGTGGTCATTTTTCAATGAATCACATTATACTTTCAAATAAGATGTCTGACTCGTCTTACTTTCTCCCACTAGTGGGAGAATTCTTTTTTTGTAAGAATGGAGTCAAATATATATATATTTATTTGTTTTATTCAGGATGTATTTGTGTTGTAGCTCTTGACCCAAACACAGATACCGAACATAAAGACGTTTTAACATTGGTTGAGAAGTTGTAAGTATTAAAAGTTTCTGTCTGAAATGTTTGTGCTGACCTTTCCTCCAGTGTTAGTATTGAGCAACATTAGCAATACACTCATAAAGTTGATATATGAGTTGCATTTTGTGGGGGTTTTATTCTCTTTTATAACTCTCGAGACAACTATTCTCCCGTATTAAACCCTAAAGGGGATGATCCGATTACATTGAAAGACTAAAAAAGGCTGCGTACACCACATACAGTGTGGGGAAGACTGTGTCTTCTCAGTGGCTTTACACTCCTGCTGGATTTCCTCTTGACTGTGTGTTTAATACTCTTGCCTGATCAATTACTGCCTGGGCCATTGGGCTCGCCACTCCAAACCCAAAAGCTCCCAACAGAATAAGGTTGTGTGTGTGGGTTTCACTCTCTCTCACTCTCAATGTAGAGAGAGAGAAAGAGAGAGTAAATATACATGCAATGTATGCAGAGGCCAAAATTACAGCAGGGATTACGTGCCTGCACAGGAAATATCCTATAGTAATGACTGGGAGGCTACTGAGCTATTTTTAGCCATGGTTGCCATGTGCAAGGAATGCTCTTGGAGAGAGCTCTCTCACTGTATGCAGAGGAAACAAGACATTTTATATGAGCATGAAACAGTGTCATCCAAATCCCATGCACAAGTGGCAAAAGAGATCAGGTTGTTTAGTTGTGCAGAATTGCTACACAGAATAGAAAGACATTGCTAAGAGCTACACACAAGACTCTTAACACACACACACACACACACACACACACACAGCTGATACAGTAAATGATGCTGCTTTTACACTACTAAAGTCATTGCCTGTCACTGACTAAAATCCAAAGGAAATAATTTTTGTATTGCACATTATTCAACACATTACTCTCTAATGCAGATCTTGAATGTCTATTGTAAGATATGTTATATCATGTTAATTACTGTGTATCTATGTTCCTTAAAAAAAAAAAGATAAAACAAGTACTTTAATGGTTTTTATTATTAATTTTAAAAAGGAAGGAATCTGTTGTTCCAGACAGGAAATTAGGGTGTAAAAAGAATACCAAACTAAATACACAATAACAGCAGAAATATAAAGAACACAAGATTATAAATAAAAATGCAGAGCTGCCAACTCTCACGATTTCACCGTGTGACACGCGCTTTTGCCTGTTTATTTCTCACGGCAAAAAATATATAATATAATATAATATTTAATATAAAAAAACCCGATCTTCAGCCAAGACGCGTTCATTCCTTTCCAAACTCCCCGACGGTGCTGATTAGCGTCATTGCGGGGGGGGGGGGCCGGGGGGGGGGGGGGGGGGGGGGGGGGGGGGGGGCGGGGGGGGGGGGGGGGGGGGGGGGGGG
>JAOPUA010000147.1:3741767-3758346 GCA_027122455.1 Trisopterus luscus | reverse complement strand
CTCACCCCGTTTTAATATACAGGCACCCTCTACGCCCATCGTTTTAATTTCACCCACAGAACCTCCGCCCCCCCCCCCCCCCCGCCCACCCGCAATATTTGTAGAAACAAGTGCATTTCATGTTTTTATCAAAGAGATATGCATACAGCAAGTGCCACAAGTATCGGGACAATAGTTCAAAATGTAAATACTGTGTGTGTGTGTGTGTGTTTTAAATCGACAATGGACTGAACCAGTCATCTGATACGTCTATACATGGCCTTGAAATGCAATAGACCAAAAAGCATTATATTTGTTTGCATCCGATCTAGCACCCGATTCCCCACCACACCACATGTACAAATTGTGAACATGTTTTGATCCAAAGCAAGCTAGCCGAAGCAGTAGCTACCGTACATTTCTAATATCATACCATTATTTACTTTAAAATGTATTTGGATAAGTGCCTCTAGATCCTGAGACTTAGAGAATCTATTTACATAGATTCCACCAAATCTACCATGATAAATGTTTTAGTGTTATTAAGATTACATCTTAAGACTAACAGTTCAGCAATATGTTGATGAAAATGCCAATAGGTGATCAAAATGAGTGTGCTATAAGTCAAGAGTGGTAAGTTTTACTATGAAATATAATTTTTCGGGCCATTTGTAAACAAATTAAATTGTCGGCAACTTCTTGCATTGATCCTTGCTTGGAGAAGATGTCGATATTTACAGTCATGATTCCATTCATTTCAAATGAAACATTTAAACAGAACACAGTCATTAATAGGCAATAATTGGTCAAACAAAAAGGGATATTGGTCTTCAGATCCGTTGCAGTTATATCTACACCAAAGTGTGCAATTCAACAAAACAACTGACTTCATGATATATGCAACCTGAAAATATCTTATTGAGTCAAACATTTCATTGTAAGCATGCCTGGATTCCATAGTTTTTCTTGCACGGGGAACAACATGAATTTATGTTGGGGTGCAAGCATGAAGCTTACTCTCCTTTTCAACCACTTCAGGACATGGTTTAGCATGCAGGTGCTAAACCATGGAACATGGCAACATAAAGAACAAAGGTAAAAAAAAAAGAAATACAGCAGTTGTGAATTGGAGTAGCTCTGTTAAAAACAAAAACACAAAAGCTGCAAAACAAAATAAGTGCGAGCAAGTGAACAACAATGACAAAAGGTAAGAAAAAATATATACAATACCAACTATATTGTAAAAAGCGAAGAAAGAAACGGAAAACGTAAGCACCGAGTCATTGAGAAATGAAATGAAAAACGTAAAATAAAGTAGCTGGGTTTAGTGGAACCGCATACTTGGGTGGCACTTAACATTGTCTTTGTATACAGAGCTTTTAACAGTCATGCAAGGGCACAGTATTCGTTCTAACGAGGCGATTATCAGCAAGTTGAGACAATGAGAAAACTTAACATTTGATATTTCTAAGTACTCGTTCGTAAAACTATGGGAGGCAGAGTTATATCTCCTTCAAACTGGTTCTAGTGGATAACTGAATTCATGTTATCCACCCCTGTTTAATTAGGTAAAACCTTCTACATAGAGAAAAGCTTGAGATCAGAATTGGCCTAAATAAACAGACTAAAAGAGAAACCTCTTTCCTAAGTGGAGAGAAATTGGCACTTTGAGACCATGAAAGACAACCCACTACAGTCACACACTATAAAGCCATTAGGATACCATGATGATCTGTTCGCTTTTTTCAAAACGTGTCTTTGAAAAAATATAGAACTTCTATAGCGCATATGCTCATCCTTATTATCAATAGATTGTAACCATTCCTGTAATTTGAAAGTAGATTTTTTTTTTAATAATATGTTGCAAATAAGAAAACGCATGCAATTCATTGCCAGCAGTTAATCAGGCAACAGTTAAAAAAAAAAAAAAAGAAACCCAAACCTTTGACAGACATGATTAATTGTTAATAAACAATTTATGTTCATCTTCATTTGATAGCGCCACACTATTGGTCATACTGTGTGGCCATCGTAACCTCTAAAGAAGAGCAAGCGTGAGACAGCGTGAGATTGGTCGAAGAGAAGAGAAGCATAGAAGAAGTAGAAGAAGAAGAAGATTGATTGACTCCTGACGCCGTTCCTGAGCAAAGTGGACTTGGCGGGCGAAAGCCAGGGAATTCAGGCGATGCAGATAAGGGGAGGACAAGGGGGGAGGACGAGAGGAAATGGAAAGAAAAATACACAAAAGAGCAATTTGAGGCTGAGACAAGCAGTGGCATCGCGTAAACCGGTCCAGAACCGCCATCTGTAAGAAACAAGAGGACTAAGGTCTTGTTTTTTTCAGAGTGTTTCCGTTAAACTATTCTTGTGATATCGTGCAGCATGGGAATGCGCTCGCTACATACCGTTGTGAGATGTTAGGACCTGAAGGCGGACTGGAAGCGGGCCGTTTCTGCAAAGATCAGCTCCTTCAGCGTCTCTTTGGGCAGGTCGTCCAGCTCCATGTCGAAGGTAAAGGGCGTCTCAGCCACGGGCTGTGGGACCACAGAGCCACAATGTTTACCATGTGTCCAGTTTACAATGACTTTTAGCTGCCTTCGCTTCAGTTCCTGCTTTTTAGGTTTAAGGAAGCACTTTAAGGTGGCATATTATACCACCAGGTGTGAGTGTGAGTAGCCGTTACAAGCCGTTTCTGACATCACAAGTGGGCTTGTCCATCTAGATGTGTGCTGTATAGATCAGTCCACCAGCCTACCCAATGGACTATAGCAAACGTTGCTCATCTATACAGCACATATATAGGTGGACTACACGCCCAATCTGCCTACAAGAGGCAGATATTCACCACTTATCACACTTACACCTGGTGGTATAATATGTCACCTTCAAATGTAGAGCACGGAATAAGCAGGACAGGTCATGTTTTTGAATAACTGCTGTCAACTGCTACTTCTCTAGCCTATTTGAATGGGGAGCAATCACCCACTCCACTCCTTCGCAAAGGCAGTGGTTCTCAATGCAATCAAAATCACTTTCATTTTCAGTTAAATCAATCCCAGACGATTCAACTCATCGATAAAAGAGACACTGATGACACTACTGATGACGTCTGAAAGCAACTATTAAGTCGACTGCATCTTCAATGGTCTAATCGTCTTTGGGAAATCGCGTGTCTAACAGCAGGACATTCCGGGAAGCGGGCGCGAAATGAGTGATAGCACAGCACTGCTTGGCTTATAGATGTAAAAGCGTATAAGCTATATCGTTTATTTTTTGTGGGGGATTTAGAGTCTTCTGTGTGCAATTTGCAGTGTTATGTTTTGCTTTTAATAAGTGTCTTCATTGTTGGTTGATAATGCCATCACACTTTGTGTAATGGCCGTGGCACTTTCCAATCATTTCTTTTTAGTAATGGTGTGTTTGAGATGCATCGTACGCCACCCGCAACAAGTTTGCTCTTGTGACGTAATTTCCACATAAAATCGACATTAAAATGACCAACGTGGAACAAATACAAAGAAAATACATGTCATTATGAGCGTGGCCATCTTGGTTTGTCGAGACGTACGACCAACCTCACTGAACTTGGTTGACTCAGAATCCCCAGATATCAGGACCAAAGGGGGCGCGCCTTGGGGAAATGCCTGGGAGATTTCCCACTTTGCACCTCGTGAGGGTTGTGTACGAGGCATCCCGAACACACCATGAGTTACACGATGTCAGGAAAGAAATCGTCGTAAAGTTTGGCAGCACTTGAAATTTATAGGAGAAGATTCATCGAGGCAAAAGTCGAACTGTGTCAGGAGCAGCTGTAATAACATATGATATATCATCGAGGACACCCCAAAATTGGAAAGAGCGTCCCTCTCACCTCGTCTGTCGGGTCATAGTACTGCTCCAGGTAAGGATGGGCCAGAGCCTCTTCCACCTCAATCCTCTTGTGGGGGTTAAAGGTCAGCATCTTGTCCAACAGATCCAGCGCTACGGAGCAATGGTGCAATAAGGTCATCAATTACCTTCTACCGACGTTCATAGTTTTTGTGTACATTTCCACCTTTTGTTTTGAGCAACAGGTAAAGGAGAGGAAACACTTCTGTGGTTTTCCCAGTAGGGGGCACCAAGCCACCCTGTTTCAGTGTTTTGTACTTTCATTTCAACAGAGGCCTTTTGTTCTACATGCGAGGTGGTGCTTGGCCAACACTATGTGCTAAATATTGAAATGACAGGCGACACCCAACCTAACCTAACCAATCTATTTTGGTATCGCTGTTACCACATCCGGGAGCCTTCACTGAAAAAACATGACCTAATTCTGTAGAGTCTTCCTGTCGTCCTGGTACTTAATGAGCGCACTTAATGCACGTTGTATTCATTCATTGTACTTAATTGTGTAGCATGTACTTAATTGTTTCCCTGTTGCCAGATTGGGCGGGAAAGCGGTCCCGATCTGACAACACTGGCTGTGGTGGCCGTGTTGCACGTAGGGCAGGGCACTGGATTGGTCCAGGCTAATGTCAACCGATGAGTCACAGGAAGCGGGTGCGGATGAAAGAGGGCACTGACCTTTGGGGTCGGCGTTGGGGAAGAGGCGGTTCCAGGGCACCTTGCAGCGCAGCGGCAGAGACAGCAGGTAGTTCCTGGCCTTGATGTTGATGATGCAGTTCAGGTCTTCCTGGGAGGGGGAGCCCAAGATCCCTGGAGAAAAACAATCGAGACACTCAACCTTTAGAAAGGACTTGTGGAAGAATACGTTTCTATAAAACAGGCCCAGGGCGATTGACTAACTGCGGTACGACAATAATTTTTCAGGATCATGGGAAAGTCAAGTAGAGAAAAAGCTTTTAGAGACTAGTGCTTTTAGGGACGCTGGGTTGCCAAAAATAAATAAATATAAAAATGTTTTTTTTATTTGTCCACTTAGAGATGCCAAAGGAAGTGGTGTCCTTTGGTTTTGCATGCTAGGATATCAAAGAAAACACAGTCAATGTTTTCATAACCAAATATATATAAATAAATAAATATTCAACCTCATGAAAACTCATTTTTTGAACGATAAATGTTGCAAGATGCAGCTTCCGGAAGCAGACCTTGATTTCAGTGTGTTTTTAGCGATAAGAGCAGCATGCATTTAATCACAGAACACTTATGAGTGTGATGGCAACTTTTACCCAAAATGTGGTTGAGCTGGTCCAAGTAGTGTTTCCCAGGAAATATTGGCCTGTTGGACAACATCTCAGCCAGAATACAACCCACCGACCAGATGTCTATGGACTTGGTGTAGCCCTGCGTGAGTGAGAGAGGAGAGGAGACGGTCACACCTGGGAATACATATTACTTCTATGGATGTACATGTTAATTTAGAGACACTAGACTGAGGACATTTGTCTTCATGTTGTGGTGCACTCCTCCGTTTACATGAGCCGACAACCCTTAGGAGGCTTGAGAACCCCTTGATATTTCACATTTTAAATGGGACTTTTGGGAATGGAAATACAGGAATCAGAGATTATGTTTTCACATTCTACGTTTTAGAGGAACGCAGGGAGCCCATAGTTTATGGATCTAATATTCACTCCCTCTCTTGGGTGTGAAGAATCCCATATTGTTAAACACTCGGATTACAAATTCACATTTTCTCAACTTTATTCCCCTACAGATCAAAATGGGACAAAGTGAATCCTCACAAAGGAATCCTTCCAACGCTGGCTTGCATCTCAACAACACATGCAGGAGCCACCTCTCAGGTGGGCCTTCAGTCAACAGCTACGCGGTGTGGTCTGGGTTGGACACTCACCTTGGAGTTGAGCATGATCTCAGGTGCCCGGTACCAGCGGGTGGCCACGTACTCCGTGAGGAACCCGGTGTGGTCGTGGTCGGGGTCGGCCACTCGAGCCAAACCAAAGTCACAGATCTGGGGAGAGATGATGTCGATAAGAGAGCCATAGAGTGACAGAGAGACATAGGGACAGAGTCTGTGGTTTAGATTTGACATTTTTAAGATGAAACAACACTGGCAGGTGAAGAGAAGGGATCGGAAACATTTATTTGAGCGCAACTGACATTTACTTTATGGTGGATGGAAACAAAATCAGCATATGAGCAATAATGCTGATAGAGATATTGATAACCTACATATATACATATACTGTATAGATAGAAAGCTATATAGAGCTATCCCCCAATGACCTATAAGTGCTCTTGGAGGCTGGACTCCTGTGTGTGTGTGTGTGTGTGTGTGTGTGTGCGCGTGCACCTTCAGATCACAGGTGGTGTTTAGTAAGAGGTTGGAGGGCTTGAGGTCACGGTGCAGCACGTTAGCGGAGTGGATGTACTTCAGCCCTCTCAGGATCTGGTAGAGGAAGTAGCAGATGTGGTCGTTGCTCAGATGCTGGGTCTTCAGCAGCTTGTACAGGTCCGTCTCCATTAGATCCTGTACGATGTATCTGCCCGGCAACTGGTTAAAGAACAATTTCCTCCATTTGCTTTACTGTAACCTAGGAGGGGGGAGGGGGTGTGGTAGTTTTGTTTATCCATCTGAGAATCTATTAATAAAAAAGAAAGAACAACAGCAACACGGCTGTTGCCGTATTATTTCTCTCTCTATCTATCTATATATAGATAGAGAGAGAGATAGAGAGCGAGCGAGAGAAAGAGAGAGGTTCATATATAGAAGTTCCCGGCAGAAATTGAGCAAATCCTTCATTATAAGCCCAGATGAATAACGTATTATATAGCGTATTTATTTTAAATAATGAACAGCTTTTCCCTTTGGGTTTGAGGCCCTATTACTCCATCATTTAGAATGATATAATCTACCACAGATGGGCTCTGGGTTTCTTTGTAATGAGCATAATATCTCCCTAATATTCCTGGATGAGTATAAATGAGTATATTCCAGCATTAGTATAAAGCCCAAAGGACAAGCAAATTTAGGTTCATGTTTTTAGCGTGATCCAAAAAAGATGATGAATCATATTGCTTTAACTGAGTACGAATATAGCGGGGCAGTATCTCAATGCTGGCTTCTTATACGGCTGTTTGCGTCGCTTTCAGCCAGCGCTTTGACCCAGGATGAATGCTTGGGGAATAAGGCCTGTGGAGGTTCTCACAAGTCATAATGGATGCCTTCGTTAATACACAGATAATACACTTTTTTATTTTTGCATTTTTATGCTTAATTATAGAATGAGATCAACAGTAAGCTTCGGGAAGAGAGAGAGACATGCAGCATAGGACCACGGGGGCGGGAACGGATTCCGGGGAAACTGCGGTATTAGGCAAGGACTAAGCCTTTAACGGTAAAGCGCGCTCTTGTCCGGTGAGTCACTGGGGCGTCCCGAGACAGGTCCTTTAAGGTGAAAGGATACACGTCCTTCATCTGGTCGATGGTGGGCGTCCGGATGATGTCGTTGATCCCGATGATGTTCTCATGTTTGAAGCGCAGCAGGATCTTGATCTCTCGCAGCGTGCGCTGGCAGTACGTCTGGTGCTCAAAGGGGCTGATCTTCTTGATGGCCACCCGGATCTTGTTGTCGCGGTCATATGCCGAGCTGGAGTGGGGAGTGGTGAGGGGGGGGAAGGGAAAGAGTTAAGAGGTCACAAAAGTGTTGTTTTTCATTCCATTTGAGGTGCTGAATGACAAGATGAGAAAGTCCGGCATATAAGCGCACAAACAAAATGACTCACAGAGCTGTTGGTTGATAGCATTCAACCTAGTTTTTCTCTACTCACACACATGCATCTTCGCTTTCACATCCTTTCTGAATAGTAAACCTCGAAAGAGTTCAGCGAATTCACTGCTTTGCCTCATTGAAGGGTTTGTGGTGAATTGTGCAATGGATACGTGCCATAGGAAAGGAGGTTAGAGTCAAACATTTCCGACCTAATAGCACAGCCCGCTCCACTGCTTCAGGCTACCACTGCTACCGTGGCTATCTCCGGAGCTACAGGTTGAAGCTAGGGAAATAGCTGCCACAGCAGCGGTAGCCTGAAGGGCTAGATGGCTAGCCTCTAACACATAGTAGAGCCTCCATCAGCACCCACACTACACCCACGTTGCAACACCCACTGAACATATGCTGTAGAGTCAAGGGTGTTTCCACACACACACACACACACACACACACACACACACACACACACACACACACACACACAGCTGTGGAGTTACAACAAGAATGGGTTGCTATAGTGATGGATTAGTGAGATTGCAATGTAAACAGAAATAGTGCCAATGTTCTAGTGAAGAGGGCGACCTTGCTTTCCTTTTGTGGGACATAATCAACACAGCTAAAAGAAAGAGGGCTTCTTTTATGAAGATAACGTCGGGTTCTGTTCGTCTGACCAAGGCCATCTGATGCATAAATGCCTGTTGTCATTTCCATCCAAGATATAGACTTAGTGACACATGCTGCAAACTAGATGAAATAACATTACACACAGTGCAAGCAGTGTTCAGCCATTTGGAACAGTTGATACAGACCCGATCACAATGTGTGAATTAATTTGATTTGAGTATCGCTCATACGGTAGCATTTCCATTATAATATTACAATATAACGGAAAGACCCCTTAAATTGCTCCAATTGAATTACTGTCAAGCCTGTTTTATACCACTCCTTCCCACAGCCTTATGATCCAATCGACTGAATTTATTCGTTCACTTCAAAACAGGCCTCATCCGTTAACGTTTGATCGAAAGTGAAACAGGCAACGATGAAGATGGATTAAGGCGCCGCAAAGTGGGTAAATGGGTGGGCTTAAAAAAAGACGTGTGTGTGTGTGTGTGTGTGTGTGTGTGTGTGTGTGTGTGTGTGTGTGTGTGTGTGAGCAATATACACACGGCATGAGGCAGATTGTATGTGGATCAGTTCCACCACTATGTTGTTCCTCTCAGAGCATGCTCAGTCGCTCAGTGCCCAAGAATGACATCGAGGAGGAAGAGGAAGACGGGAGGGGAGGGGAGTGGGGGGGGGCTGTTCACAGTTAGTTTCCAAGGAGATTGAAATACAAGGCTTTACACTGCAGCCTCTGTAACTTGTTATGCAATAGGCTGTTACCACGGCGACGTTGAAGGGGCTTGGTAGAAGTGCTGTACTGGCAGACTTTGTGTAGTGCCCAGCACACGAGCCAGCCCATAAATGTATGTTGCACTCATGATCGCGACATGCATGATCGTCTTAATCCAATGTCTTGGGAACGCCTCCATGAAATATCGGAGAATAACAACAGCAGGAAGAAGACAGCTAAGCCTTTTGCCAACCAAATTTTCATCATGTTAATATGTACAGCTTGAATAAGCCTGAACAATTAACATCATAGTAATATTATATTGCAGACTAGACTGGTGGTTTTCGGCCTTTTGATGGCTAATGCACAACAGCACTTCAATACATTTTTCACTAGCGTGCTGTAAACTGTGCGAGGAATATGGGTTGAATTTCGCCTCACGGCATACCTAGCCTAGCCTCATACCCAGTGGTAGCGAAAGTACACACATTCTTTCCTCCAGAAGAAGTACAGATACTTGTGTAAATAAAGGTAGAAGTACGGATTCAACTTCTCCAAGTAAAGGTTGAAAAGTAAAGGCTCCGAAATGAAAGTAAAAAGTAGCCCTCTGGAATTTCAATCGGCTGTGCAAAGCTAACTGAACCTCACGTCATATTAATATAATTTGAAGAATTTGTTTAAGTTAAACCATTCTGACTTCAAATCAAATAAACAACATACTGTAAATAATGAACATTAACTTCTTCATTTCTCCCTCTCGTCTCCGTCTTTGACGTCATTATACTCTTGTTACGTCTGTCGTTCGTGATATACACTGAAGGATACACCAAAGGATTGTCTTTTCTATGTTTTATCATCCCATTCATTCAGATGGAAATCAGTCTTGATATTGGGAGGGTGCCCAATGATGCAAAACAATAAGATTATAGATGATTCCCCTCAAATGCATTAAAACTAAAGTAACAAGCCTGTTTTGAAGGTGTTATTAGTAGAAAGAACAGATATCTGTGTTAAAATGTATGGGGCAAAAGTAATACATGAAAACGGCTACTAGTATAGTAACAAAGTAGTTTGTTACTTACCACCTCTCATCATAGAGACTTTTAGTCCAATATCATATCTCACAAATTTCCAAAAACATTAGAAACCTTCTGCCTGAGACCATACTTTCATTTTGAACACACCATTAGTTTTTTTCTCCCCACATTAAAGTTGGTGTCTTGTTAATATCCACACTTTTTTTCAAAAGGACACCCACATCATATAGTATTCTGGGCAGTAGACCCTAAAGCTCCTCTGTTATACAACAGGCCTACTAGACATCACAAGTGGAAAAATAAGTAAAGCCAGGCTATAAACAGATATGGCTCCACTATGAAAACACTAACAATCCAACCCAGTTTCCTCTATGTAAACTCAGATACTAAACATGTGACAAGCTCTGTGTTTGTGGTAAAACTCATAAAATATATTTAAATATACAATTTAAAATTGTTACAACTTGAGAAAATAAAACCTTTCTTTCGTGCAGTTCCTTAGTGGAAAGTGGTCGGAAAATGTGTACCTTGGCAGTCGCTGCTGCTGCACAAAACCCCAGTTTTGTTTGCTATAACCACTTTATAATGGATATCTTCTACAGCAGAGCCATACAAGTTGACCAGCTAAAAGCTCAGTCGCTACACCATTGGTCCAACAAGATTGATTTTGCCTATCCAGCCCATGTTTACACCACACATACCAAACCACTGGTTTAAAACTGTCAGTCCGGAGAAGAACTATAAATCATCTCACTACCACTTGGGCTCTCTAACATAGCAATGCAGCAAGATGCTTAAATGCTTACCTGCAGACTCCCAGACCTCCTGCAGGCTCATTCAGTGGCCAACAGTGCCATGAGAGTTAGAGTCTGTGTTCAGAACCGAAACTGGGCCTTACAGTGGTCCTAATTCAGGGCCTGCTTGGTTCTAGCTGGGTGGCCGGGCTTGAACCAAGAGAGGGAAACAAGATGGCCTCTTGTGAATAAGGCCCATGGGGGTGATTTCTTCAGAGCTGTTTTCTGTTCATTTTGGAAGCTCATAGGCTCATTCTATTCTAGGGGTCCTGAAACAACGTCACATCCTTGACCTTACCAGCGTCATATCTAAATGAAGTCGCTGTTTATGCGAGCCCTGCAGAACGTCAAAATGATATGCTGTACCGCTAAAGTAAACAGTTTAGCTTTTCAGTTTTTCTAACCCTAACCCTTATCAACAGGGTCATAGATTCAACCTCCCAAGAAGTCAGAACAAACTGTCAAACACCTTCTGACCTAAGCCGTTGGATAACAGTTTACAGTTTTTGGGGATCTTGTACTCGTGGTGGATCTTAAAGTATTTGTTTCAGGGTTAATTATGCAATAAGGAATGAATGAAACAGCATTATTGGCTGTTTTTTGGGATGGATTATGAAAATTACAAAATACGTATGTGCGAGTGTGTAGCGTTTGATTGAAAATTAATGGAACAAAAACACACAGATGATGATGTTGTCATAGTTTGAATGGCCAGAGATCACATGCACCAGATCCAGGTCGAGGTGGACGTGATGAAAACGGACCAAAGCTATTCTAAAAACAGATGTGTGCCACTCTTAACACTGCAGGGAACCACAAGCAGACATGAAATACATCTCCAGACACCTCAACAGCTTTAAGAGGAAGCTGAATATATGAAAAGTATTGATTTAATGCTGGGATATTCCTACCACAGTTTAACACAAATAAGGCTGCTAGGATGCAAGTCTGAACCAAAAACTACACCTCTTCGCTGGGCCGCCTTTGGACCAGTGTGAGTCATGGACCCAACATGAACCATGCATGTCCTCATGTTGCAGTTGCATGTTGCATGCAGTTTGCAGTAAAACCAATAAGTGAACCAATAATAGCAGCCCTAGTTCATGGACAGAGCATGTCTGACAGATTTCAATCCCTAAAAATCAGACAGAAAGCAGCCACTATATATATATATATACAGTTCGCGAATGCGTTAACAAATGTTTAGGACATGTGTCAGCAGCATCCTAACAGTACGTAATGACAACTTCACAGTGTGTGAAGTCTGTGTTAATGTTTTGTGTGAAACTGAATTACATTTCATCATGCCATTTTAGCACGTAAAATCACACAGATTACAGCTGCCTTTGAATCGTACAACAGCAACGAAGAGTGTGAAGGCTCTCTCTCTCTCTCTCTCTGTCTGTCTCCCTCCCTCTCTCTCCCCCTCTCTGATTGGCTTCAGTATAGTGCTAATGATGTCAGAACCAGAAAGGTTGCCGTGGAGATGGGCGCCATGGTGGCATTTCGAGAGAAAAGCTCACAGCAGAACAGGACTCTGTACATATGCAGTGGTTCACAATCTGAGAGAGGGCATGGCTTTGGCGCCCAAGATTAGATTAGGGAATGAGATTACAATGCTGTTTAACACAGATTTGAGTCAAACTGTTGATGAGCCTGAGCTTTCTTCCCATGGCAAACTTTTGTGTTGAGGGTATATTTCTACTGCCTTTAGTTTAGTAACATTTATATGAGAGAAGGGAAAGGGGAAATTAAAAGATACACGGTATAAATATGCCAGAGAAGCCTATGTGGTTTATATTCGACTAATCTTTCAGCCCTCCTTGTAATAAATTTCAAGACAGGGTGATACATGCACCCCCCCTACCTCAACGGCTTATGTAATAATTTTCCTCTCTAGATGTTCTCATGCAAGATTAAATCAGAGCGAGAGAGCAGGGTTGACGTGCATCTCGCTTGCTGATGGAAGGCTCTTGTGCCGTGGAGACAATAGGTCTGCCGGTGACTCCCTTGTGCTGTTGTCTTATGATTGCCTAAGTGGGTTTACATTATGGCAATCAGTTTATATTACTTTTTAAAATGTAAATAATACGGTATGTTAAGCACATTTGACTCTGCCTTAATGCCATCATTTGCCAGTGCCTTTCTTAGCACACAGCAAGAAGTGCATGGATCTTGAAAGTAGTAATCGACATGTACACTTCCACGGATGGCTTATTTTTATTTGTTGAGTTGCCGCTTGCTTACTGGCACAAAGATGTTGATTCAGTATCTGGTTGATAAAGTAAAACAAAAGGCAAACACAAAAAAAAGGCGACATAAAAGCTTAAACAAGCGTGTTCATAAATGTGTAAACGTCATGTAAACTGACATTTTGACTTTGAAGACAGGTGTATTTATCTTAACAGAGAGTGAATGACATTTCTGTGGTCTGGATGATTTGTCTGGTGTGTTGGGCTAGCATTGTGGCTATGCAAATTATTTTAAATTATTTTGCAGGAAATCTGATCAAGATCTTGAACGACGACCGTAATGCTATGCACCAATGCTCTCATTTGCTCATGTTGACACAATCGACAACGATCACAGATAAAACTGCCGTTCCCTTCTCTATCGAGTGGTGACCTCACTAGGCCCAGACGTGCAGGTCTTACGATTTAAAACAAAACATTTTATTAAAAGACCAACTAACCAAATGTCCCTGTACCTGCCTGTACATCGCCAGGCCTTCTATTACTGTGGTTATTTGCCATCTGCTATTACTCTGCTATTACTCCTAACATCCCTGAAGAAGAGTACTTACAAGTGGCACAGATTATTATTTGGGAAAATCTGCTGACCCCTCGGCAACTGAACTTGAAGTAACCAAAGACCTTGAAAGTCTTTTATAACCTTCCTCACTGAGCACTGAGTTAAATTGAGGCTCAGTGTTTGACTTCTGTGTTTGAGTAACAGTATGCAATCATTATGGAAAATAACTTATCTCCAATAATACAGACATTCTTGATTGGTAAAAGCATATCAAATGTCAAAATGTATTTTGTCTACCTTTATTGTTGATTATTGCCCTGACACTGTTTTAAGTATGTATTTAAAACATAGGCTACTTTCAGTGCTGTTAGTGTATAGTGATTGCTGACTTTACAGGGAGCTGATGCAAATAGAGTTAAGTTCAACTGCAAAAATATGTGGTTTGTGCACCCTTATTCTGCCAGAAGAAAAAAGGAAATACAAGTTTACCAAAAACAGCAATACCATCAACGATATAAATGCAATATGCTGTCGTTTATTTAATTTTTTTAAATATCTGTAATTTGCATCCATCAGTCTGTGATCCACAGCAATTTCTCCCATACCGAAACAGTGCGGCGCATGGATGGATACATAACTGCCTTAAAACGATGCTGTCCTCATTTACAACCATTCGGTTAACTGACAAAACGTTGGCGCATGACAACTAGAAATAGAAATGCCCAACTATACAGGACGAATATGTCCCGACTCATTGGGACAAATCAGTGGTACCACGTTGAGGGGAATGCACATTCGTGGCACAACAGGTGGAATCTGTGCGACCAGGCGCCTTCAAACTTCCAACCCTTATTCTGGTGGTTTTCTGTGCTGCTTCGAGGTGATGATCACATGTGGGCTGGGCAGGGCTCCGTTCATACAACCCATGCACAGTACTCACAATTTAACTCAGTTCTTAAAAATAAAATACATCTATAAAGAAGTCACGCTTCTTTCTTTTTGTACAACCGGATTTAACGTGGTGGTCTAACTTATCCTAGATCAACACATCCCCACGGTGGATCCAAGACCAGACGCGGAAATGTAAAAAAAAAAAAAACTACATTAAAAGGGACTTAGAAAGATTGATGAAATATGGCTAAAATATGACTTAACGGCCGGATTCTGTATGTGTTGATGGGTGGAGGGGTGAGTCGGTGGGGGTGCTATATTTCCCGGAAAACGCTGCGATGATCAACAAGGCATCTTACCACACCATTCCGTAGGCGCCCTCCCCGATGTACGAGAGGTTGCTGTAGCGAGGCCCGACGTCGAAGGCCTGCCCACGGACCAGCTCGGCTCCCGACCCGGAGCCAGCAGTCGCAGACACCGCAGCTGTCGCCATTATGAAATACTGGGTTTAAATGCTTTGAATGGATGCAAGAAAAAAAACTATGTTAATCCAGTTACTTCGACTTCTTCGCCCGTCTTTGGATAACTCTGTTCCACTCGTCGGTGTCAATGGACAGTTCTTGCGAGACTTTCCGTCCGTAGCCTGTATGCGCCGTCTTCTTCACCGACCGCACCAGTCAGATATACAGTGTGTTGTCGCAAGAGTGAAAGCTGCTGCTGCAGGAAATAACGGAGAGGATCATGTGACTCAGGGCTTTCCTTTTTTCCCCCCTGTGTTGAATCTATGAACCGCAAATAGTTTATGCATATGCCGCTCAGGACATGGATGCTCGTACTAATCGAGTAATTAGCAATTATTTTCATGAGTTGGATTATGATAGTTATCATTATAAATCATATACATATATGATGATGGTTATATATACATATACTTAAATTTGTATGTAGCTTACATATATATACACATATATATATATATTTATATATATAAATATATATATATATGTGTAGTAAGTAATATTACTTACTACTAATACCACTACTGATCATCATCATCATGGTGATGATGATATATTGTGAAAGTGAATGATATGATAATGTTCAGCGTATGTTATGCATTCTTTCTCTACCTGTAGTCTGATGTAACCTAGTTCTCTGGTTCTGAATCGTCCTCTGTATGCAAAGCAGGCCTAGGGATCAACGTGATACCAGGAAGTGTTTAATCAGAATTATTCAAGTTTATTCAGATACATAAAGCAAACATACCATTTGTTCAAGGGAACATCCTGCCCCTGGCATGAAGAGTTTATACTGTTATCTTCCACAGTTTGAGAACGGGAAGAGAGTCTCAGGCCTAACAGATAAGAGTGAGGAAGACCCATAAAAAATAGAGTGGAACTTGACCAGCACATTAAATCAAGGATAATAGTTAGATTACACATACATGACACAACTCCCAACAGAGACATCTTGATGATAACAAGATGTGTGAGTGCCATACATGCACAATCCCTGGTACAGAAGTAGAGAATGCTGGAACAAGGACATTGATATATGAAAATAAATAACCCTATTCCCAACAATACAGTTCCCTTTTTATATACAGCACTTTTGACACCCACAATGCAGCATATGCATTCAGGTTTCCTTATAGGCTCTTGCTTTGACGCAACAAAATTCAGAGAGTACCGAACTGTGGTAGCACCACCCCTGGCTTGTGTCCCAGTATAGCATTGGTCCTGGTCCTCCTGGTTCTCTTCCTGTATCTAGCTCTCCACAAGCCACCTTCGACACTCTACCTAGCCCTTAACAGCCCCTGTCCCCTGCCTCCTCTACACAGACTGACTACTTGCTTGAATTATATAGGCATGTGAGTGTGTGTGTGTGTGTGGGTGTGCGTGCGTGCGTGTGTGCGTGCGTGCGTGCGTGCGTGCGTGTGTTTGTACATTAATGATGCTAAGCAAGCAGGAAGTGCAGTATAGATTAATTGAGGTGTAGAGATATACAGCCTCGGAAGGGATGCTATCATGATGACAGACTCTCTCTCTCTCACACACACACACACACACACACACACACACGCACACACACACACACACACACACACACACACACACA
>JAOPUA010000147.1:3672985-3683139 GCA_027122455.1 Trisopterus luscus | reverse complement strand
CGGGCGCCGGCCCCCCCCCCCCCCCCCCCCCCCCCGGGGCGGGGTGTGAAGGGAGGAGGTTAATCTCTGGCGGCTGCTAGGACTAGCCGCTGCTGTTCGCAGAGAACAGATGGGGAGAGTGGAATTGCATCAATCAGCTGATCAGGGAACACGGCCAAAACGCTCCTCAGTGTGTTCTGATTATTCCTGCTGTTATTCAGACAAGGCCGAAAAAAACACGGCTCACTTCGAGCATACTGTAAAGGTTCCTGCTGTTATATGGGTTATTTTTGTTTCAAATACTCTTTCACCATCAATCTTTGGGTCTTTTACTCAGCCCACAACACACACACACACACACACACACACACACACACACACACACACACACAGTCGCAAAGTACATTTTTTAATAGGCTACTGCACACAAATATGCCCCAATACGCCATTCATTATGATTATCATCATCATTCTCAGTTAAACATTGTGACCTTGGTAAAAACATGACTTCTAACGCGGCCATCGTCATCATTTACATTCCGGTGACCCTGTTTGTCCACACTCACACGTCCCGTGTCATCCTGGTTTCTGGCAGAAAGGGGCTGGCTATCACCTGGATCTGTTCTGGGTGGCCATCCTGATGATCGTGTGTTCCTTCATGGGGCTGCCGTGGTACGTGGCGGCCACCGTTATCTCCATCGCCCACATCGACAGTCTGAAGATGGAGACAGAGACGTCGGCGCCCGGAGAGCAGCCTAAGTTCCTGGGCGTGAGGTGGGTCCCACGGGGCTGGTTGGGTTTCATCCACGGAGGAGAGGCTGTCTGCACTTGTTTGTTAAAGGGGAACCCTCACACTCGGCTTTACCCCGGAGAGTGGGCTGCCGCTTCATACGTGTGGTTGCGATGAAATCATGGTCCCCCACTTGAACCCTTGGACCAATGAGGACAATGATCTGACTCTGCCGACGAGGCTCGGAAACAGAGTCGGACCGTTCGACTCATTGGTCTGGAATGGATGTTCTGCATTGGTCCTATATTCAGCAACAACGATATGATTGAACCCGTCCCGCAATTCCTTTTTGGAAACTTGAGTTGATGTTGCTGGCCTCGCTTTTCTCCCTTCAGGCGTGTGAAGCAGGCTACTCTCTCGTATGAGAACATAGCCCACCACGACGGGTCGCCTGTCACAAGGCTGTCTGCTTGTTGACTGCGTGTGATGTCCCCTCTGGGTGTTAGGGCTAGATATGTGGTCATTCACATTATTCGTATTGCTCTGTGCCACAAGTCGCCGCATTTATGTTTGCTTACCGATATATGTGAAACAATTCAGCAACCATGTTGTTCTGTCTTCACCAGTCTCAGTTTCAATGATAAAAGAAACATGTACGATACAAGAAAAACAAGCGCAAGCTTTGAAAAAAAAATAAAGAAATGTCGTATGATGGAGAAGAGGCTGCATCTCATAATGCAGCTGTGAGCTGAACCAACATCCTCCTGTGAGCCCAGATGGATCTGGTCTGCCGACGTTCAAACGTTGACAGACCCGTGAACTCCACATGTGCCCAGTGGATCTCTCTGTTCTGGCCTTCTATTGTCTGGGAATGAATTAAACTAAAACAAACAAAAAAATATTACAATGTGTGCATTATATTCACCTTTAATCATCTCATACTTACTTTGCTTGGGTGCTGAGTCTGAATTCCGAGGAGATATATGTATATATATATATATATATAATGTACCACAATGTCACGTGTCATATCTTCTGTAATGGTTTTTCTGCTGTGTTTGCGTTGCAGAGAGCAGAGAGTCACCGGCCTGTGTGTCTTCCTCCTCACTGGCCTGTCGGTTCTCATGTCTCCTATTCTCAAGGTAAAACGCCATGAAAATGTTTACCGTTCATAAAAATAATAACAATAACTTGAGTTGCTTCCCGACCTTTTCGGTTCTGATCATCTTGTCCATCGTCCTCCCTGTCCCCGCTCCTCTTCACTAGCCTGTATACTTCTTCCGTTCCACGTGTGTGTGTGTGTGTGTGTGTGTGTGTGTCTTATATGGCAGTGGACATCTATAGTTATCCACCAGCACAGTGAAAACGAGTCAAAACTATCCGGATCCGTCCCGAGAGTTAATGAGGGGGGGGCTCGGTGTCTGTAGCGGGTCCGTCGTTCTGTCGTTCACGGGACAGATGAGCCGTCAGCGCAGGAGCGCAAGTGTGGGGGGATTTAATTGTCAGTTTTGGACGTTTTGCCGAGGATGTGGCGACGCGGAGTGGAAAAACAGAATAATAACGGCGCGCTGAAGAGTTCCCCAGCGTCCGCCCTGACGAGGGAGTCGAGCTGTATTGTCCCAAATTAAAGTGCGGCTGACAGTCGGTCCGACCGCACGGCTGGTGTTATTTTGCGCTAATGCGTCAGAGGGGGAGCACTAAGTGAGCTGTCAGAGCTGCGTCAGCCCGGCTCTGCGCATCCTGAGACCACCCACCCACCCACTTAGCCACCCACCCGCACACCTGCACCGAGACACCCAGCCTTCGCCTCGCTCTCTCAGGGCCTCCGTGTGGCCCGTCCGTGCTGAACCAGGGGTTCAAAGGTCACTGGGGGACCCCACGAAAAAAGGTTTTGCAGTCTGTGGTAAAAACTGCGGTTTAGTTTAAAAAGGGCATCACTCGCGCTTAAATGTGCCTTTTAGCGATGAGTGAGTGTGGCTGCGTGGCTGTGGCTCTCTCTAAAGAAGAAGAGATGCTGAATATGCTGGGTTAACCAAGTCGTATTGGTGTGAGGTTTTTAGGTGAATGCGTACACATGCTCAGGGCCCTTTACTCTTGTCCAGTCTCTAGTCTCTAAGAGACTCACAGGCTTACCTTCCATGACGATAGCCAATCCTAAGCCCTCAAAAGGGCACAGATTGTAGTTCAAAGTTCACACGGTTCCTAGTGCTAGTAATTCTACTTCTACTAATGAGTACTAGTTTGATGAGTACTAGATACGAACTCATGGTAAATCCCCCTGTGTTTTGAAAACTGACTTGAATACAGCAATGACAAGCACCAGAACACTTCTATGCTAACGCTACAATGTATTTCTGCCCCCCCTCCAGTTCATCCCCATGCCTGTGCTGTACGGAGTCTTCCTCTACATGGGAGTAGCCTCCCTCAAGGGCGTGCAGGTAAGGCTGTCCCGGTCCTCGTGTTGGGTCAGTGTGGGAACATGGAGGTCAGCGTAGATGGCGATAGTTATGTAAACGCTTGCAGAGGTATGCTAGACCAGTGGTTTTCAAATGGGGGCATTTTGACAGATTGCAGGGTGTGCTTGGTACGTTTCTAGAGATTTGTCCATTTTGTCATATTAATATTGGTGGTGAGCCATAGGAAAATAATGCCAACCTAATACAATAATGTGAATAGGAATACTAATATTCAAATTTGATCAATCTTTTCAATGAATGACAACAAACTTAAGCCAAGCACATGTTTCTCACCAGTATTTGCAATGACGTTTTGACTATCATGTTAACATCAAATGATATGCACATATATTTTTAGTATCTATACAAACATTGTTTGAGAACCAAACTATACTATAACTGTCTAAAGATAATGTTTGAGAAAAGGTATTTAAGACATGACTGGATTACTTCAGCACCCTTGTATGAAAACACTTCATGTTGCACCCTGCTGGAAGCATGTGATTCAAACATGTGAACTAAGTGTCATACATATCAAAGATAGAGAGAGAGAGATTACGGTTCAGGACAATGGGAAGGTTGTTTATTGTGTCCTTGAAACAACTGTTCTGAGGCTTTATGAGGGTAATTGCTAAATAATCATTAACTGAAAACCCTTATGAGACTTAATATTTAACCTTGTACGATGACAGCATAAACTGTGTTTTTGATGTTAACACCATATTAAATAAAAGTGAAAAAAAGATTCTGTTTTAAACCTTGCTCTCAACTCTTTACCATAATCTTTGATCACTCTCTCTCTCTCTCTCTCTCTCTCACACACTCTCTGTAGTTCATGGATCGTCTGAAGCTGCTGCTGATGCCGGCTAAACATCAGCCAGACCTGGTGTACCTGCGGCACGTGCCACTGAGGAAGGTGCACCTGTTCACCTTCATCCAGATCCTGTGCCTGGCGCTCCTCTGGGTCCTAAAGTCCACCGTCGCCGCCATCGTCTTCCCCGTCATGGTGAGCCACTTTGACATACGTTCACTACTACTGAGTTTACTATGGGGTAGGATAGTGTGGGTCATTGCCTTACTCTTGACTTAAGGTGTACCATTAAATTGTCCTTTAGCCCGTAATGGACCACCTTTATATACAAAATGTATAAATACACATGCAGTGGCTGAGCCAATAGTGCCAGCTCCTGCCTTTATCCATAATTATAACTGCACGATAGCTATGGCCAGTGGAAAACAGTGGAGATTACACAAAACATCAATGGGGACTTTGCAATGGAAAACACATAATGGAATGCACAAAGCAACACTATTTTTTTAATAATCACCAGCCATCAATTGATATCTACTGAAGAATATGGGTCATATAAAGAATATGGGCCTCTGTAGCACAGGCAGTACATGGTACTGTTGGTTGTGGGGGTTAGGCCGGGTGTTCGACTCTCAGCTGAAAGTTACTGGGTTTGATCCCTGACCACCACAGTCTAACCCTCAAGACAACCTTGCGAAAGCGATATGTCACTGCTGCTCAATGACATATCTGTATCTGGATTCACTGCCAGGCTCTTTGGATGAAAGTGTCTGCTAAATGACTAAGATAGTATCAATTATCATTTGACAATATTTGGTTCCAAAACAAAAGCAAACCTGATACAAAGACTAATATTTCCTTCCTAAAAAATTGTTGATTTATCAGTCGAACACTGGAAGAGTGAAACCGAATGAAAGCATGATCATAACTGTGTGTGTGTGTGTGTGTGTGTGTGTGTGTGTTCTCTCCCATGGGACCAGATCCTGGCTCTGGTGGCGGTCAGGAAGGCCATGGACTACATGTTCTCCCAACACGAGCTCAGCTTCCTGGACGACGTCATCCCGGAGAAGGACAAGAAGAGGAAAGAGGACGAGAAGAAGAAGAAGAAGAGAGGCAGCGTGGACAGCGACGTGGAGGATGTGAGTGTGTCGTCGTGATGCGTCATGGCACGTCGGGACTTTGATGTCACGCTACATGTCTTGCTGTGGTGTTGTGGCTGCAGATACCCCGATGTCACAATGGAATACGGGGCCTGTGGCCTGGTAGTGAACAAAGTCCTCTTTTTCCACCCATTGTTATTCATTTGTATTTGTGCTGACCAAAGTCCAAATGGATATTCCTTTACCTCACAGCCTGGATGCAGTGGGGTGGCTTTCCCTCCCAGCCCTGACTCCAACCAAACGTGTTGCTGTGTTTTCTGTGTTTTTTTTCCTTGTGACCTGATCTCTGATTCAAGGAGCGTCACTTGATTGACGTCCGCCTTGATTTCCATTGCAGGACTTTGTGTCATGTGTTTATCGACTTGTCGTGTCTATCCCAACAGTCCGACTACCCTTACAATGAGAAATCGCCCAGCATTAAAATACCTATGGATATGATGGAGAAGGAGCCCTTCTTAGGGGATAAGTCCTTCGACAGTGAGTAGAACCCGAATCTCCTGATACAACACAGGGGGGCTCAACCATGTAGTTGTTTTTCTACTTTCCACCACCTTTAATGCTTCCTTTTTCTTCCTCCACCTGCCCGATCCGCTGTTTATTCCTTATTCCGGGGGCCACTGTTTTTCTCCCACCAAGAGAAAGCCAGTCTCTCTCTGACTGGCTTGTTGCCTTGGCTCACTGCATGAACTTAACGCTTGCTTTCCTGCTTTTGTTTGTTGAACTCTTTGTCTGAAATCTCTGAACAAAATAAGGAAAGACTTCGCTTTACTTATTTTATTCATTGTTTCAGTGTGTTCAATTTGCTTTGTCTTTTGTCTTTGTTTTTTCTTTTCTTGTGTGTCTTGGAAGTTCTTGCTTTGCGTGTTTGTCTCTGAGGGTCTTGTATTGGGAATGTTGATCACCCGTGTCGCTAGTTTTAAACCAACTTTAACCGGTGCATTATTGAACTATGAATCATATAATAATTTACACATATCATCATTCATTCATCTAGTTTCTGTTTGGACTTCCACTTCCAATTAATTTGCTCTGTATCGCTGTAACGGTTTTTCGGGAACACTTTGAAACCCGTTATTGTGCCCTTGTTTCAACAATGATCAACCTAAACACAACAGATCCTTTGCTCCCTTTCTGAATGGTTAACACAGCATGCACGGCACAAGCTGGTGACTCTCGTTTTGTGACACGTTCATCACACCGAACAAAATGGCTGACGAGGCGTGTGTTTTTTGTTCACCGCCAGAGGGAGAGAAGTCCCCGGCTTTCCTTGACCGGCACACTTCGTGCTGAGCAGCTGCGGTACTACCAGTCCAACTGTAAATCCAGGTGAGTTGAGACGCATCCGTACCACCAGTCCAACCGTATGTCCAGATGAGTCCCCTTGGATTCAGGACCACCTGTCCTACTGTGCCTCTGGAGGAAGGCAAGACAGGTGGTCGAGGTCCATTCACGCGGGCACATGCATATGCATACGCTGCGTGCATCACTATTCAATGATGGTGGCCCTTGTTCCTCTGGGTGCTGTATTATGTATGACATGCTTGAGGTCGTATCAAGCGGCTCTTCGATTCCTTTTAAGTCTCACTTCAAATTCACTTCTCTTTTTCATCACCATTTAATTGCTATTTTGCAATCTTGTTGAAAAAAAATGTATTACTATTATTGCCAGGTTTTATCTCAAGCAACTGACTTGAATTCAGATCCATGTCGTTAATGAGCATGGAGGTGTTATCGGGATTTTGCTCGAGGATGCCTACAGGGTAGACCTCACGCATTGGGGTTTGAACCCACAAACACCATAACCACTAGGCTATCCTCCTGCTCAACAGGGACATAGGTTTGTTTTTTAGACCTGTGGGTCCTTGTGTATATTGTATGTGCAAACCGTATCTTCAGCTATATTTAGATTTCCCTTATCCTTTAAGGTTGATCTTGATGTCTCCAGAAGCATCCAAAGATGTGCATTTCACATTGAATGACGTGCACTCAAAGTCAAGTAACTTCTCGAAGTCTTCTGTCTAGCCTTTGTCAAAGTCGGGTCGGCGCGACTTTGATTAGCCAAGCTTATCGCTACGTCTAACAATACTGTCGCTCACATTGACAAGAGAAATGCATGGACATTGAGTTGTGCTAGTGATCCTCCATGGTTGGGCATTAAATATGCTCCTGAAAGCTACAGCGCTCATCTTGGACTCAATAGAGCTTCAGTATGAGAGACATACAAGTATTTTTCTAGGGTTAGTCTGACAATAATTACATGGACCAAAAATAACCATCAGTAATTTACCTCATGAAATATCATCCCCCACGTCAATCCTGATCAGACTAGCTTTTTTATCACCGACATCTTTTGACCGTGTACGTCATCATGGACACAGCGTACCAATCTTGATGATTTGGAACAGGGTACATGGGGCATTGAACCTGCTTTATGATCACATCCCGCTCCTCGAAAAACCCAATTAATCCCATGGGATTTCGCTATAAGACAAAATTGCTTTTACAGTGAGGTTGATCATGCGTCATGCTACTAAACCCTAGCGCCAGCAGCCCTGGGTAGCACCAGTAGCACTGGGTACCACCATTAGCCCTGGGTAGCACCAGTACCCTTGGGATGCCTTTGACGGCCGGGCCCGGACCCCCAGTCTGGAACTGTGCTGTGCTGCTGCTGTTGTATGTTTCGGAGGGGTCTGTTCCAAACTGTCCTGCCCTGAGGCCACACACTTTTTGGGCGGAGATCTGTGAGATTTGGGTGGTACTTTTAGGTACTTGCCAAAGGTTAGTGGTACATATCTTGTGGTTTGGTCAGTGTTTTGTTGGATTTGACACACAGTTCAAAGACAGAATTTTTAATCTTTTTAATCCTGAATCTTGTTATTAACGGTGAACTTCTTACAGTGAACAGTTCAGATTTGATCACTTGATCCATGCATTCATCAATATTATCGTAATCGAATCTTTTATTTAATCCTCTTGATTGGTTTTTAACTTTGATGTCAAACATATGCAGTGTGATAAAACAAATTGCTATGCTTTAAGGAATATTCTTTAACTGCTGAGTAACGTGACCACACATAACAGGTGTGCAGTAAGTTTGTGCAACACATCCTCACTATCTCGGGTCGTTTCTCCTTGTTTTCCAGTCCTGAGATGAAACCTCTGAACTCAGTGCCTCAGATTAGGATAGAAATGGACCCCGACGACGATGACGACGACGACGACGACGAAGACAACGGAATCTTCTGGAAGACCAGAGGGTCTGAAACATCACTGTAGGGCAGATGGCTGCCCTTTAGCCCTGCCTTTTTATTTTGTCTCTCGAAATGTTTTTCAAATAACACAACCATGGTAGAACGATAACACTGTTTATAAAAGGGAACTCACAAACGATGTGGGATATAATGGTAAAGCTCCGCTTTGAAGTACTGACAAAAAACTTTTTTCCAATTAGAGGGGGACTCTATGTGACTTAGGGAGCCATGAGTCGGTCGTTTTCACTATTCTGGAGGCTGCGTTGCCACCAACAGAAACAATGAGAGGTGCCATTCGTTTATATGGTTCTATGCAATTCATCAAGCACCTATTGCTGAGTTAGGTTCAAAAAGGAAGACAATAAAAAGCTGAAGTGCATCGGAGTAAAGATTGCCCTCCTTGCTGTTTTTATATCCTAATATATCTTTTCTGTTTTGGATTTTTATATAAACTGAATTATTCTAAGGACATTTTTCTGTAGCAGGAAAATGATATTTTGTGTAGCTCTACCTCTTGATTTAGATTTAAAGCTTATGGTGAAATAATTAAACTAATTTTTATTTTTAAGCAGCATGATGTTTTATTGAATAAATTGTTTTTCCCCCTGTTCTGCTGATGAAAGATGAACTATGTTGCTTCTCAATAGGGAAATGTGTGTAAGATATAGATATACATGCAACATGTGATATATATATATGAAATTGTACGTTGATTTACATCGTTTGGTAACAATGGTCTACTTTTTTTTCACTCTTATAATTTTCTTGCTTTTTAATTTCAAGGTGGAAATTAAAGGTCTCACTGTTGATCTTAAATCAAAATGTTTCCATTGATCTTTTAACCATCGTATGCTGCATGCGTTTTTAACTTTTGTGTTGGTTTTTCTTGTTGGTCCGTTTTCCTCTAATTTAGCATCCACTGTTGAGGCGAATAACATGTGATGTTCCTAAATCTAACTAAGAATGCATATCGTTGTTTTGCTTGTGCTGCACATAATACTTTACCGAAGTGGCTTATCAGAGGGCGATCTCGTGGGATTTGGTAACATTCTGATGAGTGTGGAAATCCATGTCGCTCTCTTCCAAACCAGACCGGCCACCACACACTGTCCAATACCATAGCCCAGAGAAATGTATCTTTTAATGGGAAATCCTATTGGAATAGTGTGCACAGAAAGATGTAAAATTCTCTTCTCTGTGTTTCTCTGTGAACACATAGATGAGAAATGTGTGAGTTGCATCCCCCGGCCATTGAGGCACATCCACAGCAACAGTCACAAAGAGTAGAGATGAAGGCACTCATGTTGGCATCGCAATACATTTTGGCATTGGGTGGACGGCATTGTCCACAGAAAGACAAAGTGGCTAGCTTGGTAGTGCTCGGGTGTCAATATATGATTATGGTCTCCAGCCTACAGAAGAGGCTTCTCATTGGCATTACATGGTCATTAAAAGGGTTTTTACCGGGTTGATGGACCAGGCTAAAGTGTGGGCAAGGCTGAGTGCAGATTTGACCTGAGAGCTGACCTGGATCTCTCCGCTATACGTGACATGATGAAAAGGTTATTTTCTTCTGTGGCTGGGTGACGTAAGAGCCGCCTTCTTCCTTTTGTAAATCATGTACATATCAGCATGTTGGCACGCACCAAGATGCATCACCTCTCTTTTCGTCCTTAGGGTTTCATTTAGTTAAGTTTTTCTTTCTCAGATATGAATACAATATAGCAAAAAATAATTTATACTTCTCTGATCATTGTTTTATATATA
>JAOPUA010000147.1:3498673-3510606 GCA_027122455.1 Trisopterus luscus | reverse complement strand
GTTTTGGAACCAGACCCTAGCGGAGTTTCGAGGTATTGCAGTTTTTCGAACTTCCGGGTAGGCTTCATTGTTCCGATTAGAATGTTGCCGCTTGGTTGAGAAGAGTCGGTGGGAAGAGATAAATCATCCAAAAAAGGGCTGATGTTTTCAACATCTCCAGTCAGAACCATTCACCACCACTCAGACATGATTGGGAAGTCAGCAACTTCCAATGGCAAACTGCAGCCATGATACATATGGAAGAGCATATCAAAGTTATTAAGTTATGAAAGATGAACATCTGTTAACATTACTTTTAGATCGTCATGATTTAATGAGTTAAGAATTTAAGTTTTTAGCGATAAGCATTACAAATGCCTTCTTAAGCCCATGTTATTATTGTCTGTAAATGTTTTCGTCGGAAGTTGAGATCCTGGGGGCATATAGAGGGCGTTAAGAGGCAGGTCTTCTATATGCATGGTTTATAATAAAGCTGGAACAAAAGTGCAACAGTGCTTCAAAAAGTTGTTGTTGTTGTTGTCGTTGTTGTCAGTCAAAGCAACGCAGACGCCCTGAAAAGCGATGCAAATCCACCCACAAACCCCCTGGTGGGAAGAGAGCGTGAGGAGGAGGAGAACAATGCAGGTCTCCTCATCTAGAGCTGGCTAGTTGTTGAGAGGGCAGACAGGAAGAAACAGCACAACAACAGTGAGAATACAGTTGAGAATAGTCCGAACTTACGGAAAAAAAACTGATTGAATTAAGTGTGCGACACAGCGACACAGAATGGCCTGAAAATGGCCTTTACATACACATTCTGTGAATGGGAACAAGCTTTTAGGCAACCTTGCTTGTTTGTATTACCATTATTTCTCTGCACTCCGCTTAGTTGTTTGACAAAATTGGTAGGGCATCACTTTCTCCTTTTACCTTTGTAGCTACTCTGATTGTAATTGTATGCCTTGATTATTACCAGCCTCGAAAAAGGCACACGTGCATCATTCTGGATCAAATGTTGAGGCCTGATGGGAAGCTATCAGGCTTAATAAACGGCACAGATTGTGTGTAGGGCAGTGTGGAGAACAGAACGGGTCGGGGCAACAGGCGACTGTTGCAACACGAGGAACATGAGACGCCTCAGTGGCGGACTCGGGCTGTGTGAAGGGCAGAGGAGAACGCAGAGGAGAACGACATGGGCCCCCCCCCCCCCCCACCAGCGTGTTGACGAAAAAGTATAACCAGACCACAGGGAACAATAAACTTTTAAGATGCTGATTTCACAAACATCTTCTAGGTTAAAAAAAATTGTTTAAGACACGCACACACACACACACACACACACACACACGTAATGTCAATGACAAAGCTTTGATCTGGGAGCTTAATAGTCGATGAAGGGATATATTGGGTCATAGCAGAATTTATATTCTGGCCATGTGTCCATGACCATCATCATCTTAATCAATCATCATCATCATCATCATCAACCTAAAAGCATTCCTATTTCCTAATCTCCTCCATCACTGTTGCAGCTTTGGACCCAACCTTTCAAAGAAAAACTGCCTCTTGCAGCACTTTTCAGCTCTTTTCGTATCTGCTTCAGTTTTCTTATGGTCTTTGACCTTCTGCTATCATCAAGGCAGCCCGGTGCTTAACCCACTTTTGAGTTAATTCAAAAAGCAATTCACACCATATTGGATTTCTATAAAAAATTACCATAACATAATTTCCAAGATTTTTTTACACTTGCTGCTTGCTTTTCACATTTTTGTGTAGCAACTCCTTTCATTCCTGTGCCAACACTCTCAATATATTGTCACAGCCAAGTATCAATGTGTGAAAAGCACTCGCAGTGTATATACATCAGTATTTCATACCAACATTGGCAAAACTCAATCTTTAATTAACTTCAAAGAAATTTTGCTGTGTTACCTACCTCACACGCTGTAGAAGGACGTCAGGGTTACAGCTAGGACTGTCCTAAAAGGAGCAGTGAAGAGACACTTTGTTTTGAACATGGTAATATGTCCTATATGATCATCAACATATAAGACTCAACCATTTAGTTTGGAATAAAACTTAAGATAAAAAACAGGAGTCAAATGCTATGTTTATGCCATTCCCCGCAAAGTTGGTGACAGTCCACTCTGCTCCGTGCCTCGGTGGCCATCTTTTTTGTGAATTCAAAGTGCCTTTTCGCATACTTTTTAAGCACGTATGGCTAAAAGGCGAAGCATGTGTGGATGTGTGGAGCTCTGTCTCGGCAGAAGTTAATGTTGAGGGGCAGGTCTGAGCAAGGGTGAGGCTTCTCAGACACTTATAGTTCACTTACTGTACACTTATAGGGAGTTTGCCCCCCTCTCCTGAGTCCACCAAAAGCCTGCAGTCCAATTTCAGCTAACTAGATGGAGTGAGGTGGACAGAACACAAAACAGCTAAATCGAAACTACACCGCTCCGTTTTCCGATCAGCAACACACCCAGTCCACATGTATCTCTCTGGAGAGTAAGCACTGAGGCGAAAGGGATTGAGAATCCCGACAGATCAACTAGAGAAAATTATAGAGAGATTAGGGGGAGGAGAAGGTTTTATGGTTCAGCTGCGTAATCGTAAACAGAGCTTCCCTCATTACGCTAAGATGACCTCTCCACTGATAAGGGCCTCTGTAAGGGAGCGATACGCAGAGGCTGCTAAAGGGATGATAAGCCCGCGGCAACCTGAGGATGTGTGGCTGCACCACTGGCAGGCACATTTAATTTGTGAAGATGAGCACTTTGAAAACCTAAGACAGCATGTTTTGGAGAACAAGGCAGAAGAGAGTGCCATTGATGTGCTAAGGTCAAGTGAGGACAGTTTTTAACTCCAGGTGAGGACACCTACATTAAAGTTTGCTTTTCTTATGTGAACAACGTAACCTAATGGTCCACTCTTCTAGGAACACAAGGTTAGGGGCACATCTTGAAACACAAAAGCACTCACTTGAACTTTAGTTTTTCCAGCTGTACAATGTTCTGCAAAGAGAACTACGAAATTCAACATTCACACTTAGATTTTTGTCTTTGCGGAACATTGTTAAGATGCAACTTTTGACAGCTTAATCTTGAAAGTTGTAGATAAATGTACTTACGTTACAATTGCAGGGGTAAGATATTGTACTTACTGATAAGAAAAGTAATACTGAGGGTAATGAAGAATAAGTATTTCTTAATGATTACTTGGCCAAACCTTTCAGTACACAACCATATCATATCATCATTTTGGTGAAGTAACTCAATCGTTAAAATGTCAAGAGCATCTACAATTAGGCGTATGTCAGTCAATATGTCAAAAAAGTTCTGCCAATTTTTAAAGATTGTGATTGCTCTTTAGGCATCGATGCACTAAAATCTAATATATGGATCATGATTAATCATTATTATGAGTCGTTTTCTCATACTTCCAAAATCACTTCAGAGTGAAGGGAACTCTGTCCCACCCGGAGTGTGATACGGAGGAGAGAAAGGCCTGAGGGAGCTGAATGGCAGCTGATTACAGAATACGTCGTCCCTTTGATAGGTCAGTGTGACAAATAAAAATGGGTCCTGACCTTCTGACCAACAACATGCTTGCAGTCAGGGTCCTTGCTAGACAACAGATGGTCCGCTCTATTCAGGCCAGAGACTTGGGGAATAGACCCCAACCTGTCCCACTGATAGTCTGTCCCCATGTATGGCCTGTCCCCATGGAAGGACTGTGCCATAGACGGGCAGTCCCATGAATGATGATTAGTAGGCCTGTAAGGATGTCACTCAAAATCGCATGCAGCAAATAGACTGAATGAGCAGGTGAGGTCAGGCCGGTAAACCATCTGCTCCATGTCCAATGCTCCCTTTGGACTTCTGTTCACAACAACAACCCTGATGATGTCAAAATCAGGGAGGTGGGCCAGGAGAAGGCTAGTGGGGAGTACGAGCGCTGATGTCTCCTGGCTAACTGAGCGGAGGCCTGGGACCACCCCTGGGAGACGCTGCTATGCTTTGTTGCTATGGAAAGGCACGTATCCACAGCTCCACTCACCTCAGACCAGACCATAATTGGATTTCCTACACACTTTTTGAGTGGACAAATGTACTGACAGAGTTGTGCACGTACATGCAAGGAGGCATGTATGTGCACACACTCCTTTACACTCCCTAACACCTTTAAACAGGATCAAGATAGATGAATAGACAAACAAACTATAAGAATCTGTGATACATTGACTACGTTTGTATTGGGCTTCTTTAGTCAATAATAGCCCTGAACGCATTTACGGAAAATCAGCCAATTAGAAGTACTTAGTGGTAAGGTGCAAAGACCAATAACTGCTCAAATTAAAAAAAAAAAACAATTGGATACACAAACACGTTTCTATACACAAGACCACGAGCGTCCATCTTTTCCCGGGGGGGGGCGCTGTCACGGGAGTTTAAACAGCTGCGGTTCTGATTCGAAAAAAGGGGCAACGAAAACAAGGTTTTCTCCCAATCATGCGTTAAAGCAGCCCTGAAACGTGGCATTCAGGGGGAGACAAAGCCTTCCTCCCCCGGCCGCCTTTTAAGTGGTGCAGGAGTTAAGACTCGGCTGGTCCCGCGAAGCCGCGACACCAGATAGAACCGCGGCCTCTGATAATACAGAGCACCTGGCCTTTTCACCAGCACCATTCAGGACTCATTAGAAAGGCTTTGCGGCAGAAATTCCCTGAATCATTGGTCGGGGGAGGGCATAGCCGACCTGCGCGTTGTGAGAATGTGATGACGGCGGTGCTCGCACACAAAGGCTACAGAGAAATAGCAGGAATCGCATCAGCCACCTGACTTTTTACAGCTGACATCTCTGATGCTCAGACGCGGGATTAGCATCTAATTTACCTCTTTCTTCTCGGGCTCATGTCTCTTCCAAGCTCTCTTGGGCACTTCAAAGACCTAGATAAACAGCGGCCGCTGGACCCAAAGGGAATGGGCTTAGGTGAGCTCTGTTTAAAATAGCAGGAATACAAAAAGAAAAATCTGTTTTGATGTGTGTGTATGTGTGTGTGTTTGTGTGTGTGTGTGTGTGCGTGTGTGTATGTGTGTGTGTGTGTGTGTGTGTGAGTGTGTTGGAGAGGGTTATTGTGGAGACAGATGGGGGGACGGGGGGACAGACTACTGTATGAAGACCTTCCTGTGGCCTTCAGTGTGACTCCATGCAGGGACAATGGCAGAAGCCAATGACTCCCTCCAGGTGGACCCTTACCATCAGGATGACCATGCTGTGGCCAATGCCCAGGACAGAGTTGATCATACAGTGAAATTTGATGAAAAAGTGCCACATGCTCAATGATTTGGACTTAGTCACTACTGATGCTTTCATTCTGACTTCTGTTTAAAACATTTTTTGAAAGAAGCTTAGTGTTCCCGGGAAGTCTTTGTTAGTTACTACGACACATATTCAAGATTCAAAAAGCTAGAGCTTCTCTCTAGTGCAAGAGATGAGAGTTTGCTAATGTGGGCTCACCTAAGGGGAAATCCACCGAATGAAGATGAAGCAAAACTTCAGAGGTTCGGTTCTATTCGGCAAGCGTGTGTGAAAAGGCTGCCACGATAGAGATGGACGAGGTTCAAAGAAAAATCACACGCAGCTAATACAGGGGATGAGCAGGTGAGGTCAGGCCGGTAAAACCATCTGCTCCATGTCCGATGCTCCCTTTGGACTTCTGTTCACAACAACAACCCTGATGATGTCCGACTCAGGGAGGTGGGCCAGGAGAAGGCTAGGGGGGAGTACGAGTGCTGATGCCTCCTGGCTAACCTGAGCGGAGGCCTGGGACCCCCTGGGAGATGCTGCTAGGCTATGTTGCTTTGGAAAGGCACGTATCCACAGCACCACTCACACGGCCTCAGACCATAATTGGATTTCCAGCACACTTTGGACAAATACACTAACACAGTTGCACACATACATGCCGGGACGCATGCACATGTGTGTGCACTATCTCTCTCTCTCTCTCTCTATCGCACACACACACACACACTCACTCGACTTCAAGAACACACAACACACACTCACACACTAGAATATTTGAAAAGAGAACAGCGAAAACACACTGTTCATATATACAATGCTTTGATATGCATTTAGGGAAAAGAAATACTCATATTTTTTGTATTTGTTGTTATATAATGTCCTGCTGTACAGCCAATGTACGATTTAAACACCTTCAGAGATTTGAATACATTTGATTCCATAATCAAATGCATTGAGTCCAAACATGAAGAAAGGCAGACATGTATAAAATACAATATACATGTTTTTGCATAGAAACCATTCGAGTGCTTCGCTCATTCATACCCGATATCTTAAAATAAATGCCTTGGTTGGCTTATAAAGCCAGTAAAAGACATTCTCGGGAGAGGCAAAAAAAACATGATTTAACCTGGGATCCATTCACTGCACTGCTGGAGGAAATCAATCCTTAGCGCATGAAAGAAAAAACAGAAACGAGAGTGCCAGCATGCAAGCTTAGTGGAAACAGAACTTGGACAAGAGGGAAAATATTTTTATTTTACTTACTTTACACTCTAGTACAGATCATTCTTCTCCTTCCGGTTTCTCATTTTATTTTGCAAACTTTTGCTTTACATGCTTGCTGGTCTGTTTCCTACAGTGTCCTACACACATTTCCTGAATCACATACCCAAGTAGGCATATTTTCAGAAAAAAACATGATAGAAATATCAGAAAAAAGGGAAATGCAAGTCCTTCTCACCAATGTTGGATGTATTCCAGTACCCGATTCTACAAAAGTGATTCTTAAGAAATATCCCATGAGAGGGATTGGGTAACACTGTGTATCAGAAGGAGGCTGCAGGCCGAGATGCTACACATAGACATTGACCTGCTCTTTACCTTGCCACTTTGAGCCAGGCCAAACCAAGCCAGCTACTTTGGATCGCCGACACTGTGTGAATCTTTGCAGAGCAAAGTTTGTTACAATCTATGATAGATTACAATCGTTAATATAATAAACGGTTATTAGAACAGCTGTTAAGCGGAGTGATACATGTATAGCTACAATTCTCAGTTCTCACTCTGCCGTTATAGTCCATCTATTTACATACATATTCATAGGATCACATTACTATCAAGCAATTGCTTGATACACAAATGCAGTTTTATTTTAGCACAGCCGTGAACGCACACAAATACAGGCATATACGCACACATGGCCATGTACACACACACATACACAGACACACATACACACACACACACACACACACACACACACACACACACACACCAAACACACACACACAAACACACAGCCTACTGCTGTGGTTTCAAGCAGTGTTCAAGTACACGTGAAAACACATGAAATGGTCCCACTGTCGGTTGTGCTCAGAAGACACAGAGACGTGGAGGGATAACAGTCACCGTCCTGCCGTTGTCTTCACCTCTGTAGAAGCACCAGATGAAAACACATTGGAATGACTACTAAAATGAATGAATTCTGGTGTCAATCTCATTGTGTGAAAAATGGCAGTATCATTGTCTGTAAGCTACCTGACAACAGTGTTAGATCACTCGTAATGTAAATCTTTCTTAAATCTGTTCTGGAACAGAGAACGTTGTATGGAAGGAATAGGAATGCATGGATTACTGATAGCAGTACAATGAATAAGTGGACATCTTGTTATTATCCTACTATAAAAAGTTGAAAGTCAGACATGGAAATCCATTTACTGCTATTAATATTTAGCCACTTTCACCAAAGAGACAGGTCACTAGGGAGCAGTTTGGGCCTAAAAAGAAAAGTGTGACGCAACCATGCTTTAATTGGGGGATGTGACCCAGAAAGAACTTTCTTCATGGACACCCCAGCAGACTATACTGTCCTGCCCTAATGCTGTTAGCTCTCTCTCTCTCTCTCTCAAAAGAAGGCTGACCACTGCGCCTCCCTGCTCCTTGCCACCAGGGTCGGGATATGGCACACACTGCCTGACGAGAGGCAGAAATCCCTACTAGCCTGCTTTTCTTATTCTTTTACAGGGTTATAGATTTACTTTTGACGTTTTTATTTGATGGTATTTGTGTGGGTTGCCAAACAATGTCATTGTTGTCGGAAACAATGTCGCAAAAAATGACATTGTATGTTGTACAATGTCATTAAAAAGACAAAAAGCAGGTCAATAGGGATTGTATGTCATTTTGACATACATACAATAAAGATGGCATTGCCTGTCGTACCATGTCATTTTAATGCCATAGTATGGCACCCGATACAATTATTGGTTTATATAGTGGTTTATTAAATCCAAGAATATTTTGCCATTATTCGCCCGTGCGAAAGGCGATGGGACATCAAAGAAAAGAGAAGATGACATCGCTCATTCACGTCGCACGCATTACGCCTTTGAAGGTTGAGGGGTCTGGAAACTCCCGGGCCTGTCCTTATCCTGAGGAATACACAACCCACCCTGCAGACTAGACGGTCTTGTATGCATGGGGTGCTGGCAGCCCCAGTGACCCAGCTGCTGTGCAGACTCTGCTGAGCAGGGGGGCCCCCCACAAACCCTGTGTGGATTCCCCCAGACTATCAGCACAGCACTGGCACTAAAGTCCATCTGCTGAGGGCCGATACGGCACTCCCCCCCGGAGAGCCAGTCGGTTGGTTTGGTTTTGGTAAGTCAGTGAGAGGGCGAGCAAGCACAAAAGTCAGTGAATTGTTTTTGCTAGATGATTTTTCAGATTTATCATAACTGAAACATATTCTTCCTTGAGTGTGTGTGTGTGTGTGTGTGTGTGTGTGTGTGTGTGTGTGTGTGTGTGTGTGCATGCGTGAGTCTGTGTCACATGTTGATACTGAGAAAAACATGCAGGAAGATAAATTAAGACAGGATATGTCATGTGCTGAAAATATGGTTTTATTTGCCCATGGCTCTGAAATTCTGCCAAAAAGACTATGTGCAAACAAAGCAAATAGTAAGTTACACTGATGTTGGTTTCAGTTTGCTGGCACTCATAACATATACATAAGGATATATATTTGCATATAATCAATACCTGTATTGTAAAAGAAACTGAGGGTATAAGCTTGCATCAATTTTATAAGAGCCTTGAATGTAAACAATTTTGACTATATGTCAAACAAAAAATACTGCATGAGAATAATATCTTGATTAAAGCATGAACAATGGGTGAAGCAAAATATTGAAGATGCGGTTAATAGAATTGATTAATCCTAAACATCTGAACTCAAATACTAAGCAGCAACACTGCCTTTCTCCATATGCTGGCTAACACCGTTTCTACAGAGAAACATCTTCTGCGAGTTTAGAACTGTTGAAAATAAACATGAGCCAAAACAAACAAAAGCTTATGTATGTCAGTAAAAGAATACTGGGTCATGCACTATAACATAAGAAAGCCAAGCTTTTAGGAGACTTATTAGCCAAAAAGTTTACCACTGCATATTTCAAAATAAAAGCACTGTTCTGGAATTTAAACACAGAACCAGCCAAGTAACTCAAGCTAAGTGTATAGGTACATTTAATGTAGGTTTAATTAACTAGGTGACTAAAATGAAAGGTTACTGCATTCTATGGAAAGCAACTGCAGCAAACAGTTAAGTGAGGAGTCATTTTTTATCGTCTTTTTGTGGTTTATAAGGCACAAGTAAGGGTATTCGAGATTAAGCAAAACATATTTTGTTGTTTTTTTCTCCAAGGATAAAAACATTTCGGAAGACTAGGTCAGTGGCCAAAATGGTTCGCAATTAGGACCATGTAAAATATACACATGGGTATAGGTAAAACATGCTTTAAGACCAAATAAAAATATAACACATATCAAACCAAATTGGCTTTCGATATCTCCTTATCCTTTGTTTTGTCTTCAGAAGATCCAATTCTATCAATTAAAAAAAGTGCATCCAGTAACAATAGAAAAGCTGGTGTTTAAAGATATTGTTTTCTCAATATATGATTGTACTTTTTTTTCTTTTAACAATGTTCCAATCTGAAATGTACAAAAGGCATATCTTTTCTATTTGCATCCAATTTCGAGCCGGCACCGATGTGGAGAATCCCCCAGAAAACAACATCAAATGGTGTCGGCGCCACAGCTCTCAACAGAGTATAATTGCTTGTCTGATAGGTGTGATGACTTATCTTCATCCTCCTCCTCCTCCTGCTCATTCATCCTCACTCTTGCTTCCGTCCGTCTGATCCTACAGCAGGAGAAGGAAGATGACAGCTGAACAGAGGCCAGGGAGTGTGGATTAAGAAACAGGATAATCACACACTCAGATTGGGACAAGAAGAGAAGACGGAAAAGTCAAAGACCAAAAGAGATTGACAGAGACGACAATCGCGAGTCCAAAGAGGATACCTAGTGACAGATGGGAGGCAGCGAGAGAGAGCGAGGGAGAGACACAGAGACGGAGACGAGAGAAAGAGTGATTAAAGATCCATAACATTGTGATGAAGGCTGATGCTTGGCAGGGAGGTGTGGTGGAAGGTGAAATCGATCATGATCACGCTGGGGAAGTACAAGAGAGGAAAGTTTGGAAGTTTAGCCCCTGCCCTTTCCACTAATACCTCATAGAGTGGAGACATTCAGTGGGACTCTGAAAAAGTCACCTCGAGAGGCTGAATTCAAGCCTAACTGTCAGACTCTAACTCTCTCTCTCTCCAACAAAGCCTTTGAGAACCTGGCCTTTGAAGTGATTTCAGTTTATAAATAGGTTACTGTACCCTGTACACTTACATCCTTTTGGATTTTATGCTATTTTTGTCACATTATGATAAGGCATAACAACCAATTTATTCATGGGTTCATGGGCAATAAACACATGCAATAAAGGTGCTGTAAGCCGTGTGGTTACCGAAATTGTCCATGTGATGCGTCACTGGCTATGCGTCCCAAAAAAGCTGCAATCAAACCAGCCATAGCTTACTCCCGTTCACAAACACTCACAGCAGTTTTGCAGGCCTGCGCTTTCAAGTCATGCGGTTCTTGAACACTACCACAGAGTCTCCTCTTTCTGGTTCTGTTAAACGGATGTTAAACGGATGTGGTTCTTCCTGTGTAACGCTCAGCGTGGAGCCAAGCCAACATATTGAAACACGTCTGTATGCAGGCAGGGGTCTGAATGCAGGCAGGGGTCTGAATGCAGGCAGGGGTCTGAATGCAGGTCGCCTGCTGTGTAGGACGGCATCAGGACGGGGGCTGGTGAAACAAAGGCGCTCGGCGGGCGGTTTGCAGAACTCAGAATGTACACAGCCAGCCAATCAGGTTTCAGTCATATTCAGAGGGGTTGTTGAAAGAGTGCTGCCTATAGGGCTATAGGGCTTGTGCATCAGATGCATCATGGGATATTTTGGTTGCCGAGACGCAAATATACCATCATCTAGCCTAATCCAAACTATAGATATATACGATGTCAATGAGAATCGCTGGGGCAGTTAGGGTATAATAACAAATACTAACTAACACTAATCGCCATCACTACCAATAACATTCCTATGCTCCTGTACTTCTGCAAAGGGGGCGGTGTAAAACATAAGACAGTTGGAGTTATCTGGACAGGACAGATGTACTTTTCTCATGGGCTCGCTGGAGTAAATAAAAGGGGCTAGAAAAGGTAAATAAAGCATTGTGAATGACAAGGCCTCCGATTAAGCAAAATGTCTCTGATTTAATTCGCCTGGCTGGTGACAGCGGGCGGGAACAGCTTGCTTGGGATAATTCATTATGCATAGGAGAAGGGTCGATACCTGTATGATGTCGGGGTTATAGCGCAGCAATTCCAACTTGGCTGACGCACCTGCCAGGCGGATTGCATAAATGTAGATGCAAACTTTTGAAGCGAATAAGTGAATTAAAATATTCATTCGATAATGTAATTTATTTATGATATTGCAATTAAAAATGTATATAATGCCATAATTAAT
>JAOPUA010000147.1:3476297-3493262 GCA_027122455.1 Trisopterus luscus | reverse complement strand
CCCCCCCCCCCCCCCCCCGCCCCCCCCCCCCCCCCCCCCCCGCCCCCCGGCCCCCCCCCCCCCCCCCCCACCGTGGCACGGCAGGGGCTTTGATAATCAACGAGCCTCAGCCAAGGACGCAAGCACATGCTCCTCCTCCGCCCAGCTGTTACCCTTAGCAAACAATGCGTAGGACCCGTTCAGTCAAACCCCTGGACAGCCAGGTAGCCAACATGGTGATGACCGTGGGCATACTTCCTATTGGCTCTTGATGTGTGTGACAGAATGACAATGTGTAGCAGGCTCACAGGTTTTTACTTTAGATTGTAGCTGGAGAGCCATTCTAAACCGCTTGTTTCAGCACTGCATACATTTCAAAAGATTTGGTTGAAGTGCCTCTACGAGTTCAGGTGAGGTAGCTAGGAGTGGGTCCACTTCAGTCACTGCGCCCGATGAACAAGGGTGGATGGCCTGAGGAAGATTGTCTTTCGCATTGCTGAAGTATGGAGTGTTATGAGGCTCGGCCTGTTAGAGCAACTGGCACTTTTGGGAACAGCGGTGGCTTTCTTGGGCGATTCAAGAAAAAATTGAAATGAAATAGAAATAAAAGCTTGGATGAACTTGGCTTGGTCTCTTCTAATGGTGTGCGATCAACCGGCAGTTTGAAAGCAATCATGTCTGTTTGTGAGAAATAGCACACTTTGACAATCTTGTTCGTCATGTTTTTAAATGTATTTACCGTTTCCTGCTTGGGCTATTTGAGGCTATACAGGGCCTGACCATTACCTTCTCCACCATAACACATTAAGGCTAAATCAAGTCTGGGCAAGTTCTTGCTGTGACAACTATTGTTTTTTATTCCATTCTGCAATCATTAATTCCAATCCTAGGTTGAAACCCCTGTGATGGGAAAGGGCTGGAGTTTCAACGGAATTTGAAATTGCTGGAATTGCTGCAACGGAAAGTTCTGTATCTGTCCCGAGCCTAAGTTGAAAGGAAAAAAAGGGGTTTGAGGGAGCATCTACGAGTGAGATGCTCTGGTGAGGAACAGGAAAAGCAAAGAATTTGGAGTTTGAAAAGTTTGAAAAGCACATTCCGGGAACAACTCCATGCTGACAGCACATATTTGTGTCATTTCCAACCATGTGTATTCTGCCATGGTTAGATAACCAACAAACCCACGTAATGTGTTCACGGGCCATACAAAAGCAGAGAAGTAACACACACGTGGTGTGTTCACGGGCCATACGAAAGCAGAGAAGCAACACACACGCAATATGCTAATGGTCCATACAGAGGCAGAGCCGCAACACATACATAATGTGTTAACAGACCATACAGCAGCAGAGCAGTGACACATGAGTAATGTGTTAACGGGCCACACAGAGGCGTGACGAGGAGTGACACGGGACATGCGGGAGGGTTTCTAGGAAATGTCCATCAGTTTAGGTTAAGAGTTTTTTCTCTGGTTCGAAGGCAGTTGACATGGCAACTTGTAATTAGTTGGGTGAGTGATTGCAGGGTCCTTTTAAATTGCTGTGTATTCGCAAAGCCATGATGACCACCACTTTCCTTTAATCAAAGTCAGTTTCTAAAAAAACATTAATTCAAGGGGATATTATTCACAGAAAGAGATAAAAAAATAATGCCAATAACAAGCCTCTGCAAAATGGTAAATCCTTGGTTCATCTATTACTTTTTTTCCTGTGTCAGGAAACAAAAAAACAATACTAAAAGAGTAATAAACACACAAAAACCCTTCCTCACCCGTCTCGGTAGTTGATGACGGTGTCGACCACGGCGTTCATCTGCTTGGTGAGTTTGGGGGGATTCGGGGACAGCTTCTCCACAGGCGGGCGTCCGCGTTTCTTCTTTCCCTTGGAGGATCCGCCACCGCCGCCGCCGTCAGCCCGGCTGGTGGAGCCTCTGTCCTGACGTCTCTTCCTCTTGTGCTTCTTCAGGCGGATCTCCTCCTCCATCTCCTCCAGGTTCCCATCCTCCACAGCCTGGGAGCAGAGAGGGAACATCCCAGGGCATTGAACACGCCGAGCCCCACTTTACTCCTGCACAAAAAAAACCCCTCTTCTGACGAATTGAGAAGACAAAAGCCCTTAGAGAACTACTGACGAGCGAAAGAGTCATCTCGAGTAGAAAAACCTGCCCAGAGGCCTTCGACATTCGTGAAGGCACAAGTGGAGATGCTCAAAATTGTAAAGGCATAAAAGCAGGGCTCCTCCATTTTTGTTAACTTTTTCATGTCAACCGCTTGAAACTTGAATACAAAATATATACTACACATTTTGAATTACATATTATGTAACACATAGTGGAATTTATCTTCATACAGGAAGAACGGGCCACTTTGGTTAACGAATCTTCCTCTCCAAGGATATAGAAAATGGCTGAACAGCAACATAATAATACATACCAAATAATACATACATATATAAATACTGATACATTTTCCATCTACAAAGAATGAAAAAAAGGTGATATACACCAAACTATAACAGGTGGGATGTGTGAACCGGTGAAGTGTTATTGTACATATGTCGACATGCAATGGGTCTCTGTACTCACAGATACCCATGTGCAGAGCATGCAGCTCTGTGCACAATCCGAAAAAATTTTCAGATTGTGCAAATTGGACCCCCAGTGAGTTCCCCAATAACAGGCTAACCAAGCGTTCCTCACGTCGGCGGTATCGACCACTGTTACGTCGGACGCCCTGCTGTGAACGCTCTGTGAACACCTAAGCCTTGTTTAATTAGGACACAGGTGTGACATAGCCTGCCAATGCCTGGCTGTCACCTCAGAGGGGACCAGCTGGGAGGATGAGAGCGAGGTGAAAATGTAGGCTAAAATCAAAGAATATTCATTTATGTATTCATCATTTGTGTACTAGTGCTGCTCTGCTCTGTTCCATGGTTTGCGTAGCAAGGCTGTTGAGTTCTGGTCTGTTTGGCTGTTGAGTTGGGTCGATGTGTATTTCTGAGATCAAATTCTCTTTGATCTCACTGGTGTTACTTTCTTCCGGAAAAAAACACTTCTTAATCTATTATCCTGGGGGTTGACGGGACATATGCAGACAGATGTGTTTTATTTTTAACTGATGGGTTATATTGATTCTCTGTCAATGTTTGTGTTCAACGCTTGATGGGCATGGAGTTTGAACATATCAGAAGTGGCACCTTTGCAGGAATTGCAGCGCCTTTCATTGGGACCCATTATTTCAAACACGGATCAAACATACACTTGAACCAACTGCTGTGTGTTGTCTATATACCACAGAGTCGGCCTTGGGCCAGGAGTGGATCTGAACCCCACTGACCTTCTCTCAACAGAACGTGGCATTAGCATGTAGAGTAGAATGCACTGATGCACGCAGGTTCAATTAAACATAAATGTATTATTCCCCATATCGGGTCATCGGAATTCAAAATGTCAACCCGCTATTAAACAAAACGCTCTGTTACCCGTAACCACTGCTTCTCGGTGAGGGCGTCGCTGTAGTCCACGTCGCGGCGGCTGCGCGAGCCGCGGCCGAACATCTTCTCCTCCTCCTCCTCGTAGGTGAGCCGCTCCACCTCCGCCTCGTCTTTGATGACCCAGGAGGGCAGCTCGTCCTCCTCCATCAGCCGCGGCTTCCTCTTGGGGTTCCTGGCCTCCTCCCGCCTCCGGTCCATGTCCATGCGCTGGGGGGGGGGGGGGGCAAATTTATTGCTTACAATTATTTATTGTTATTAAACGGCTCTTATCAATGCTGTGGAACTGTGGACGTCAACGTCTTTAGTGGACTATTTCTCTGCTGATCAACACTACGAATGGTAATTGTCGAAAGACACACAGCATGTTATTTTAGTTCTTACTAGCAGTGTAATAAGCGGGATAATGTATAGAACGTCAAGGTCTGAGATTGAAAATCGGAGGAGGTGTACACACAGAACCACGAGGACACAAACATGGACCCTTCAGAAAGGCTGTACTCAGACTGTTCTGCTAAAGCATGACTAAAATGCGCGAAAAAGGCGCATCAAAATAACAGAGCTGAGCGGAGCTGTTTACAAATGTGAAATATGAGGACAATTATAAAAACAAACATTTTGATGAAATAAAACAGGATTTTGTGTTCCTCACCATGAAGAGTTCAAACTCATCTTCATTACGGGCTATCATCTGATTCAGGGTTTCATCATCGGGAACCTCGTCTTCCTCCTGGTTAAACAAGGAGGCATACATCCTAACATCAGAAGAGTCCTCCACCTTCTGCGATTGGGCATGCGCTCTAAACATGCATAGCTCCAGTGAAAGACCAAACAAGAACGAACTGTTCCAGGTTGGCAACAGAATCTGTTCAATCCAACACTACTTCTATTACTACAATTTCTGAAGAAAACTGCTCTTATTTCGCCTTGTCTGGGTCCAATAATGATGTATTCTTGAATGCATGGCAGACAAAGGAAAAACACCTGAGTACTCCAATCTACTTCAATCTCTAGTCTTTGATTGCATAACTCCCTCTCCCTCTCTCTCCCACCCTCCCTCCCTCCCTCTACCTTTCGCCCTCCCTCTTAGCCTTTCCTTGCTCCAACACACACCTTCGATCCCCCTGTTCTCCTCCAAACTCCCTCCCTTCGCATTCACCCTCTTCCCACCCCCACCCCCTCTCCGGCCCCATCTCCCTCCCTTCCCATTACCCCGCCTCTCCATCTCCCATCTCCCAACTCTCCACGTTAGTCAGACCCCAAAAGTCAACCAGGCTAATAACTCCTGCACGAGTCAGACAGCAAAATGTCAACCAGGCTAATAACTCAACGTAGACTGAGAGCGGATCTCCCTCCTGGCTGCTCTTCTCTTTCCTCCTGCCGATCACCTCGTTCTGCTCCTCGTGCTCCAGGATGGCCTGGAGGAACACGCGCCGCTCCTGGCCCGAGGACTTCTGGTCGAACATGCCCGCCTGGATGACCTTCTGGTCCACGTTGAGCTTGTACTTGGCCGCCGCCAGGATCTTCTCCTCCACGCTGTTGACGGAGCAGAGGCGCAGCACGCGCACCTCGTTCTTCTGGCCGATGCGGTGGGCACGGTCCTGGGCCTGCAGGTCCTGGGGGCGCGGTTAGCCGGTTAGTGGGGATGTGGAGGGGGGGGTGGGGGAAGAGCTTTGGATGACTTTCAGGTCATCATCATGCAAACACGTGATTTATAAACAGCTATTTGTTGTGTGCAAAGCTGCAATACAAAGAGCTTAAGGGTGCTGAAGGTAAGATTAGGGGGTTGTAAAGCAAGAGCAGAAACATCAGCAAGGCTTTTAAACTAAACAATAAAAAAAACAATAAAAAAAACGGCCCCTGGCTCCCTCACTACATTTCTCCGCCATTAAGAAGTGATCCTTAATTTTTTCATTGACAGATTTATGAGTTCAATCACTGAAGACATGAGATGTCGTCAGAAATTTGCCCGCCTCAAATCGATCCACTCCAATAATAGCTCTTAAATCTTCCCCATGGATCAACAATCAGTTACTATCAGCACAATCAAATATCGGTTTAAGATGATTTTTTCCTAGTTTTATAGAGGGACTTGGGAACAACAAACAGTACATCGGATTCCTCCATCTGGAAGCTTGTCCTGAGGTTTAGTATTTTGTGTTCAAAGCCGGTGACAAAAAAACATATACAGGCCTCTAGAGGAGACCAGACATAGCTGCAAGGGAATGAGATCTCTATTGACTAGCTAGGGTTAGGGTTTCATGCACTCCTGATTACGTATTGTAGCCTGGCTACAAACGTGCGCATTGATCTTGGGGATAAACTAGAAGGGGGAGGCCTGGGTGAAGGGATATAACTGTGGCTGGACTGATGAAACTGACAAAATCTGCAGAAAAAAATAACAACTTGATTCAAACGCCCCATGTGAGGACCGGAGTTTCAGATGGGATAAAGGTTGTCAGCAGCACTTTGAAAAAGACAAACATGGGGGGAAGGGAGAGCGTATCCACAGACGAACCTGGTGGGGGTTCCAGTCGCTGTCAAAGATGACCACGGTGTCGGCCGCCTGCAGGTTGAGGCCAAGACCCCCGGCCCGGGTGCTCAGCAGGAAGATGAAGAACTGAGACCCCTTCTCGTTGAATTTCTTAAGCAGCTCGGCGCGATCCTCAGACTTTGTTGTTCCTGCAATGACAGAGCAGCTTGCAATGTCCCCGGCACAATGTGTAACGGATAAGCAATAAGAACCGCTTAGTATCCATGAACGTGAGGGTGTCTAGTAATGGAAGATCAGATGGGGAGAGGGTGGTCTGGAATACAAAGTGAGCGTCCAGGACTCGGCGAGACAGGAATGTTTTGGAGTCAGCGGGCGCAAATTTCAACAGACAGGATATCTGTTGCGCACTATTGCGTCCAGTGCCTATTATAGCACATATATTGATTTTAAATGTACATATATGTATACAATATGTGTTGCGCTCCCGTTGTTGCTGTGTTTAAAACCAACGGAGCACACGTGGAGTGGATTTCTTGACTTAATTACGTAATTACTCAGAAAACAAGTGGAACGGGATTCGAAGATCAGCTCTGAAATACATCCGAGCAGATCAGTGAAATTAGATTACGTGAGCGCTCTTATTATCTATTAGCAAGCTTACGTTTCTAAACATTGAGCATACGTAAGGCTCGCCTAATACGGAGTTGACGTTATCATTACAACATTAGGAGGTGAAATCAGCGCCATACGTGATTGACTTGAGTGAGTCAATACACTGACACAAACATTTTTTGTGCCTCTTAAAGCCAGCCTGTTGACCCAATTCAGCTACCACTGACCACCATGAAGCTTAATGTCACACAGGAATATTGACTCAGGAATACCCACTGGGATATAGATAAGATCCAAAAACACGCCAAGACAACACAAGACAAGCAAACAAGCAATTAAAACCACAAACACACACACTTAATAGGCCTCAGGATGAGAACCACAGGAGGAGCACACACTAAACTGACACGCTACCGCTCGCTCTCCTCGCTCGTCCACTCACTCACTGACAGACACACACTGCCATTCTCGCGCACACACAAACGCTTCTCTTATAACACTATGCCTCGTTATTGCAAATCAGAAGTCATCATGTTTTTTCCGATCTATTTGAAAATTAGGCTATTAAACATGTTGCATTCTATATGGCCTGTCATTCTTTAAGGTACATAGCCTAATTAAGAAGCGATAATAAGATATTTGACTGGCAAATCATCCAAATGTCCGGAACGCGAAACCTCTGCCGCTCACTTTGACCGGCACCGTTTTTTTCTAGTGGGAACGCACCCTTATACTATATTACAGTATTGCATTGATTTGCAGCATTTTCATTGCGTTTGGTGAAATGAGGCAGACGAGTGAGACGAGAAAACCAGAAAACCTTGCGCAGGGCTCGTTAAGAGTAATCGTTAACGTTGGAGGCGTACAATTCCGATCGCATTGGTTAGTTGGAGCCGGTTCTGAGTAGGCCCCGGATAACCCGGTGTTATCCGGGGTCATTTGTGTGTTATGTGCTGCTTACCGTCAAGGCGTAAGTAGGTGAAGTTGCGGTAGGAGAAGTAGTCCTCCATGATGGTCATCAGAGTGGTCATCTGGCAGAAGAGCAGCACCCTGTGCTGTGTGGCCTCGAGCTTGGGGAGGATGCGGTCCAGCAACTCAAACTTCCCCGAGGCTCGGTAGAGGTCGGGCCTGGAAGAACAAACGCAGCACAAGCCGGGTAACATAATTTATATCACTTAATTTAATATCTTTTTTTAATGTTCACGACAAGAACATTACTGTCCTGTACTTTCTGCTGAGGCACCCACATTCTCCCGCAGGGATTCATTAAGAACTTGTAATCTTATCTTGTATCTAATTTCATCCTCCACCAAGTTGATAAAAGGTAAGTGCCTCAATGTGCAGTGTTTACATTGTTTTATAGACCTTAAATTATTGCTATATTTTAATCTAAATAAGAGCAGCTTTATTAGAAGAGCGTGACGAAACCCCCGTACAGAGTGAAAAGTGAGAACAAATCTTGTTTTTGGAAATGACGCAATAAGAAACCAAAAGAGCCTAATTAAGAAAAAGAAAAAAAAGCTTTCGGCAGCGGTAAGTGTGATTTTTTAATTTTATGCAAAAACAAGTTGGCTCCATTCTCTTTGCCTGTGTAAGCATCACAAAAAGTAAACTGTATCCTTTTTCCAGTTATGGAGATGTCAATCAAATACCACCCAACACCCACAGCCACTAATATACGGATAGAGCATCACAGCATTATGCCCCTCATCCTAATCACGGCGCAGCCATAGCGTCCGTCTCCACGGGACTACTGTCTACCACTTAGCCATAGTGTCCGTCTCCAGGAGACTACTGTCTACCACTTAACCATAGTGTCTGTCTCCAGGAGACTACTGTCTACCACTTAACCATAGTGTCTGCTGGGGATGGAGGGTTCCAGAGTTATTATTCCACATTGTCAACGTTATATAAAGGGAAAAACAAGTGGGTCTGCTGAGACCTTTCGCCGTGGGGCCGCCCACCTCCTCCGGCCCCCTCTTGTTATCAAATTGCCTCCTAGTTGTCTCTTGGCAGTTGATGGCTGAATCACCACGACCACTTTGGTTTGTCTCTTCACGGACATATACAGTAGGTACCCGTATTGCTCATTATTCTCAGAACTTATGATGGGTATTCAGATAAAAAAGAAATCCCCCGGGGCTGTGCAAGAACTACGTTCATTAGGGCTGGGCCATTTGACAGATTTTCTAACTAATGGACGATTTTCTATTTAAATGAATTTATTTTCTATATATATGGTCCACCGTTTGCAGCATCTTACTGATGTCCCTTTTTCTACTATATAAATGGGGCACATACCTTTTGCGATATATTATGTCACCGCATCTGTGATGGGCTGCCACCGGGGCCAATCTTGTCATAAAGAATGACTGTTGATTATGTGTCACTGAACATTTCACTAACGTGAAAAACTGGTATGGAAAGGCAAACATTTTAATGTTTTTCACACGCAGACAACATGTAGTTAATGGGATAAAAATCTTGTATTTTTGTACTTGTACTGCTTTCCACGTCTGAGAGAGGGTTACGCTTATTGGACACTTAGGGCCCTATCTTGCCCTCAGCGCAATTTACTTTCTACACCAACACATGTATCGTTGCTAGTTTGCACCCGGTGCAAAGCTGATTTTCCCCCGGTGCAACCAGGCGCCACTACACTTGCGCCTGGAGAGGCGTGTCGGTGGAAAGCAGGGGTGTGTTCCGGCGCAAATGGTACTTGCTACTTTATTTTAACAATCTAAAATATCCACCAATCCAATTGCGCTACTGACCAGGAAATACCTGGTCTAAATGCACTAGCGGATAGCGCAGTTAGAGTTGCTATTTTGACGTGCCATGGCAGGTCGGAACTGCAACATACGCTTACACACACGTAGGCTACACACAGCATAAACATGCAAACGATTGGCCTGATTTAAATATCATGTAGCAAAGATTGTTCATATGAGTGAAACTACATAGAAATAGCATTTGGATTGTGGAAAAAAAATCTGTAGGGGCTGCATGAATGAACACAGTAGAGTAGGCTATGCCATGTGTTTAAATAATAATTATAACAATAATAAACTCGAGCAAAGTATATTCCAGCCTCCCAAAACAAAATATTGTTTTAAAATCTTGTGTAACAGCTGATACAGCGGTAAATTGTCATTTTAAATCAATGCATCTGCAAACACCGTGCAGCAAACACATTTTCTTGACACAATCTTGAGAAAACCGCGAGTTTTACCGCGAGTGAGTGTTCAAAATAATGAATGAATGCTTGCGCACCCATCTGTTTAAACACACGCAAACTAAATAGGTAACACATTATACTGTCCATGGCGATGGATAACAGGGGGGACACATGCATATTATGAACACAAGTCAGTAACAATAATGCATACAATACTGTTAACTAACGATGTTTGTTAATGTATTGCCGCATATCATTAAATCGACCGCGTCCGCATATCATGTGTAAAGTTGCCTTTGCCGCAATTTACAATCAGTGTTTCTGAAGTTGGAGAAGAAAACTCTATTCCATGTGTGAATTATCCCTATTATTTGGCCATAAACTGAGCCATTTGAAGTTTGAAGTTCATGTGGTCATGCATCTGTCTCAGCGGAGACTGCAAACAAAATACCAACTCGTCAAGTCAAATGCGCTGGCTCTTAAAGGGGATGGCAGGTGGAACTCTCATTGGTTTATTGCACGTTATGCCCAAAACACACCTACGGGTGTCAGACCGACCCATTTTAGATTTGCGCCAGGCAAAAAGCTAATTTTTCTCGCCACCATAATAGCAACAGCGCCATAGAACCGCCAACAAAGCTACTTAGACGTTGCGCTTCAACGTTTGCGTTTGACGCCGTCTAACTAGGGCCCATAGTATGTAGTACAGTGCCACAGTGTGTGTGATGTGTGGATGTGTGGAGCTCAATCCCATCTGAATCCAAGCTCATACGAACACTGTGGGTTCCCTTAGTCTTTAAGGCAAAACAAATCTGCGGTGTCATTTATAAATCATGGTTTTGCCTTTCAGCCATTTCACAAAGAGAAGGAAAGTAAAAAGTCTAAATAATCAATGAAATATAACAAATCGCCCAGCCCTACGTTGAATCATTCTATTATATTATATTACATCACTATTATACATAATTAAAATTGAGGAGGTGGAGAGGAGCCCCCAACACTACAAATTATAGGAGCCATGTGCTCCTTAGCGTGATCTTTAGGTGCTCTTTAGGTGTGCTCTTTAGCCTAAAGCTAATGAGCACACCTCCATCCTTTTAGTCTAGTATTCATATTAAATACCCGCATTTGTTTCATTGCAAATATTGCTTTTTGTTTGAAATATTTAATCTCGGATATCCATGTTTTGCACTTTTCTTTCCCAACAGGAGTACGATTTGGAAGACTTTTTGTTCATGCTGAAAAGTGTTTTATTTTCAAGCTAGAAAACCTTGTGAGAAAAACGACAACGCACCCACTGATGATGCCGTTGGGGTAGCCCAGGTGTTCAGCAAACGATTCCTGAAAGGGAGAACAAAATGTTAGTGACACATGTTTATTATTGTGGGTACAAAACTATTGTAAGACAACTATGCCAGAAGAACTAATGCCTGAACGAAGAGCCTTACTATAGCATCCTCCATTATGCTTTTCTGTTCCATCTGTAGTTAGTAGTTTGATTACAGCTACTAGAAATAGTACATCATTTTGTAAGGAACAAGCAGGAAAATGTCATACAGCAGAGGGTTGATTTGGCCAATAATGGTTTATCTATAATTTTTCTACTTTGCCTTTGTTTTATTTTCCTTATGTATTTGACTATTTTATTTTATTTTATGACGATGTTTCTATGTGAAGCACTTTGAGTCTGCCTGTGTATGCCAGTGCTACAAAAATAAATTTGCCTTGCCTTTAGGATTGTATAAGTACATACCCTACCTTGGTGGCCATCTTGGTTCTAAACCAACAACCATCAGGGCTTTCTACATAAGCCTAACCATTTTTGTATGTTTAGAAAAGTCAAAAAGACCATCGACCCAAGAACTGTGAAATCAATGTCTATCCATAACTCATTAAATATTTCTTGACACAGAAATCCATATTGGAATGTACCGCAATTTGCACGGGCTGGTTCTCCTAAACGAACCACTTAAGGTGCAACAGGGGCTGACCTCGATGTGTGGGAACATATACGGATGGTTGCAGATCTTCTTCAGCTGCATGATCGTGTTCATCAAGGTCTTCGCTCCTCCTTTGCCCTGGGGTGAGATGCAAGGGGAAGCACATGGCAACCTTTTAAAAATGTTGCTGCCACACTCCACCTAGGTGGCTTTTACTTTTGAGTATAATGACACGGAGCAGGAGGTGACGGGTAACATGCTGCATTGTAGGAGATCTCCTGATGTGTGTGAGGTGATGGCTTGTTTAACTAGCAGTGTGCATCGTGCAGCCTCACCTAGCCCCTTAGCTTAACCAGTCTGACTCTGCCAGGTTGAGGCTACTTAAAGCAGCCGTCAGCCACACACACACACTGCACTGTAAACCATCAGACTAAAACACACAGCGCCCCGGCTGGTTTAAACGGTTAGCAGTGTTGAGATACAGCATAGGCGTGTTTATTTACATTGACTCATGATGGGAAGTGTTTCGGAAGACAACATGAGGCGGCATTCAGAGTGCAGGAAAAGGAAAATTGAAAATGGTATAAGTATGGGATATATAGGGAATAGATCATTGGGTATTTGGAAAATGTTGTTATAATAACAGTAATCAATTCAATTCAATCCTGCCCTTTTCTTTTTTGTAGCCTCGTAAAAAAGGGTAATTTACCTTTTTATCTTTTTCAGAACCATCAGTGAGGAGGATGCCTCTCTGCATGTGCCGGTAGAGAACCTTCTGGATTGCGGACATGTCACATTTGACAACATATTCCACCTGGGTCAAAGGAAATGAGAAAGATAATGTAATTCCTGAGCGGAAAGTGAAAAATACAAGGCAAAGAGGAACACAATGGAAAATGCATGCTTAAGAGAGATTGAATAGACCAAAAAGAAAATAAGCATTTAGATTACCTCAGACAGATACATTATAGCTCTACCATTTCAGGAGCACTTTCCAAATTAGAACTGTATGGACGAAATACTGATAAGTTTAGGCAATCTAACACAAATACAAATGGCTGAGCCCTGTGACTCACTGTAATAACCAACAAAGAAACAGAGACAAAATGTACAACATAGTACATAGTACATAGTACTCTTTGGCACTTCATACACGATTGAAGACTCAAGGTTGTCATTCCTCTTTGCAGGACTGTGGTCACATGCAATGATTACGTGCACAGATTGTAACGGTGTGATAAAAGCACACAGCCCCTCACAGTTAACCCCTAAGGAGCTCAACTGGACTGAGGGCAGGGGGACAGCAGTAACGATTGACAAGTGCGGTGTGATGGTGCGTTGCCCTATGGGAGGTACCCACCCGAGTCTCACTAAACTGCAGCGATGAAAGGGTAAATTTGGGTGACAGCCACGTTCTTATAGGGATGTCATTTCAAAGCAACATGGGGGGGGGGTGGGTATTTAGAAAAAAGACACACACAACTGTGCCGGTCGGTTGACAACAAATAAACATGCTAAACAAAAAAATGCTAAAAGATTCTGGGTTCAACATCCTCTCCCAGTCTGGAATGATTCATAGTGAGACTAGTATATTTGCACCAGACTCCAGGCTGCTGGTGCCTAATTTGTAATCCTGGATCCACCTACTGTGTTACAGCAGAACTTCAGGGGGTTGACAGACACTGCATGGGGGAGGGGGAGGACGGATGCCTATTTCCCTGTTCAGTTTCCGAGGCATTCTACCAGAGAAAACTGATTTGCGTGAGTGGATGCAACGGGACAAAGTATATTTCCCCATTGGTCGGTCTGCTCTGTGTTGATTTACAACCTTTACAGATCATTCTTCACGGTTCAATACTGCCGTACGGGGTTTGTGCTCGCCCAATTATGCGCTTACAGATTCATATCCGCTACGACAGGCCATATGGGAGTTGCTAAATGTTTGTTTTGGTTGAACGCACACAGCGGAAATAACATGTCTACATTGTAAAAGCAATTCAGAATCGGATGTTTCTTTCTAAAGTGGGTGGGGTCCCACCTTCTCTGGCAGCTGCGACTCCACCTCTTTCTTCAGTCGGCGGAGCAAGAAGGGGCGGAGCACCTTGTGCAGGCGGCGAATGATCAGTATGGTCTCTTCCTCATTCAGGTCCACCTGCGAGGAGGGGATCACACGCATCATCACAGGCACTAAACACTATTTACATTAAAAGTATTTGAGTATTAAAAACCACTACATTATCTGACTGACAGATGAATACACCTGAGGGGCTTAGATTCAGTGACATTTAGGCATGTCCCGACACCACTTTTTCACTTCCGATACCAAACGCCCGATTTATATAATTCCAATTGATTAATCATTTCAATTGATTGGACGTCCGCAACGTCCGAAATGATTAGCTTTTGTGATCGCCAAGCTTGTGCCTTATCACAACAGCTGTGGTCCGCTCTAGCCGAGGCAGGAGCGTGTGGCGTGACCGCGAGATCGCCCTTGGCAACAGCCAGGCCCAGGCTGTTGCACTTTTTTCTTCTTTAAGGTTGAAATACAGTAACACTGCTGACATGGCTGTTCAACAGGTAGCTCTCATGCGCATGTGCCTAATTGACGACTACTGTTGTTATCGTGTGACACGCTGCACGGTGCGGATCAGATCATATTTCTTTCTCCCCCTCCGATATCCGATCCAGCGTAATGGGTCAATATCGGGCCGATACAGATGCCGTGGATCGGATCGGGACATCCCTAGTTACATTGCATAAATAATTGTGACAGTGAAAATAAAGTTTAGTTGTTTTCAGACGTGACCATTGGCCTCCAGGCATCTTCACATTATCAAATCAAATGATCTAGTTTGGACACCTGGTATAAGGAATGAAAAATCGAATGAGAATAAAAATTACAGTAAAGATGTCTATCTGCACAACAAGAGAGGGAAATGTAAATGCAAAAATAAACGTAATGCATTTATGGAAACCATGAACAAAGTAGGTAGTGGTACATACATTATACATAATTATGCCAATGACAAAATAGATTTCCCTCCTTAAAGGGAAAAAAAGCCTGAAAGGACACCAAGCAACGGACAAAAATAATTATAATAATCTAATTTGGAGCGTCAAATGACAATCAACAGACAAATTGAATGGTCCAAATCTGAGGCGTTTAATTAATCCTGAGAGGGTTGCTAATTATAGAACTGTGCACACAATATTTAATCTGCCCTCAATCAGGCTAAACTGAATTACAAAGGCTTTTCACTCTTAGACACAGTATTATAAAATATATGCATGTGCATCTGGCAATGCACATGAGATGGGTTCCATTGTGACAATTTACTTTCAAACTCACGGGCAATATGTTCAAACAAGAAGTAAAGGGTAAAAATAAGACATCCTTGATTCACATTTTGTTTGAATATGGACATTTCCCCAGACATTTGCCCCATTAGATGGCATAATCATTCAGGACAGTGGATCATTGGACAGTTAAATCTGTATTAGAGTTTAAATTGAGCTGCTACACCTGATTCATGGCTGGGACTTTTCAAATTGTATGGCGTGAGGACCTCATTATTGCCACTGTGAAGGAGATGTCACTCATTACCCATGGAATTGTCCAGCCTCTTTCTGGCTACATAGTCCATTTGTGAGAGTCCAACAATCAACCCGCACTGCAGGTGTCCTTTTTTAATGAGCTGAGTCCGCCTCCCTGCACACTGGTTCTGAATAGTCCATCCACCAACACAGGCCTGTTTCTCAAAAAAAATCAATATCATCTTGCCATTTTCCCTCCAAAATAATTTGCAGTGTTCAGACCCAAGTAGCCGAGGAAAGAACATTATCCACTACAATCCCTGTGGATGATTAAACAGTCCACAGGGGACTGTTGTACACCCCCCGTCTCACTGCCTAAAACCCGTCAACAGTTACTTAGGATTTGGTGCAATAGACCTTGAGACGGCCCACCAAACACAATTCCACCCACTCGGTTTACCAGCGGGCCGTGAGCCTTCATCGGTGCTAATGATGCAGCACCAGCATTGAGACGGCAAACAGAGAATCACACCCTATGGGGGGATGCAGCAGCTGCATCATAAATCAATGTTTCAGAGTAAACATTGCGGCGTGGCTGCAATATCGTGTCGATGACACATCGTCGTATGTCATCGAATAAGAGCGAAGCGGTGAATGCGCGGCAAAGGGGGATTCCCGTCTGTGTGTAATGTGACTGTGGCGTCAAAGAGATCAGAAAAAATGATCATTACAGAACATTATCACCTCCTCAGTAAAGGAATAATGAGCAGTGCCGTTGTGCGACAGAACGTCTTGGGCGATAATCTGTCGCCGGGGATGAAAACAGCGGTGGATAATCTCGCCGATTACGATGACTTTTCAAATGACTCAGAATCCTTGTTCCCAAACGTGATTTTGATCTGAGAATCCGGCGCCGCCGCCACTCATGGCAGAGGAGGAGCAGGAGAGAGGGGCTTGTCTTGAGCCTGCCTGCTTCACTCCCTCCAGCCTGAACCTCCCCACTCCAGAACCTGCCCCCTGCCTCACTACCGGTCTACCCGAAATAAACCTGTTCATACTCCAACTCTCTGTGTTCTGCTCTAGGGTCCAGCTGCTGTCGAACGCTAACACATGATCACCCATTTTAACATTATTACAACTGCAGACACGTTCACATTTGACTGACTTCAGTCAGCGCACTGTTCTCCTACAAGAGCGCCTAAAGCGCGAGGCACACGCACGAGGCATGTCGGGACAGATTCAAAATTACGTTTTTGAGCGGTAGTCTTAACGGAAGTGAGGGAAAAAATATATCCAGTCCCACTACAATCCCACTATGTGTGCTCTGCTCACATAACACAATAGCATCCATTCCCCTTTTCTTGGGCTGCACTACAAACCCCCTTACCCTCTCTCCCGTCATGGCGAACGGGGCGTTGAACCACTGCTCGAAGGTGTTGCAGCTCTTGAAGATGGTGGGCAGCAGGAAGTTGAGCAGTGCCCAGAGCTCGGGCAGCTTGTTCTGCAGCGGCGTGCCCGTCAGCAGCAGCCGCCGGGGGGCCACGTAGTGGGTGTTGAGCACCTGGGTCAGCTTGCAGTGGTGGTTCTTCATGCGGTGGCCCTCGTCCACGATCATGTACTTCCACCGGATCTGGAGGGATGGATGGAGGAAGAGGGGTGGAGAGATGGTGGAGGGAGTGGGGTGGAGGGAGAGGGGTGGCGGGAGCGGGGTGGAGGTGGAGGGATGGGTGGAGGAAGAGGGGT